>CM053582.1:883387-912445 GCA_028627135.1 Pseudochirops cupreus
TTTTTTTTAAAGTTTTGAGCTCCAGATTCTATCCTTTCCTCCCTGCCCTCCCCTCTCCCTGAGATGTTAAGCAATCCAATATAGGTTATACATGTGCAATCATGTGAAACATTTCCATATTAGTCATTTTGTACAAGAAGATTCAAACAAACAAACAAAAAAACAAAGGAAGGAAGGAAGGAAGGAAGGAAAAGAAAGAAAGAAAGAAAGAAAGAAAGAAAGAAAGAAAGAAAGAAAGAAAGAAAGAAAGAAAGAAAGAAAGAAAGGAAGGAAGGAAGGAAGGAAGGAAGAAAGAAAGAAAGAATATGTTTCAGTCTACATTCAGACAATATCAATTCTTTTGCTGGGTATGGATAGCATTTTATATCATGAGTCCTTTGGGATTATCTTGGATCATTATATCGCTGAAAAGAGTTAAGTCCACCATAGTTGGTCATTGCACAGTGTTCCTGTTACTGTGTACAATGTTCTCCTGGTTCTGCTTACTTCACTCAGCATCAGTTCATGTAAGTCTTCCCAGAATTTTCTGAAATCAACCTGCTCATCATTATGTACAGCACAATAGTATTCCATTACATGCATATACCTCAACTTGTTCAGCCATTTCTCAATTTACAATTCTTTGCCAAAGAGCTGCTATAAATACTTTTGTACAAATAGGTCCTTTTCCATTTTTTTAAAATCTCTTTGAGATATAGACCAAGTAGTATTGCTGGATCAAAGGGTATACACAGTTTTATAGTTCTTTGGGCATAGTTCCAAATTGCTCTCCAGAATGGTTGAATCAGTTCACAACTCCACCAACAATGCATTAGTGTTCCAGTTTTCCTACATCTTCTCCAACATTTATCATTTTCCTTTTCTGTCCTATTAGCCAATCTCATAGGTATGAAGTGGTACCTCAGAGTTGTTTTAATTTGCATTTCTCTAATCAATAGCAATTTAGAACATTTTTTCATATGATTAGAGCTAGATTTTATTTCTTCATCTGAAAATTTCCTCTGCATATCCTTCAACTGTTATCAATTGAGGAATAACTTGTATTCTTATAAATTTGACACATTTCTATATATATTTGAGAAGTGAGGCCTTTATCAGAAATACTGGCTGTAAAAATTATTTACTAGCTTTCTGCTTTTCTTCTAATCTTTGTTGCATTGGTGTTGTTTGTGCAAAAACTTTTTAATTTAATGCAATCAAAATTATCTATTTTACATTTTATAATGCTTTCTATCTCTTATTTGGTCCTAAATTCCTTCCTTAGCCATAAATCTGACTGGTAAACTATATCATGCTTTCCTAATTTTCTTATGGTGTCACCCTTTATGTCTAAATCATGTACCCATTTTGACCTTATCTTGGTATATGGTGTGAAGTGTTAGCCTATGTCTTGTTTTTGCCATATCGTTTTCCAGTTTTACCAGCAGTTTTTCTCAAATAGTGAATTTTTGTTCCAAAAGCTTGTATCTTTGGGTTTATCATACAATAGATTACTGTGGTCATTTACTCTAATGTTTTGTGCACCTAATTTATTCCACTGATACACAACTCTATTTCTTAGCCAGTACCAGATTGTTTTGACAATTATTGCTTTATAATAGTTTGAGATCTGATACAGCTACCAGAGGTAGGGAACATTCTTTCACTTTTTTTTAATTCTCTTGATATTGTGTGTGTGTGTGTGTGTGTGTGTGTGTGTGTGTGTGTGTGTGGCAACTGGGATTAAGTGACTTGCTTGGCTAGTAAGTGTCAAGTGTCTGAGACTTGATTTGAACTCAGGTCCTCCTGACTCCAGGGCTAATATTCTATCTACTCTGTCCAGCTGTCTCTAGCTGTCTCTTCTCTTGATATTCTAGATCTTTTGTTCTTCCAGAAAAATTATGTTATTTTTTCTAGTTCTATAAAATAATTTTTGAGGGGCAGCTAGGTGGTGCAGTGACTAGAGCACTGGCCCTGGAGTCAGGAGTATCTGAGTTCAAATCCAGCCTCAGACACTTGACATACTTACTAGCTGTGTGACCTTGGGCAAGTCACTTACCCCCAATTGGCTTGCTTTCCCCCCTCAAAAAAAATATTTTTTTGGTAGTTTGATTGGTATAGCACTGAACAAATAGATTAATTTGGGAAGAATTGTAATTTTTATTATATTGCCTCAGTCTACCCACAAGCAATTGATATTTTTCCAGTCGTTTAGATGTGACTTTATTTGTATCAAAAGTGTTTAGTAATTGTGTTCATATAGTTCCTGAGTTTGTCTTGGCAGGTAGATTCCCAAGTATTTTATATTGTCTACAGTTATTTGTTTTAATTAAATTGATTTGTTTAATTACTTTTAGTTTACAAGATTCAGTTCCACAATCCCTTGAGTTTCAAATTTTCCTCCTCCCTCCCCCCCTCCCCTACATGGCGGCATGCAATCAAGTATAGGATCTGCAAATACTTTCACACTGGACATTAGTCTGGTTGTATAGAAGGGTTGTAACCAATGGAGTGAACAATGGGAAAGAGGAAACAAAACCAAACATGGAAAAGAAAGAGAGCATTCTACAGTTATTTTAAATGAAATTTTTCTTCCTGGCTCTTGTTGCTGAACTTTGTTGGTAATATATAGAAATGTTGATGATTTATGTGGGTTTATTTTCTATCTTGCAACTTTGCTAAAGTTGTTAATTATTTCAACTAGTTTTTAGCTGATTCTCTAGGGTTCTCTACGTATACCATCATATCATCTGCAAAGACTGATAGTTTTGTTTCCTCATTGCCTATTCTAATTCCTTCAATTTCTTTTTTTTCTCATATTGCTATGAGCTAGCATTTCCAGTATCAAATAATAGTGGTGATAATGGGCATGCTTCACCCCTGATATTACTGAGAAGGCTTCTGGCTTATCCCTATTATAGATAATGCTTGTTGATGGTTTTAGATAAAAAGTATTTATCATTTTAAGGTAAGCTCCATTTATTCCTGTACTCTCTAGTTGTGGATTTTTTTAAAAATATGAATGGATCTTGTATTTTGTCAAAGGATTTTTCTGCATCTGTTGAAATAATATTATTTCTGTGGGCTTTGTTATTGATATGGTCAATTATGCTGATAGTTTTCCTCATATTGAAGCAGCCCTGCATTCTTGGTATAAATCCCACCTGGTCATAGTATATGATCCTTGAGATATATTGCTGCAATCTCCTTGCTAATATTTTATTGAAAGTTTTTGCATCAATATTCATCAGGAAAATTGGTCTACAATTTTCTTCTCTGTTTTGTTTTTCCTGGTTTAAGTGTCAACACCATATCTGTGTAGTAAAAGGAATTTGGTAGGACTCTTTCTTCTCCTATTTTTCCAAATAGTTTATGTAGTATTGGGAATATTTGGAAGAATTTGCTTGTAAATCTATCTGCCTGCCTGAAAATTTTGACCACAGAGATATGTCTGAGAAATTGACAATAGGAATTGTGGAATTTCTTGGGAAATTCTTGGAAATTTCAGACTTACCCATTCTCTGAGGATGAGGAATTGCTTAAAGATGCAGGAGGCTTTCTAATCAGAGGATGCATTCCTACAGAGATAGAGAATGTCACAATGAAACCCAGGAATTCCACTCCATCTATGGGTAAGGCCTTACTCCTGTGTTATGCAGTACCATTAGGGGCAAAATTGGCATTTTCCCTGGACCAGAATCATGTCACTCAGAAGAACAATCCTGGGAGACTTGGGCTGGGTGGACAAGAGTACGCCTGGGACACTGGAAGGCCCCTGAGTTGGACAAAGTGATGAGACTGACAGATGGTCTAAGGGGGACGGCAGAATACCCTCAAAAAGGCAAGGACAGATATTACCTGGCAGGAATGTATGCAGACTTTAGCTGCAATGTATGAGGGGAGCTGATCCGAAGACCTGTATGCTCATTCTGTCTCTAATACTGTGCATGCAGCACAAAGGAGAAAAAAGCCCGTTAAGGTCTTCCTCAGGGTGGAGCAGCATGTGCAGAGACTGATACAAACAGATGCTGCAGCCTCGGAGAACACGGAAAGATTACAGTGCAGAGACTGTTCTGGGGCTCGGTACCTGACCCTCATGCACTGATGTCATCAGATCTATGCAGACCCAGGAACCACTGCCAACAATGGCTGAGGGGACTCGGATACTCCAGATATAATGCACAGGGCTCAGCCTGGGCAGGCTGGGCTGGCTTCTCAGATGTGGGCCCCAGGGGCAAAGCAGGACAAGAGCACCACCGGTGCTGAGCTGCTGTCAGAAAACCTGAGCCATAAGAGATGGAGCAGGGCACAATGCTATTCTCCTTGGAAGGGAGGCCGAGGACCAAGGGAGTGGAGGGCAGGAAAGCCTGATGTAAGACACCTCCATCAGGTAACCATCAGAGTAACAGATCTACCTTTGGTTATAATTGTGGAGTAGAGGGCCATACTCATGTTGAATGTGCTCAAAGAGAATGAAGCCTTGGTCACAGAGAAGTTAAAAATCTTCTGATCCAGTTTTGGGAAACTGGAAGTAGGACCAGGGAAGGAGGACACCCTGGGCCCCAAGGACAGACACATTGACCTCATCATCAGTTGCTTATGGGTCTGTTCCACCAGGACTCATAGGATCTTGTGCAGAAGCAATGGTAAAAATTGAGACTGTGGGGGCAGCTAGGTGGCACAGTGGATAAGGTACCAGTCCTGGAATCAAGAGTATCCGAATTCAAATCCATCCTCAGACACTTGACACTTACTAGCTGTGTGACCCTGGGCAAGTCACTTAGCCCCAATTGCCTCGCCCTCCCCCCCCCAAAAAAATTGAGACTGTGGACTGCAATGCTGGCATATCCAGGATCTCAAGTTAACGTCATTTCCAAATCTTTTTCTAACAGTTACATGGGTAAAATACCTTTGAAATCTATGACAGGCTATCCATCTTTGTAGATGACATGATGGTGTACTTAAAGAATCCTGGGGAATCAACTGAAAAAAACAGTTGAAATAATTAACAACTTTAGCAAAGTTGCAGGATAGAAAATAAACACACCAATTATCGGCATTTCTATATGTGACCAACAAAGTCCGACAACAAGAAATGATAAGAAAAATTCCATTTACAGTCATTGTAGATAATATACCTGGGAGTCTGCCTGCTGAGACAAACCGAGGACCTGTGTGAACAAATTACAGGACACTTCAAACAAACTGAGTCTGATCTAAATCATGGGCAAAATGTCAGTGGCTAATAGGTAGGTCAAGCTAATATAACAAAAATGATAGTTCTACCTAAATCCGTTGACTTATTCAGTGCCATGGCAACCAAGCTACCCAAAAATAACAGCAGAATTCAACTGGAAAAGCAAAAGGTCAAGAGTATCAAGGAGTGACGAAAAAAATGCAAAAGAAGGAGACCTACACATACCAGATCGAAAACTATTAAACTAAACCAAAAATTATCGTAAAGCAGCAATCCTCAAACAGATTTGGTACTGACTAAGAGAGAGTGGTGGATCAGTGGAATAGGTTAGGTACATGAGACGTAGTAGTCAATGACCACAGTAATCTACTGTTTGATAAATCCAAAGACTCTAGTGCTGGGATAAGAACTCACTATTTGACAAAAAAAAACTGCTGGGAAAACTGGAAAATAGGATGGCAGAAACCGGGCATAGATCAACACCTCATACCATATATCAAAATGGGTACGTAATTTAGATATAAAGAGTGATACCATAAGCAAAATAGGAGAGCAAGAATAGTTTACTTGGGAGATCTATTCATAAGTAAAGAATTTAGAACCAAACAAGAGATAGAGAGCATTTTGAAATACAAAGTGGATAATTTTATTACATTAAGTTACAAAGTTTTTGCACAAACAAGATCCATGCAACCAAGATTAGAAGAAGAGCAGAAAGTTGGGAAATAATTTTTACAGACACTGTTTCTAATAAAAGTCTCACTTCTCAAATGCATAGAGAAATGTGTCAAATTTCAGAGAATACAAGTCATTCCCTAGTCGATAAATGGTCAAAGGATATGAACAGGAAGTTTTCAGATGAAGAAATCAAAACTATCTCTAATCATATGAAAAAATGCTCTGAATTGCTATTGATTAGAAAAATGCAAATTAAAACAATTCTGAGGTCATATTGGCTAATACCTGTCATATTGGCTAATAGGACAGAAAAGGAAAATTATAAATGTTGAAGGGGATGTGGGAAAAGTGAGACACTAATATACTATTGCTGGAGTTGTGAACTGATCTAATCACTCTGAAGAGCAATTTGGAACCATGCCCAAAGAACTATAAAACTGTGCATACCCCTTTGATCCAGCAATACCACTCCTAGGTCTATATCCCAAAGAGATTTAAAAAAAAAAAGGAAAAGGACCTATTTGTACAAAAATATTTATAGCAGCTCTTTGCAAAGAATTGTAAATTGAGGGAATGTCCATCAATTGGGAAATGGATGAACATGTTGAGGTATATGCATGTAATGGAATACTATTATGCTGTATATAATGATGAGCAGGTTGATTTCAGAAAATCCTGGGAAGACTTACATGAACTGATGCTGAGTGAAGTGAGCAGAACCAGGAGAACATTGTACACAGTAACAGGAACACTGTGCAATGATCAACTATGGTAGACTTAACTCTTTTCAGCGATACAATGATCCAAGACAATCCCAAAGGATGGTGACTATTTTCATTAATTATTTAACTAATGATTTTCATGATGGAAAATGCTATCCACATCCAGAGAAAGAACTATGGAATCTGAATGTGGATTGAAGCACATTATTTTCACCTTTTTTGTTTTTTTTTTTCATGTTTTTTCCCTTTTGTTCTTATTCATCTTTCACAACATGACTAAAGTGAAAATATATTTAATATGATTGCACATGTATAACCTATATCAGATTGCTTGCCATCTTGGGGAGGGAGAAGAGAAGGGAGAAAACTTTGGAACTCAAAATCTTGTAAAAAATGAATGTTGAAAACTATCTTTACATGTAATTAGAAAAAATCAAATATAACTTACAAAAAAAAGGGGGGGGAGAAGTTTTTAAAAATCTATGACAGGGCTTGAACTGGGTGATCACTTGAATCATAAAGACTATCCCTACCTGGAATATATCCAGGTGAGTTTGAAATTTCCCAAAGGAAGTTGTCAGTGTCAACAGAATAGGGGAAACTGTGGCCCTGGTCTGTTCAGCCTCTCCAACACTCACTGGAATGTTGGTACTGATTGGAACTGATTCTAGTCTTCCATATTTGAAAAGGATACTGCAAGAAGAAAAGGAGACAGAGTTCTATTGAGAAACCTTGGCATTCAAGGGACTAACAAGTCAGGTGATCAATGGAAACCCATACAAAGTTATTTAGTCTGGCCAAATTGCCTGTTTACAAAACAATCTCAGAGAATGGAGGGGGCTCTATCATAACTATTCATGACCACCTATTGCCCATAGAAGAGTTAGTTCAACTAACTAATGAGCAAGTGGAAAGAACTGATGGACATTCAGCTAGACAAAGAATGAGAGACTGTCCTCCAGCTGTACAAAGAATTTCTGGCACAGATGTGGGCACTTAAAGTGATGCATCCAGTGAAGGAGAAGCTATGAGTATAATTATTCCGTGGCAGGAAAATCGAACCCTTTCAACTCCTTTCCCTCCTGTAACTATTACTGAGACCCAAATTTAACCCACAGAACTCGAATATCCTGATAGCCAGCCTGACCTCACTGCCTGCCCAGGTGTAGACATGCAAATCTATAATGACCCTGATGGTCAGCCCATCCTAGTGTATTTGGGAAGAAGAGAGATCATTCAGTGACAAGAGAACTAGGCCTCTTAGACCACTCCCTAGGCTACGTTACGCCATGCCAAGAGGTAAACCTGAAGATATAACTAGGTGACAATGCTAGAGATTGCCCACGTGAAACAAGCTTTGCTTGTAATTGCATGTTGACTGTTAGACACATGAATTACTACGTTTTTGAGTTATGTTTGTTTCTTACCTTGCTGTTATGTTCATTTGACTATGTGTTGTTTTATGTTCATATCATAACAATGTCTATTGTTTCAGCTATATGTTACTTCTTTTAGTTATCTTTTCCATATAGGCCTATTGATAGTGTAATTATTGCAGCTAGCTAGCTTTGATGCGGTGCCTCTGTAATATTTTGGGGCAACTTTGTAATTTTGTAACATTTTTATCACTTCAGTCTTTAAAAAAAGTCTCACTTGTGTTCAGGCACCTAGGTATGTAACATCAGTCTGTAACATCAGCCTGTGCAATTAAGTTGTAAAAGTCACTCTTCCCCCCCAGCCATAAAGCATTAACTCTGTCTCTCCCCTGCCCCCAGCCTAAAAGCATTTTCCCTAAAACCATTAACTCTATAGCTATGATAACAAGCCATACTGATGAATCCTTTAAAAGCATTCCTTAGAGAAATGTATACCTCCTTTGTTTTAGTGGCCAGCTGCAAACTATGAATCCTTCCATGGATTATCAGTAAGATAACTCCACAAACAGACTCATCCTGAAACCCCAATTAGCCCAGCTTCCCAACATCCATCTTATCAAAAAGGATTTTGATGGCTAACAGGCTGGGTACTTCTCATTCAAATTTGACCACTCCCAAACTCCTCCCTAACTCCACCTTTGCACATATAATTAGCATAATTGATATC
Source organism: Pseudochirops cupreus (assembly GCA_028627135.1). Classification (NCBI taxonomy): domain Eukaryota; kingdom Metazoa; phylum Chordata; class Mammalia; order Diprotodontia; family Pseudocheiridae; genus Pseudochirops; species Pseudochirops cupreus. The sequence continues at coordinate 892,067 of CM053582.1, forward strand.
AGATTTATGGTTTTATCCCTATATAATCAGTATCCCTAGTTCCTACACTTTGCAGGCTTTTTCTATCACACCCTCTGCCCGCTGCAGAGCGTAACACTTAAAACTCTATAACCCTGCACTTTGCAGGTTTTCTGTCTTACACCCCCCTGCCTGCTGAAAAGCATAACATAGAACTTTATAACTTTGCCTTAAATCCCTGTCAGCTTGCAGGTCCCCTTACCCCCTTCTCCTGACTGCTTCAAAGTCTATGTAACAATAAACTTTTATAACTCTGCCAAAAGACAGCTGAGTCCAGTAATTCTTTTTGGATGACGAACCTAGAAAGGATTTCAATAGAAATCCCCCCTACTTATACCTCTACAGCTTTACCTTTGTTAGTCACACTTGCAACTTTTTATTTATTTCTCTGGACATGCATGTGACTCTTAAAATGTATGTCTTGTACATAGTGCAGGCATATTGTCACTGTCATATCCTCCCAGATGATGTCCCACATAGTGCCACATCTACTGTATGTACTGTTAATGTGCATTTATTTTATTTCAAATCCAGTGGTACCAAAGGTTGGTTATCTGGGACACCAGGAAAATCACCTTCATTGTTTCAAAGCACTCATGTTTACATTTCTATTGTACCATTATGGGTTTTGGACTTGCCAAGCTGATCTTTGCAAAAGACTACAAAAAGTTTTGGCCCAGCAGGGGAATGTTACCTGAGCTCCAAAGTCTATTGGTATGGGATTCTCTCCTCATTGGTGGAGATCTATTACTCAATGCCCCTTACCCTTAGCCCCTAGCCTAGAGCAAAGTTGGTGAGAGCTAGAGAGGAGAGATCTAGGGTCTTCTGGTTTCCCTCCTCAAAAGAGAAATGATTCCAACTTCTCTTCAGGTTCATAAATGGAGAAAGACTCGAGAAGAAGCTGACGTGAAGGAGCTGGCAATCTCCATCATATCCCTATCTCTAGCTTGCTACACTGGAAGCTTTCTCCTTGGGTGAAATTTGGGTCTCTCTGAGTTGCTGTCATCTCACACCCAAAGGGAGACATCATTCACTATGTATTATCTGGTGTACATTCTCATAGGCATACTTTCTCTGATTTCTGTTTTGCAGTCTATTTAGATAAATGAGATAATCTGCTACACGTGTAAGTGTATTCATTGTGGAGCTGCATCTGGGGCACTGCGCCATTAGGGAATGATTAGTAGTGCAATTTGAACCTAAAAACTATTTCCTCTAGGATAACAATATTTAAGGGAGCAGACAGATATGATGCTAGAGGAAGAGAGTGTCTTCGTCTCTCCCTTCCCCCTTCCCCCGCCCAAACATCCTACTTCCTTTCCGAGCAAGAATGGACATTTCCCTTGGAGAGGGGGAGGGGGAAAAAGAAGACGCTAGAGACGCATCTATCCCCGTTTCCCTGGGAGCCACAGCTAGGCAGAACTACGTGCACACTCATAACCTGCACGGGCCAAATCGCACAACACGACAACGCACCCCTTACAACTGGACAGACGGAGAAGAGAAACCGTTTCAGGTTAGATCTCGGTGGGACACCCACAGTTAGTGGGCGTAACCCGGAAGACGATCCAGCAAAGGACACTGGGAAAGCGCAGCGGGAGCATGTGATTCATTGAATTGGTGAAATTCCGCCTTCACTTCCTGTTTCCCTTTCTCCGGTGCTCAGTTTTGTGCTAAAGAGCTCCCCCTGCTGGTCTAGACCCGATCAGAGTTGTTGGTAACGGGGATTCTGGGAGAGGCGGGTACTTCCTGTCAGCTGCAGCCTCGGAGAGCGTAGTGGCCCCGCGAGGGGCGGGGCTACGGAGTGGGACCGAACCAATGGGAGCAGCTTGACGGGAAGCGCCGGGTCAGTGCGAGGCGAGGTCAGGAAAGGTCTGCGTCCATAGGAGGAGAGGAGCAGGAGGGGGGCGGAGCAGACCAATGGGAGAGCACGGCGGGGGCGGGGTTGGCCTAGAGTGGCAGGCGGCAAAAGTCACCTGAGCGGCTCTGCCCTGCGAAGGTGCTGCGCGGTCATGGCGACGCTGCCTCTCTCTGCTGCTACCGGAGGAATGACTGGCAAGTCGGCGGCCGGGCCTGTGGCGTCGCCGCCGCCTCTGCTACTGCTCTTGGCTCTGCTGCTCGCCGCCGTGCCGGCGGCTGCGGAGCAGCAAGTGCCGCTGGTGCTGTGGTCGAGCTCCGGGTGAGCGGGCCGGGGAAGGGGAAGGAAGCCGGGGAGCCAAGGTTAAGGGGCTGGGGCCTGGTGGAGCCGGGAAGGCAGAAGGAAGCCCAGGCCTCCGTCCTGATTCCTAGGCTCCCTGCGGAGCCGAGGGGCTCTGGCTAGGGTTCAGGGCTCTTGCTTGTTGTCGGAATCTTCCCAAGGCAGGAACAGACTTCACGGGGAAGGGGCTTCTCTGCTCTGTTTAAACTGGGCTCTCTCGTCGACACCCTAACTACAGCCCTGGGGCACGGAGCCTGTGCCCTCTCCCCCTCCTCTGATGCCAGTTCTCCTCTTTTACTTGTGGCAGTGATTTGTGGGCTCCACTTGAAAATGCCTACGAAGGTCGCATCACTACGGATATCCAACTTTCCTCCTACCTAGACCCTGCCCTGGAGAAGGGACCCCGAAATGTGTTGCTGTTTCTGCAGGAAAAAGTAAGCGAGATCCTATTCCCTTCACCCCACTCCCAGGCGTAGAGAGAAGGAAGGCTGGATAGGTGATTGCAGCAGTTTTCAGAAGGTAGAATCTTTGGATTTCAGGGATTTTGTCTTCAAGGGCTGCCCTGCTCCTTCCACAGCAACCTCCTGGTTCCTCAGAAACCTCAGTATCCTCCAAACTCATCCTTATGACTGGGGTAGGGTTCTTTGTTTTGACTTATTTGGAACTTTTCTCTTCCCTAACCATGGATGTAGGGCAGAAAAAGAAGGGGTCCTGTCACCCACCTGAGAAGTTAGCCAGTGAAGGAGAGAGAGGGGAAGAGCAGGGTGGTTTCATACCTAGATCCAGGACAAAAAGAGCTATTGTAAAAGTAGCATACGAGAGATACATGAAAGTCACTTACAGGTATCAGCAGGAGAGATCTGTTGTTAATGTTCTCAGCTAAGGGCAAAGGGGAAAAATGGGTGGGTTTGTATACCAAACACAAGCCAGTCAAGCTGGTGAAAGTCACCTCTGGTCACTATGGGGTTAATGTTCTCAGCTACATTGGGGGAAGGGAGAAGGTGGGTGGGTATGTATACCAAACACAAGCTAGGTGAGCTGGTGAAAGTCACCTCTGGGCTTGACTGAAAAAAACTGGAGCAGGCTGGACAGGATGGGTTTGGTGCCTGGAGCCCTTATCCTGCCTTCAGACTTTCCCTTCTCTAGGCCACCCTTCACACAGCTGCCAAAATGAATGGATGTTCATAAAGCACAGGACTGGTCATGTACATTGTTGCCTCTAAAAATGCCTTGGTGTTTAAAGCCATTCCCTGCCTGGCTCCAGCCTGCCTTTGCAGGCTTATTAAACATGATTTCCCTTTGTGTATTCTCTGTTTCCATCCAGCTGGCTTATTTACTGTTTCCCTCATGTGATATCCTATCTCCTGATTCTACACCTCCCTTTGCACAAGTTGTCTGCTGTGGCCAGTGTTCTCCAGCCTCACCTTTGCGTATTGGGAACCCCTAGTGCCACAGTTTGATGGGAAGAGTACAGGTGTGATGAACCTGGATAAGTAGGTTGAAGGTTGGTCGTGAAAAGAGGGACACGTCTAGAGGCAATTGCAAACAATATCCAGCAACCCTGTATTTGCTTCTAGGGAGCATGTTGTCTTTCCCTAGGAAACAGAATGTAAACTTCTTGAGGGTGAGACTTGATTGATTTACCATTGTATTGCCAGTATAGTGCCTGGTGAATGTGATGCTGGCCCCTCTCCTGTTGGAACATCTTACTTGGAGGGCTTTCTACCCTACTCTCAAAGGGAGCCTTTCTTTATGCTCTGATTTGTCTCTCAAGTGCTGGCTAGTTGGAATAGGGCCCCAGCATGTTCAGCCCTCTAGAGAAGAGCTCCCAGGGAGCAGATGTAGGTAGGCTTCAGATCACTTTTCCATTCTGAGTCAAGCTCAGGGTCTTTTTTTTTTTAATTTATTTTTTGTCTTTTCAGAGAGGGGAAGGCAGGGCAGTTGGTTAAGTGACTTGCCCAAGGTCACACAGCTAGTAAGTGTTAAGTGTCTGAGGTTGGTTTTGAACTCAGGTCCTCCTGATTCTAGGGCTGATGTGCTACTCACTGCGCCAACTAGCTGCCCCTCTCTAAATGTCTCCCCAAAAGTGGGGAAATGGCAGTGGCGAATTCTAGGGTAGCCCAGGGCCCATTCCTGTTCTATTTTCTTCCTCTTTCCCCTCCCCCTCCAACTTCCTCTTGCCTGGTCACATGCTCTGCTGGATGACATTTTATGGTTGCCACAGCTCAGCCACCAGCTAATTTCTTCCTGGTTTCGTGACCAGATCACTATCTCATCCTCCCAGGCATCTTTGGCTTGATCCTGTCTTGAGGAAGGAAGGAAAACTTGAAGGGTACCATGAACACTAAATAGTGCTATCATCTTTTCTCCCCCGTGGGAGGATAGCAGACTGGATAGGTTTTCCCTTCACATTCCCTACCCCATTGCTCTCTGGGAGAATGTCGCCTTACCCTCAAGTCTGAAGGTGCTTCTTTTTCTGCTTGTCTTTTAGCTAAGCATCGAGGATTTCACTGCCTATGGTGGCGTGTTTGGCAACAAGCAAGATAGTGCTTTCTCTAACCTGGAGGTAAGACATCTTCCCTTCCCCCATTAGGTTCCCTTGTTGACATGGGAATATCAAGAGCTTATTCCTTATCTTCCTGACTCCAGGGACACTCCCCAGAACCAGTGTTATTGGCTTGCTGGTTGGCTGAGATTTGGGGGAAAGGGAAGGCCATTGAATTTGGGAATGTTAAATGGGGGGGAGGTGGCAGCAGCTTTTGACCTGGACTACAAGGCTCTAGGAGTTGGGCAGGAAATGCTCCATGCTAGAAAATCCTGTGAGAGATTATAGTGTGCTTTGAAATCCCCAGAGAGCTGCTAGAGAAGTCAAATGTTAAGGAGAACATGGGAGAAGGGAGGAAAAGATAGGATTTTAAAGGGATACTGAGGAAGTATGTGACTGACCTAGGAGGGAAAGGGAGTTGTATGCCCCTTTCTTGCCTGACTTTTCAATCCTCAGAATGCTCTGGAATTGGCTCCTTCTTCCTTGATCCTGCCTTCGGTGGACTGGTATGCAGCCAGTACTTTGACCTCTTACCTGAAGGAGAAGTTGGGAGCTAGTCCTCTACATGTAGACCAGGCCACCCTGAGGGAGCTAAAGCTCAACGACACTCTCCCTGCTCTACTCCTCCTGAGACTGCCATATACTACCAGGTACTGGACAGCCAGCCTTTCTGAGGACACAGGGCCCAGGGCAGTATTTGTAAGCAAGGTCTTTGCTGAAAACTCTGTAGGAAAAGTAGAGTACAGGCTCCCATTCTCTGGGGTCAAGATACTGATGTTGGCAGTCTGTGCCAAGCATCAGGTGGGCTGTTTGGAGCCCATTAAATGCTTGGGAGGGCCAAGAGCAGGCCTTCACTGAAGAGTTGAGCTTTGCCTTTAAGTAGGTTTAAGGAAAAGTTCTCTTAACTTGTATTGATCTCTTTTCTTAGCTCTACCTTCTTTTATGAATATATCTCCCTTTGCTTTCTCTACCCACTCATCACTCAGAATAAAGCATGTTTCAAAAGGTGGTTAAATTCAAGTTATCACTCACATTTTCATAGCTAGTGCTTTAGGGATCATAGAACACTTCTCAAAGAAACCTTGTGAGGTAGGTTGGGATTTCTAGGGATAGAAACGGGGTCTTCCATAGGGGAAGAACAATAGGCAAAGATGTGATCGAGCCTGGCATATAACCAGTAAAGACCTTGCCAGCGTTGGAGTAGTAGACAGTGAAGGTAGAAAAGGAGACTGTTAGCTTGTGGGAAAGAGGGCCTTCAGTTCCAGGCTAGTGGGTTTTAAGGAAGACTGAAGCACACAAAAGTTTCTGGGGATATTCACATACTTGTCTCTGGTTGCTTAGAGCTAAAGGCTCTCTTGCCCAGGGAGCCTTTAGCTTTCTCACTCTCTCCAGACTTCATCTCAGTTCAGACTCTTCCTCTGGGTGGGGACAGGCAAGTAAGGAAGTCTCATTCTTTGTCTCTAACAGTTCTGGCTTGATGGCTCCCAAAGAAGTACTCACAGGCAACGGTAAGTTGGGATAGAAAGCCCTTCCTCTCAGCCCTCCACACACCCTGGTGGAGCTCTTTTGACTTCCCGGCAATCCAAACCACCCACTATCTTCCTGCAGGCTGTCTGCCAATGGCAGAGTACTGGCATTTGGAAGTGGAGAACGTGGGCTGGGTTGGTAATCTTGAGGACCTAGGTTTGAACCCCTGCTCTGCTCACCTTTGTAGCTTTAAGCAAATGATTCCTCTTATCTGAACCTACGTTTGCTCTGAAGAATGAGGGAGCTGGGGGCAGCTAGGTGGCACAGTGAATAGAGTACTGGCCCTGGAGTCAGGAGGACCTGAGTTCAAATGCGGTCTCAGACACTTAACACTTACTAGTTGTGTGACCTTGGGCAAGTCACTTAACCCCAATCCTGTCTTCTCCCCACCAAAAAATAAAAAGAATGAGGGAGCTGCACTGAATGTCCTCCAAAGTCCCTTCAGTTCAAAATCTAGGGCCTGTGAACCCCCATCCAAGTGCCGATCCACTCCCCCTAAGCAGCAGATGCCTCTGGGAAGTCTGAGGGGATGGGAGAGTGTAAGGAGGAGAGCCACTGTCATGCTCTATCTTTTCTCTACCCCCACCCCCCAAAAAGATGAGATTATTGGACAGGTGATGAGCACACTCAAGTCCGAAGGTGTACCTTATACAGCCATACTGACTGCCGTTCGGCCTTCCCGGGTAAGCTGCCATACCAACTTTGGTATAGATGGGAAGAGGGCTAGGCTGGGCCAGAAGTCTAAGTAAGCTGGAATCCAGTGTGTGGAGAAGTGTTGGCCCTTAGGAGGGCTCAGACACCAGAGTCCCTGCCCTCTAGGATTTTATCTTGTCAGGAACATGGAAGAATAAATCCAGTTTGGTATAAGCAGGGGAGCAGTGGTAAATCAGACAGGTTGGGACTAGATTGTAGAGGGCCTTTATCCTATTAGCAGTGGGGAGCCATTGGAAGGTTTTGAGGGGCTATGGGTAATCAGAATTTTGCTTTTGGAAAGGTTAATCTGGTAGCTCATGTAAAGACTTAGGGGTGAGACTAGAATCAAGGAGACCAGTGAGGAAACTTGTAGGAATCCAGTTAGGAGGTGATTTATAGGCATGGTAGAGGTCCTAGGCCCAATCTCAAGGTGTAGAAAGGTGGGGACAGATGGGAGAAGGCTTTAGGAAGGGCTGGGTCAGCTGCATTTGTTGGGGCCAGAGAGGAGAGATCAGAGATGCCTCTGAGGTCACACATTGGAAGAGTGCTGGTGCCAGTCACAAAAACAGACCAGTTTAGGAGGAAGCACTTGGTGGGCGCATTGTAGACCTGATGCGCTTCTGGGGTGGAATGAATGGATCATTATGTGTCTGCTGCTGGCTCTCCCAGATAAGGCATATCTTTTGCAGGTGGTTCGGGACCTGTCGCTGGTGTCTGGGGGTCTGGGGCGGCACCTCCTTGGTGAGGATGAGCCTCAAGCACCCTCACCTTCTCACCTGCCTCCAGTCAGCTACAATGATACAGAGCCTCGGATCCTCTTCTGGGCCCAGAACTTCACAGTAACCTATGACAAGGAGACACGTGACCTGACTGCACTCACTTTTGGAACCCCGAGACTCAACCTGAGTGGCTCCAGCTGGAATAGCTCCTTTGCCCAGTAAGGGGGCTAGGGTGAAGAGCTCTGGGAGGAAGCTGGTGGGGGGAGAGCATCACAGGCAAGTGAGAAGAGGCCTGGGGGGTGACTGAACATGGATGGGTAAAGCAGCCCTGGCAGGTGGAAGTTAATATATGTACCATGTTGGTGAGGGCACCTGTGAGGGGTGGGGGGAGAAGGTTGAGTTGGAAGTTAGAGACCCAGGTCATAGGCATTAATTCTAGTGTTAATTCACCTGCCCCTTTGGGGACACTAAACCAACTGAACAGATGTTTAATACAAGTTTATTGGCAGCAGGAATTGATGGGGGGCACGGGGGGAGCTGTCAGTGAGGACAGTCTTGGGGCACTGTTTCTGTCTCTATAGCTGTTGTACCCAGAGGGCACTGGGACAGGTGGTCCCTGTGAGGTAAGGAACTGCTCCATCTATCTCTCTGGAGACACCTAGTTGTAAATTGGGAAAATCTATCTCCTAGACAAGATAATGAAGAGAGAATAAATCCCAGAATCTGAGAGTTGGAAGGAACCACAGTGGCTACTCTGCAGATAGGAGCGTGCCTTGTAATGTGTGTTTAGGCCCTTGAAGACCTCCACGTAGGAGAAGGTAGCGTCTCTCAAAGCAAGCCATTTGACTTTTTAATAACTATTGGGAAGTTTTTCCTGAAACCAGGCCTAAATTGACCTCTTAGAAATTTCTTCTCCCCTCAACCCTAGCCTGCTTCTGCCTTGTAGGGCCTAGCAGAAAAATCTAGTCTTTCCTTCACAGAACAGCCTTTCAAAACCTGAACGTGGCTCATGTCTCCTCTGAGCCCCCTGTACTCAAGGCTTACCATGTTTGGGCTTTTCAACCCACCCTTAGGTGTCATCAACTCAAGGGACATCTTGGTAGCCCTCCTGGCCCCTCTCCAGCCAATGTGAGTTAAAAACACTGGTGCTGGGGCATCTAGGTCGCCAGCCCTGGAGTCAGAAGGACCTGAGTTCAAACCTGGATTCAGACACTTGACATTTACTAGCTATGTGACCTTGGGCAAGTCACTTAACCTCAATTGCCCTGCCTTCCCCTCTCCAAAAAGATAAAAAAAGAAAAACCAAAAAACACAACACTGGTGCCTCAAATTGACCACAGCATTCCAGATGAGGTCCATAAGGACCTCCCATGGTGGGATTATTTCTTCCCTGTTCCTGGTAGCCTAGGCTCAGTGTAGCCGTCCAAGGATCCCATTTGCTTTGGGGACTCCCGCAGCATATGCTGCTGGCTTGTTTTGTATGACCTTGCTGTCTGCTAAAGCCTAAGGTCCTTTTCAGAACAACTGCTGTCTCTCCAGGCTTCTTCCATCTCATGTTTGGAGTTTGTGAGACCTGTTTCCTTTATGGAGCAAGTGACTGCAATTCCTCATCCATTGGGTGCCAACTCCCTGAGCCACTTTTGTTCTGTTTACTCTTCCAGCCATTCTCCTTTTTAGTGACAACAGAAAACAGAATTGAGCATCCCATCCCCCCCAAGCAAAGGTCCTGTCCCTCTTCACTCCTCCTTTTTCTCCCGTTGTAACTAAAACAAGTGCATTTTTGGCCACCAACTTCAGTTCATCCTGTGCTTTAGCATTCCTGAGGCTGTTTTTTTTTCTGTTTTCTTTTATTTCTATTCATCTCCTGCAACCTGAAGACTGACTTCTAGCTTAACCCACGTTAGCTGGGTTTTCCTTTCTTGTCTTCAAAATGTCATTCCTGAGTCTCTCCCATCCCCACTGGGCTGATACTTTTTTCCCTAAACCCACTGAAATAAGCTTTCCTAAAGTCTAAGTTACATGGCACAGTTTCCTTTTCCTTCTCTGTCATAAACTCTTGAATGGAATGGCCACACCCCTCAGGTGCTCATCACTTCTCCCACAGCAAACAGAATTAGATTCCTTGTTTACCCTTCTTGGTTTCTCTGCCTTCTGAAGGATGAAATTATTGCTAAAGAAAATCCTTGACTGCTCTGCCAAATGGCCGACTAACTGGGAGCTCTCCATCCTTGGGGCTCAGCTTGTGATCTCTTTTCCAAACTGCTCATCTCTCTCTCTCTTTCCCTTGTTCAAGGAGTTAGTACCTACATTCCAAACCACAAAATCATTCTTTCTCCCTCTTAACTTTAACTGACCATTCTTTCTCTCCTCTGATTTCTGGATTTCCTTCTTAATATCCTCCCTCTAACCACTACCCCTCTTTTCCTTCTTTTTTTTTTAGTAAGGTATTCAGAACAATGGTCAAGACATGGACTTTATCCCACCAAGTTTTCATTATCCCAATGACCTTTGAGGCTGTAGGTTTACTACTGTCTCCTTTCTTGGTCAACCTCTTCATGTGGAAACAGCTCTTCAGGTTGAGATCAAGCTGACCAGGCCCATAGTGGTTGCCAATCATTTTTTGTGCAATTTTTTTTTGTCTTTTTGGAGGGGGAAGGCAGGACAGTTGGGGTTAAGTGACTTGCCCAAGGTCACACAGCTATGTTAATTTTTTCGCCTTCTCACCCTCCCACTCCAACCTCCCTCCCCACCCCCTCCAGTTGAGAGCTAAAGAAAAACAAAACTGGTTACAAACACCGTAACACATTTCTGGCACTTTGTCCAACAAAACCCTTGTGTCATTGTGCACTGGGTCCTCCACCTTTATCAGAAGGTACCTTGTGTTTCATCAGGAGTCGTCTGGAATCAGGGTTGGGCTTTACACTGATTGAAGTTCCTAATTCTTTCAAAGGTTTTTGTCTTGGCCATGTTATTTATCAGAGTCCACAGAGTTTGGACTGTCCTCTCTCTAACTCTCTCTGTTCAGTAAAATGGCCTTCTGTACCCAATTCTCCGTGTGTCTCTGGCCAGTTCTGATGAGTGGGATTGACTTGTGGGCCTCCCCACACAACCTCTGCCTTATGTGCCCTGATGATGTGAGACCTTTCTCTCCTCAGTGTGTTCTTCTCCCCTCCATCCAGTTCAGCCCAGGCTTTGTCTGATGACATTCCTCCTGTAACCCCTGACAATGCTAGGGTTCCCAGGAGACACATGTACCTCTCACCTTTGAATGTAATAACGGTAATAAATGTTAACATTTCTGTAGTGTTTGCTGTGGGCCAGAGACCGTATTAAGCACTTATCTTCACAACAACCCTGGGAGGGAGATGCTATTATTAGCCCCATTTTTACAGATGAGGAAACTGAGGTAGTCAGGAGTGAAGTGACTTGCCCAGAGTCACACAAATAGCCAGTGTCTGAGGACATATTTGAACTCTGGTCTTCCTGACTCCAGGCATGGCGCTCTGGCCACTGTGATGCCCCCAGCTGCCCTTTCTCATTGTTTGTATATTTACCTTTTGAGTTTTCTTTTAATTCCTGGGTTTGAACTTCCGAGTTTCTCTGCAGCACTGATCTTTTCATCAGGAATACTTGGAAGCCCTAAATTTCATTCATCTCCTCATTCATTCCCTTTTTCCTCCTGAGACTTCTAATCATTTCACAGCACACAAATACGGGGTGTTGGTCTTTGTTTTGTTTTTCACTGGGAAATTGGAAGGGAGGCCTTTGTGGTGGGTTTAACAGCTCTCATTGTCTGATTTAACTCTGTGAGGCTCTCCCAGTTTAGTCAATATCTACACAAGGCAGCAAGGAAAGCTATTACAATCCTGAACTGCATTCAGGAAAGCAGGGCAGGCTGTTCGGGTGACCAGCCCCATTGGAACCCATCCAGAAGACTGGGCAGCTCTGGGCACGTTTGAGGAAGCTGATATATGCCCAGAGAAGGCAACAGTGAAAGGACTTGGGAGGCTAGGACCAGTGTCTTAGAATATGTGGAGGCTAACATTGAGGAGTATGGTTTAAGCTCAGAGGAGCAGGAGCAGTGGGGAGAAATCAAGGAGACAAATTGAGATTTCTTTCAGTGATGTAAAGATAGCCAGTTACTAACCATCCAACAGCAGCATGGGCTGCCCAGAGAGGAAGCTAGTTGGCTCTAAGAAGAGCCTAAGGGGGTCTGGAAGCAGAGGCCTTGTGCCCACTTCTCATCTGGGTCGTAGCGTGGCTTCTTGCTCAGGCATGGATGGCTTGGCCCAGGCAGCCTCAAAGAGCCCTTTTAATGCAGAGATTTGGGAATTTCACAAACAGCCCAGTGAGGTCATTGTGCCTGGTTATCTTCATGTGATGATGAGAAAGGGTTAGACTTAAGAGAGACTATGTGTACATGACTTGCCCTTAGCACAACATTGTCAAGACCAACAATCTTGAAAACCTTAGGAACTCTGAGCCGTGCAGTGGCCAGCACCATCCTAGGGAACAAACGATGATGCGTCTTACCCCCTTCCTGAACATGGACACTTGGGGGATACGAACAGTGTGAGAATTTGTCTGGGGAGCTGTGCATATTTGTTATGGGGGGTGGGGGGGGCAATTGGAATAAATAAATGCTTGTTTGTTGAAAAAAAATTTTTTTTGAAGAAAATTGCCTGTAAATATGTCTGTCAGAGAGTGGCTCTTATTCTTGCAAATTCAAATTTGGATATAAAAACTATCAGAGAAACACTGTGAAGAGTTTTTCCCTAGTTAACTTTCCCTTCTAATTTTTACTGCATTGATTTCGTTGTGCACAACCTTTTCTGCAATCAGAATTGTCCGCTTTAACTCTGTGAGGCTCCCCCAGTTTAGTCAATATCTACACAAGGCAGCTTTCATGCCCCTCCAAGTAGTTTATGATGTAACCGTTTATGTCTCTCCTGTATCCTTTTGAAACCTATCCTGGCATGTGACTTGAGGCATTGTTCTGAGCCTAATTTCTGCTAGATTGCTGACTAGTTTTCCCAGCAGGTCTTATCAAAGTGTGAGTCCTTGGAGTTCAGTGTTAGCCTGCACATATTCTAAGGCACTGTTAATATGTTCATTGCCTCTGTACACTGTGTACCTAGTGTATTATACTGAGTTGAGGTTAATTTTGATAATTGCTGCTTTGTAGCATAGTTGGAGATCTGATCCTTCCCCCCTTTTTCCATTGTTTCTCTAGAGATTCATTTTCATTATTTTTTCTAGCTCTTTTAAGATAATCTTGTTGAAAGTGTACATGGCACTGAATTTTCCTCCAATTGTTGGGCCTGCTGTTAAATCTGTAAATGTTTGTCGTTTGCATCATACAGTTCCTACGTGGATCTTCGTAGGCAGTCAGCATTTTCTATATTCCATGGTTATTTTTAATGGAATTAGCCTTTTTCTTTCTTCCTGCAGGATTTTGTTGGTAATTGAGGGAAATGCTGATGATTCATGTGGATTTATTTTCTATTCTTCAACTTTGCTGAAGCTATTATTTTAGCTTAGTTGGCTTTTCGAGATTCCCTCATGTCATTTGCAAAAAGTGATCATTTTGTTTTCCTGTTTCCTTTTCTTTTATGGTTCTAGATCATTTTCCTGTTATTATGTTAAATGATAATGGTGTTAATGGACATCTCTGGCTTAGCCTTGGTCTCATTAGAAAGGCCACCATCCTTTCTCCTTTACATAGAGTTATAGATAGATAGCACTGGAGTAGCTCGGTGGTGCAGTGAACAGAGCACTGGCCCTGGAGTCAGGAGGACCTGAGTTGAAATCCTGCCTCAGACACTTAACCAGCTGTATGACCTTAGGCAAGTCACTTAACCCCAATTGCCCTGTCTTCTCCCTCCAAAAAGAAAAAAAAATAGATAGCACTTAGGCAGCTAGGTGGTAGAGTGGACGTTGGACTGAAAGTCAAGAAGATCCTATTCAGATCTGCCCATACGTACTAGCTGTATGGCCCAGGGCAAGTCACTTCACTTCCATCTGCCTCCATTTCTTCATCTGTAAAATGGGGATAATGATAATACCCAATGAGCTATTTGTAAAACACTTTGCCAGCCTTAAAGCACTATATAAATGTGTGTTCTTATTATTGTGCTCAGGACATTTTTTCTGAGGCTCTACTTGGACTTTAGAAGTTAACTATTGTAGGTTTCCTTCTTGGCAGGCCTCTCAGTACATACTTCTTCACCGTTGTCAGTATTTTTTATTTTTTTTTAATTTTTTTGCTTTTTGGAGGGGGGAGGGCAGGGCAATTGGGGCTAAGTGACTGCCCAAGGTCACACAGCTAGTAAATGTCAAGTGTCTAAGGCTGGATTTGAACTCAGGTCCTCCTGACTCCAGGGCTGTGCTCTATTCACTGCGCCACCTAGCTGCCCCCATTGTCAGCATTTTTTCCTACCTCAGTTTTTGTTTTTTGGAGGGGGGAAGGCAAGGCAATTGGGGTTAAGTGATTTGCCCATGGTCACACGGCTAGTAAGTGTGTCAAGTGTTTGAGGCTGCATTTGAACTCAGGTCCTCCAGACTCCAAGGCTGGTGCTCTAGTGACTGTGCCCCCTAGCCGCCCCCTACCTCAGTTTTAGATCAGGCTTTTGTGTTTGGGTCAGGCTTTGCCCCTTCAATTCTCTTAGATATTATGAGCAGGCCCTGCTTTGTCCTAGGTGGGATGGCTAAGACGGGGCCCACCTTCTGGGACTCTTGAATTTTGGCAGTCTCTTGGTGATGTAACTTGGGTTTGGGCCTTGGCTCCTTCTCTGAACCCAGAGTAGCCTTTGTCCCTTGATGTTGGTATTGATAGCAGGACTCCTGCTTCATATCTAGCGTTTTGCTTCCCAGATAGTGCACTGGCTCTGTCTCCTCCTCTTTGCTTTCAGTCTACCCTGGATGGAGGGAGCTTATAGTTTTTTCTTTGTTTTCTTTATCATTGTTCCCTTAGAGCTTTATTGGGCTGTCTGTAGGGCATGTGGGCTCCTCCTCTTATCATCTTCACACAATTTTCTTTGAACAAGATGGTTGGGCCAATGGGAGTTAGAAATATGGCTTAGGAGTTTTAAAGCCTGGGTCCAAGCCCCAGCTCCATTCTCAACTTGCTGTGTGGGTGAGCTTGGCTGAATTCCTGCATAGACATTGAGAACCATATGAAGCATTCGCTCTCAGTGGCACCCAACACTTTGGGAATGGTCTATATGCCAGAGATGTCTTTTGACACCCAGGGCTGGTAAAACTCACAAGCCCTTCCTTTCCTCTGTTTCCCAGGCTTGCACTGACATATGAAAACCTCTTTGGCCCACTCCTGACCATCAAGTAAGTACAGTGGGCTGAGGTGGTGGGGTCAGGAAAGCTTTGGACAGCCTCCACTCATCATTTGACTTTCTCTCCCAGGTTTATCCTGAGCAGTCATTTCTACCATGTTTCAGCCCGAAACTGGTTCACCATGGATCGACTTGAGATCCACACCAACAACTCAGTTGTTGTCTTCAATTCCTCACGTGTCACAGCACCTAGCATCTATTCCTTCCACTGCCAGTATGTTAGCACTGAACGTTCAAAGGAAGGGCTCCTAATGTCTTCACCTAGTTCCTCTGCCTGGCATGTGACTTTGCAGAATTTCCAGGTAGGGTGAAAGGAACACAGATGGTGCAGCCCAATCAGGGGGTGGGGAGTACATGTTAAGTTCTGGTGAGGGAGGAATTGCTAACAGTCCCAGTTAAAGAGGGGAAGAGATCAAGGGCATGAATAGAAGGATTGGCTTTGGTGAGAAGTGCCACCTTTTCATCACAGATTGGGGTAAGGGGAGGAAGATTGCAGAGTTTAATGAGGGGATCTGAAGTGTAGAATTAAGGAGTATAGGGAAGCTCACAATGGATGGCATCGATTTTCTCTTTAAAATGATGCACGAGGTCCTCTGCTAAGGGATGGAAAGTGGGAAGAGTGGTGGAAGTGAGTCAGTTGAGGAAGACTAAGAGGATTGCTCTTTGGTAGTGAGAGCTCAGTTGAAATTAGAAAACATGAAATTGAAGTAAAGTCAGCACTGTTAAGATTGGAGAGAATAGATAAGGGGTAGAGTGGAAGAGAGGGATTATTCTAGGGTTGGAATTTGGAAAGTCGTGAATAGTGAGAGGACAGGGAAGGGGCAAGAGATTTGAGGGCAGAGAGGAACGCAAAGTTAAACTGAATAAATGAGGGAGGAACCTCAGACCAGAGCAGGGGTAGGTGATGATGCAGTGAGAAAGCTGGGAGGAGTGGAATGACTGGAAGTCTGTTGAAGATGAAGAATAGATGGGGGGAGGGTTTACAAGAATCAGAGCATGTAGGCTGAGAGGAATTTGAGTCCTAGATCGTGTAAGTAGAACATTTGGGAATGAGATCAAGGGTATGACTGTATGTGTGTGTAGTATGAGTGTTATCATGGAAGATGAAGTCCTATGAAGACCTTAAGCATATAAAGGCAGAGGTTGGGGTGGAAAGGAAGACTGAACTCCAGGGAGGTATGGAGTAGGGGGGCATATCTTCATGGAGAACCTCAAAGAGAGACAGATTGGTAAATGATGGCCACAGTGGCACAGAATTTGGCTGTGAGAGCAAAGAGTATTCATACCCTTCTTCCTGACTACACTTCATCTTTTACGTAAGCTGGGAACATAGCCTGGTTAAAATATTCAGGGATATAAAAACCTCTCCAGTTCTTGGGTCCATCCACCTTCCTCCCCTCCCCACCATGTTGGTCATAGATGTAAAGGCTAGAGTTCCTAGCACCTACTCCAGAAACATCCTGCTGAACTCTGGCTCTGGTGGGTGGGAGGGGAGAGGGGACTTCCCCCCCCCAGTTCCTTTTGGATTCAGTAGACCTGGGCCATGCTCAGTGGTTTGGTTTCTCGGCTTAATTTTCTATCTTCCCTTCAAGATTCAGGCCTTTAATTTGTCCGGTGGAAACTTCTCCTATGCCAGTGACTGTGCCAGCTTCTTCTCCTCTGGCATCTGGATGGGACTGGTCTCTTCTCTCATCATGCTTTTCATCTTCACCTATGGGCTGCACATGATTCTTAACCTCAAGACCATGGATCGCTTTGATGACCACAAGGGAAGCACTCTCTCTGTGCCCCTGATGGAGTGACCCCCCCCCAGTCACGTGGGGGTGGGGCAGAAGGGCTGGAGGTGGAGTGTTGACTTTTGCCTCCTCCCCTAGGAAGGGCTGCCAGGCTACTACTCATTTGTGCTTCCTCATCAGCTAGGCCTCCCTATACCTATTTCCTCTTGCTCCCACGCCCAGTTATCCCAGAACCTGTTGTTACTCTTCCCTACCCTGTCCATGGTAACAAAAACCAGTCTGCCTCTGACCAATACCCCCAGTGAAAGTCTTGGAGGCTAGGAGCTCAGCCTCTGAGATGCCTTGAGGCAGTGCCCCAAGGTGGGGAAGGAGTATCCAGGCCACTTTCCTTCCTGCTGCCTGCCTACCCTTATTTATTCTCCCTAAATCCTGCCCTCAGGTCTAGCTGCTTCTTTGTGTGAGATGTATTCTGGGGATTAGTCCAGAGGTTGCAAGGGAACTCTAGGTGGGGAGGGGGAGTGGACTTGAAACTTACTCTTTTGTCTTGTTGTTTGCTTATTGTTTTGTCTTTTGGTTTTTTGGTGATGCTAAAGTTGGATGTGATAAGAAATTGAAATAAAATTTTAACTAAGCCTCCCTGACCAATGCCGAGGTCTGTTTGTGTTAAACATGACTTTGCTTCAAGAGGACAGAGATCTTTTGGCCTACGCACTGCTGGGGAGTTCACCAGTGGGTTATGGGTTATTGTTCTTCCTCCCCTCCTATCCACATAGGGTATCATGCCCTTTTCTGCAGGTACTCTGCCCAAAGGAATATACATTTTGATCACTGAAAACTAGCAAGATATCTTGGGGTTTGTGGGCTAGATTTCTTTTTTATGGACCATTCCTTAAACCCAAATCACTTTGTTTCTCATTAATAGGCCAATTATAAGTACCAGCTCAAGCCTCATTTAGTCGTTGTTTGGGCCTGGATGCCTCTGAGGGTGTATAGTAATTTGTCAGGGTCTCTCTCAGAGTACCCTAACTTGCCTGCAGGGGCAGCCGGTGACTTACCTCACCTCAAAGTGTTCCGCTAGGGAATTTTAAGAACAGAAGAGTCACTTGGAGGGCCAAGTAGAGAAAGTTTATTGAGGTCTCTCCATGGGGAAGCCTTACAGCCAGATCTTAAGGCAGGCTTCAAACTACTCCCAAGGCTTAGGTCTTATATATACCCCAGATCCACATGCCACATGTGACAGAGCCCAGCTAAACAAAATTGTGAGAGGGGAGGTGCAGTCATAAGGGCATGAAGGCTCCAGGGTATGAAGACACTAATCTGGAACACCTGGTAACCTACACGTGGGAGAACCTTGAGCAATGCTCTGAACTCCCCGTGACCCAGCTTGTTCAGCACCTCAACACTTCCCTGTGCCTCAACACAACTGCTTGCAGCCTGCACGAATTTCCTAACCCTCACAGTAATTGTTTCTGTTTTGGGCAGAAACCCTGAGTGTCTTCCCCTCCCTGACTGGTTTTTTTGTTTTTGTTTTTGTTTTGTTTTGACTAGGTAAAAGAGGCCATTCTTTGCCTCATTTCTTACCTAGCCTAAATCATTGAATGGGTGTTGCCTCAGTCAGACTGAAAGACCTTAGTTTAAAAAGGCTATGGTCCCTCACTGCATCCTGGGCCATCTCCAGTCCTCCTGATCTATATCTTGCCACTGGACTCAGATGGCTCTGGAGGAGAGATTGAGGCTGGTAACTTTGCACAGCCCTCCCTCACTTAAATCCAATTGACTTTACAAGTCATGACATCACCTTCCTGATGTCATGGTCCTCTTTGAGAATGAAGGACAAACAAAAAAGTCCTGAGGTTGGAAGGGAACTCAGTGGGCTTGAAACTTCTTTATTGTTCTGTCTTTTAGTTTTTTGGTAATGCTAAAATTGGATGTGATAAGAAATTGAAATAACGTTTTAACTAAGCCTCCATGACAGTTCAGTGGCTTTGCTTCAAGAGGACAAATCATTTGGCCTAGGTATTGGTGGGGAGTTCACTAGTGGGTTATCTGTTGTTGTTCAGTGTCTGACTCTTCATGATCCCATTTGGGATTTTCTTGGCAAAGATATTGGAGTGGTTTGCCATTGCCCTCTCCAGCTCATGCTATAGATGAGGAACTGAAGCAAACTGACTTGTCCAGGGTCACATAGCGCACATCTGAGGCAGGATTTTAACTCGGGAAGATGTCTTCCTGTTTCCAAGCCCAGTGCTCTGTCCACTGCACCACCTAGTTGCCCATGGGTTATGAGAGTGAAGCCAAAACAAAGGTTTTTAACGTGGGGTCGTTGATACAATTCAGGAAGCCTTTTAAAATTGGATGGGATAAAAAAATATATATTTATCCACCTTAATTGGTTTCCTTTGTAATACTTTATGCATTTAAAAACATGATTCTGAGAAGGGATTGGTACACAAAGATAGAGAATCATTGGAATAAAATGGGTGGATAGCTGTAGCTGAGTGCCACCTCTCCCAGTCCTGGGAAGAGAGGCAGGGCAAATAGTTTATTGGTGGGGTAAATGATGGGGTTTGGACATGAAGGTTGGGGGTGTTAGGGAAGCTGGAAGGAGGATACCTAAGCACAGGGGAGGGAAGGGTCTTTCTTGGCCCTCCAAAGCTACCTTTGACTGGTTGGTCTGCAGCCTAGGCCTAGACTAGATTTGCCCCTTAGGGATTTGAGGGGACAGGATGGGAGAAGACAAAGCTGAGTCATGGGAGGGTGCGGGGTGCTGAAAACAGCGGCTATAACCTCTCTCCGGCATAAGGCTGAGTATTCTGTGAACATGCCCCACCCAGGCCTGGAGCATCCTCCCTCCCCCTCCCTAGCACCTGCGCCCCCAGGGAAAGAGGAAACTCGCTTTCCCCCATTTGCTGGCAGTGATGGGGACAAGGGTGCTTTCGTTGACCCTACTCTTGACAGCCTGCTAGAGTGAGGGGTCTCTTCCCCCGAAGCTCCCCCCATCTTCACTCCCCCCAGGCAATTCTTCCCCTCAGGTTCTCCCTCCTGAGAACAGCCCCTCCCCACAGCATCTCCGCGGGTAGGAAGATGCGGGAAGAAGATGCGGGAAGGGGCGCGGATGGATCCCTCTCTTGGTCTCTTCACGGGCCCCCGAGCCTCTCGTCCCTCCCCTCCCCCTCCCCAGAAATGAAGGAATTCCCACAGTGGGACCAGGCATCTCGTAGCCCCTAGCCCAAGCATTCTGGAAGCCAACTGGCCGCATCCGTAGTCAGGCGTGGTCCACGGGGTGTCAGGGCGGTGTCGGGAGCACGGAAGAATCGGGACTCTTTGGAACAGCGGAGGGAGCTAGTGGAAAGGCGGTACTGAGCCCGCCATCTTTGGTCCATTTCAGCGCCAGCGGTAGCGGTAGCAGCAGGAGTAGCAGCAGCGTCGGTGGGAGCGTCGGCGAAGCCGGAAAGCGGAGACCAGCTGAGCCCAGCCGAGCGGAGCCATGGACGAGGAGTACGATGTGATCGTGCTGGGCACGGGCCTCACGGTGAGGCGGGGATGGGGGTGAGACACTGGGGAGCTTGGAAGCAGGGCTGGGACTGGGACGCGG
>CM053582.1:912545-929949 GCA_028627135.1 Pseudochirops cupreus
AGGCAGACCCCCCCCCCAAAAATGTAGGTTCTTTCTCTCCCCACCACAAAACCAGCCCCCCGAAACTGTAGCCTCCTCCCCCCACCCTTCCAACCCATCCCCATCATGACCTCTCTTTCCCTACGTGTGAGGCCTCAGTGTCCTGTGATATAGCTCCTCTCATTTTCTCTCCACTCACCCCCAAATCAGGGCTACCTTATTTCACGCCAACCTTAAGGTTTACAGATAGTTCTTTCCTCAGCCCTCCTCCCACCCCCCCCCCATTTTCTTGGAGTGTTGGCCTCAGCCCTACCCATAGGACCACAGAGTATCTGTACCCCATCGCCACAATTCTGTGCTCCGAGATGATAAGAGTATCAAATTCTCTGACTGTAGTGGTTGGAGGCTTCTATCCCCAAGTCTCCTACCACAGGGTAGGGGACAAAAATAATCCTACCCACTTTCCCTTCCTCTGGGTAGAGGTATGAGACAGATCAGTAGTGGTGTGCTCATTAACCCTGTAATGGATATACGATGGACATAGGTTCAGACATGTAATAGCTGTGTGACCCCCCCCCCTTAGTCATTTTACTCCCTCCTCTATTCATTAGTCTCCTCATCTGTAAAATTAGTACCTCCCAGCTCTAGATCTAGTCACCTACAAGATGGTGTCCTGAAGGCATAGGCAGGGTTGCTTTGGCCCTGCCACATAAATATGTACTGATCTTCTGGGAGAATACCCGAATGTGTGAAATGGGGTTCTCCCTGAGCTAGGAAGAGTAGGCCTAGGGTAGGGCCCTTGTAATATGGCCCTTCTCTGTTTCCAATTGCACCTGTGGTCTGTGTAGCTGTTTGTCGACATTCTTATTGCTTCCTGGAATGAGATGTCAGAGTCAGGAAAAGGGGGAGTTGTTTCTTCACTGCTTGCCTTCACCTTGGAGCCTGAATGGCCTTCCCTTAAAAGCTGCGCCATGAGGAGATTAACAGAGGGATGGAAACCTATCTCTCCAACCTTTTGTGTGTCTGATTGGGGAAAAGGGAGGGGCTCTCTTCTACCCCTCCCCCACTCCGGTAAAGGAATAGACCTGCTGAGATTTCCACAATGGTTTTGGGAGAGGGTAAATTCACATTTTTCCCCCTTTCCTTGCCGGTCTTCCCCTCCAGGAATGTATTCTCTCTGGCATCATGTCTGTGAATGGGAAGAAGGTGTTGCATATGGATCGGAATCCTTACTATGGGGGGGAAAGCTCCTCTATCACACCCCTGGAAGAGGTGAGGTGACCTGCTCCATTTTTCCCAGACTCCATTGTCCTTTATAGTCTGACTTCCACGGCCTGATCAGCTCTTCAAAGTCCCTACGGGAGGGTTTTGGAGGTGAGGTTGACATTGAATGAATCCTCCCTTTTCCCCTTCTCTGTCTCTCTCGGCTTGTAGTTGTTCAAACGGTTTGACTTGCCTGAAGGGCCTCCTGAAAGCTTGGGCAGGGGCCGAGACTGGAATGTGGACTTGATCCCCAAATTCCTCATGGCCAATGGTGAGTGGGAGGATGTAGCTGGTGGTAGGTGATAATAGGTAGGACCGGGTGGGTGAATTTGGGGAAAGGACTCAGGGGCAAACAAATGAATGGGAAAGGGCTATAGTATGGAGATGTCTCTCTTCCTTTCCACAGGCCAGTTGGTGAAGATGTTGCTATACACAGAAGTGACACGTTACCTAGACTTTAAAGTGGTAGAAGGCAGCTTTGTCTACAAGGGGGGCAAGATCTACAAGGTGCCATCTACTGAGACTGAAGCCTTGGCCTCCAGTGAGTGTCTCCAACATTTTTCATCCCAGTTATCAGGGCTGAAGGGGAGACCCCGTTGTACCCCTGAGAGCTCTAATATTGACTGGTCTCACCATACAGATGGAGGAAGTGACTCGTCCAGGACACTGGGAAAAAGCCAGGGGTATACTAGGGAGTCTCATAGGTGAAGTAGGCAGAGCTTACCCACTGACAGAACTCAGGTTTAGATGTGGATGCTTTCCAGAGGAGTTAAGTCAGCAGTTATCAGAAGCATAAGACATATGCAGAATAACTACAAGGGAATTTAGGGAGGAAGGCTAGCCACTATAATTTGGGGGGGGGATCAAGAAAGGTTTCATGTGTGTGTAAAGGCACAGGGGTGGAAGATATGGCAATGAGGAGACCAGTTTGGAGTTCCCAGCATTGTTAGTTGATTGATGAGGTAAGCCAGACTTTTATTCTAGAGGCAATGGGCAGCCATTGCAGTTCGAGCAGGGGAATGATATGGTCTGACGTTGCTTAATTAAGATCATTTGTCGAAGAAACTGATTAGGAGGCTATAGTCCAGATAAGGTGATAAGGGCCTGGGTGTGGGAGATGTTGTAAAGCTAGAAACAGCAAGATTAAGCTGGTGATTGGCTTTGTGGGGTGATGGGGAGTGGAGAGTTGAGGAGGATGGTGTCTTTTAAGACTGGAAGGATAGTGGTGCCCTAGACAGAAACAGAAATGGCAGAGTAATTCCTGAGAGGGGAACACAGGTCTAATGTGAAGGGCAATTTGTCATTGGAATGAGGGTTCCAGAGCTTGTGATGAAAAGTACAGTAAGAGTTAGGGTTAAAGTTGATTTGATTATCAATACATGATAACATTGACCCTGCACATAAGGGTCAATGCAGAGACTCAGTAGGGTCCTGGGAGCCAGTGTGTCACAGAAATTCAAGGTGTATTTAAAGTATTCTCTCCTCTAATCCTCAACCAGTTCGGCTGTGCCCAACATTAGGGCTCACTCCAGTGTTGAGTAGACTATCTCCCATGGTAGTGGGGAAGGGTGGGATTTATAAATTAGAAACCTAAGACCTGGAAAGCACAAAGTGACTAGCAGAACAAGACTAGACCTGGAGCCTCCTGCTTTGTAGTAGTGTTCTTTATATCTCTAGTTCATACATAGTTTCTGCCCCCTTCTCACTGTGGGGTAACGGGGTGAACAGGTAAAAAAACTCCTTTCTCCCTTAGACCTGATGGGCATGTTCGAGAAACGCCGATTTAGAAAGTTCCTGGTGTTTGTGGCAAACTTTGACGAGAATGACCCCAAGAGCTTTGAAGGTGTTGACCCTCAGACCACAACCATGCGAGATGTGTATAAGAAGTTTGACTTGGGCCAAGATGTTATTGACTTCACTGGCCACGCTCTGGCACTCTATCGAACTGATGAGTAAGAAGTCATTCCTCCATTTCCCTAAAGGCCCCTTGCTTGACCTTGAACTGTACTAGCTTACAGGCCCCCTTCTTTAATTGGCCATGTTCTAGAATAGTCCCACAATTTTTTTGTTTATGAAACAAACTTCCTCTTTCCCTTCTTTCCTTCTTACTTTTAGCTACTTGGACCAGCCCTGCCTTGAGACTATTAACCGCATCAAACTCTATAGCGAGTCTCTGGCCCGGTATGGGAAGAGCCCATACCTGTACCCTCTCTATGGCCTGGGCGAGCTACCCCAGGGATTTGCAAGGTGAGGGGGGAGGGGAATGAAAGCTGAGGGGGGAGTACAATAGGCATGTGCAGGGAATTGTTCTCCAGTTTTGGTGCTGCTCTTTTTATTGGTAACAGGCCATTTTCCAGCTGGGGAGAACTGAGGCTTAGCAGTAGTGATTACCCAGCCAAGGAAATTACCAGCCCTGAACCTAGGGTGATCTTTCATTGCTACCTCTTGACTCTGTTCTCAATACCCAAAGCCTTGCTTTAGTTCTGCTTTTGCAGGCTCTTCACATTCCACGGTTTCCAGTTTGGAATTTTGTTCATGTGGACGAATGAGAGAGAAGTTAACATGACCTCGTGAAAATATAGCCCTGTAAAAACCCAAAACTAAACAGAACATGCATTATTGATTTTTCCTATGTTAGTTGGAGAAACTTAGTACTAGCATGGGGATGTGATTAAGCCAAAGTCACACTCTTAGTCTGACAACCCAGTCCTCTAGATCAGCCTGGGGGTGGGAGTTTCCTGCTGGGGACAGAGGGGCTCTCACCATTGTACTCCCTCCCCACCTCAGACTGAGTGCCATCTATGGTGGGACATACATGCTGAACAAGCCTGTGGATGACATCATCATGGAGAATGGAAAGGTGGTAGGGGTGAAGTCAGAGGGAGAGGTAAGCTGGACCATTCTTCTGGACATCTCCTCCCTTTGCTCCCATTTTTTCACTTCTCTTCCCTCTCCCACCCCCTTCCCCACTGCTGTCAAAAGGCCAAAGGTGGTTTTGACAAGTTTGAAATGGTGGTTGGTACATTCAGAACTTGAGGTTCTAGAGCAGTGGTTCTCAGCCTGTGGGTTGCGACCCCTCTGGGGTCGAACGACTCTTTCACAGGGGTCACAGGTCACCTTAGACCATCGGAAAACACGTATTTCCGATGGTCTTAGGACCCTCCTCTATCCGTCTCCAGGTGGGTCTGCCCACATGCAGACACACCCACATACAACTATTAAAGGGTCGCAGCATTAGGAAGGTTGAGAATCACTGTTCCAGAGGTTCCGTATGGAACATTCAGTCTCACTCAGTCTTGGGTCCAAAGCTGGTTCCATTTTTTTCCCCCTTGGGACGGCAGGGTTCTAGGTACTGTTGAGTTTTATGACAGCACCAGTTCTAGGTTCTAAGTATTGGGGACAGATAAGGTAGGGCCACTGTTGGAAGCCTGGGCTTTGAAATAAGAATAAACCACAATGCCAAGCTACGTGCCCACATGGAGTTTCTAATGCTTTAGCTGCAAAAATGTTGAAAAGTCGGTCACTGAGACTAGAGAACAGATGATGTCTGCCTTCATGTGAATTTCAGTTCAAGGAGTTTACTGTTTCTTTTGTCAACAACCAGTTTTCTTAATTGGTCAGGGTTAAAGTTAGCTATTGAGGCCAGAAACCTAGGTTTGCTTATTCTATGGTTTAATGAGATTACTTAGCCTCTTATATATCTGGCCATTCTCAAATCCTTGTCCAATGGGAGAGACCTAGTTGAGTGTGGAAAAAACTCAGTGAAAATTCCTACCTACTGGTGGAGACCTAGCTCAGCAGGTCAGGGTGCTGCTGTTCCCCTCTCCCCCAGGTGGCCCGTTGCAAGCAGCTGATCTGTGACCCCAGCTACATCCCTGACCGTGTTCGAAAGGCTGGCCAGGTCATCCGAGTCATCTGTATCCTCAGCCACCCTATCAAAAACACCAATGATGCCAACTCCTGCCAAATCATCATTCCCCAGAATCAGGTCAACAGGAAATCAGGTGGGCAGTGCTGTTCTAAGTAAGTGAGCATTTGTGGCTGTTTTCTTGTAGCTGGATCACTTGTAGGTTCTTTGTATCTGATTTCGCCCTCTGTCGGACCAGGCATTTTTCATCTGCCTCATGGGGGAGATACTTTGCCTTACCAGATTCCTGGGAGGTAACATACATCCAACAGATAGGGACAATCAACTCTTGGTTATCAGTTGAATACAAATAGGTTGGTTGGATCCCAACACCTGTCACTGTGGCTGCCAGGAAATATGTTTGAACGTGCATCTGTTTATAGATCAGAATGCTTAACAGAATCATTCAAAGATATTTTCTGCATTATCCATGACTTAGCTCCTTAGCTACTTTTCTGCCCTATCATATCCATACAGAAATTTGTATGAAACAGAGCTATAAGATTAGCAGTAGCTACAGATGGAGAGTTGGGGGCTCGATTCCCATTAACTCACTTTTCTTCTCTAAGACATCTATGTGTGCATGATCTCCTATGCCCATAATGTGGCTGCCCAGGGAAAGTACATTGCTATTGTCAGCACCACAGTGGAGACGGCAGAGCCTGAGAAGGAGATTGAGCCAGCGCTGGAGCTGTTGGAGCCCATTGACCAAAAGTGAGAGGCTGGGGTGACTGCTGGGATGCTCCAAGGGGACTAGGTCTCTGTTTTACAAAGTCCTCATCTCTTTTCCATCTGTCAGGACTTTGTCAGGGTGTGAGGGACCAGGGAACTAGGATTGGGGTGGGGAGGAGTCTTAGGAGGGAATGTATTGATCCCAGTAGAGGGCAACTTGAATGAACTCTCTCTTTGCTCCTTAGGTTTGTGGCCATCAGTGACTTGTATGAACCAACCGACAACGGACTGGAAAGCCAGGTAACCACCTGCCAGTGTTCCATGCCACTTGTCCAGGTTGATTTTCCCCCTTAGGGAGGCTGGGATTAGTCCTGACCCAGACTGAAGGCAAGGTGGGAGGTGGTGGTGTGGGGGTGATAGGGCTCCTCTTAGCTTCTGAGTATGGCTACCTCTAGGTATTCTGTTCCTGTTCTTATGATGCCACCACTCACTTTGAGACAACCTGCAATGACATCAAAGATATTTACAAGCGCATGGCTGGGACAGACTTTGACTTTGAAAACATGAAGCGCAAACAGAATGACGTCTTTGGAGAGGATGAGCAGTGATGGCAGGAAGTAATCCCCTTCCCGTTAGGCCCTCACCACCTTCTCCTGCCTCCCTCAGCACCAAGTTTTCTTCTATCATTTTTTTCTACTTTGGGGCTCAAGGGGAAGGTTTGAATGGGATGCCTAAGTCAGTAATGCGCCCCTGCCTGCCCTCTTATTTCCTCCTCTGCACCTTCCTGTTAGGACCCCTTCTAATTCATTCCATTTGTTGACCAAACCCTATCCTAGCAGTGAAAGATGGGCGGTTGGGGTACCTTTCTTCTCCCTGCCCCTTACCCATGTTCTCCGATATTTGCTGTCTCCCTCCCCCTGACTCCCAACACACAAACATGATCATTTCTGTGCTCTGCTCATGCTTACAGCCCCTTTTTCTCCCTTTCCCCAGCTCCTTGCCTCTGGTGCTTTTTTTGGGGGAGGAGGGGAGCCTAACGAATGAAAGATGGAAGCAGACTTTTCCCTCCCCTGTTGACTGCCCTGTCTGTCCCTGTTTCCATTCTCCCAAGAACATGCATATACTTGCTGCCTCTAACAGCCTAATCACTTATCCTTTGTCTTGACTTTCTGCTGGGCTGGAATTCGAGGGGGGTGGGGGGTGGGGGATGGGACACAAAGCTGCTGCTGCATTGAACTGTATTTTCCAGCCCTTTCCCCCTTAATTTATTTTAACTTATTAATATATCTTTTCATAGTGATGCCCCCTCCCTCCCGCTCCCCCTTCCCCAGGGTCCCGCAGAAGGAAGAAGAAAACACGTTTCATGCCCCACCCCGACCCCCACCCCTGCCCCGGTACTGTCGATGCTGTATTAATCTTCCCCCTATCTGTGGGAGAGGGAGCCCCTTTCCTAGTCCCTTTCCCCAGCGCAGTGGCCACGTGACGGGGGAGCAGACAGACAGACAGGACTTCGGAGAAGTTTTCCGAGGGAAAGTTTACAAAAAGGTGGGGAAAGGGACCAAACCCCTGCGATGGCCTGCCCTCCCCCCAGCCCTCCCCCCCACCCCCCCGCGGAAAGTGGGGGGCGGGACCAAATGTCGACAAGTGACTGTGTGTGACTCCCGCTTACTGTGTATTGGACAGGAGAAACAAGTCCCTAATAAAGCCTGTTGAAAAGTCCCTTCGTCTGCGGCCGTTCCTGCGGGAGAAGGGGCGGGGGCGGGGCCTCCCGGGCGGGGGGCGGGGCCGGGGCGGCGTCGCGGCGGCGGCTGTCACGTGGCCGCGCCGTGGCGTCATCACGGCCTGTGGGCCGCGGCCGGGGGAGACTAGGCTGCTCTCTCAGCCTTGTGCTGCGGGGGCCTCCGTCCGCCGCTGCCATGGCTCAGTACAAGGGGGCCGCCAGCGAGGCGGGCCGCGCCATGCATCTCATGAAGAAGCGAGAAAAGCAGCGGGAGCAGATGGAGCAGATGAAGCAGCGGATCGCTGAGGTGAGGGGGCAGGGAGGGGGGAGGGAAGCCTCGGGCAAGGCGCTTCCCGAGCATGCGCGCTGGCCGCCGGCTGAGGCCCTGGCTGGCGCCTCCGCCCGGTCTCTGCGTCAGCGCCTGGCAGGCCCCCGCCGCCTCGCTGCGCTTTGCTCCCGTCTCGGGCCGAGGGGCGACGCCGAAGACCTGGCGACGATCTTCGCGTTCCTCCCGAGCGGTGGCGAGCGCCCTCGGGGCCCGGGCTAACGGCGCGTTGCGAACCGAGCCAAGCGGGCCTCCTTTCTAAAGTGGCGGAACCCCCGCGCTGCCTGCCCCGGCGGGCGCCCAGCCAAGTGAAAGGCTCGGTTGAAGTACGTCACGAAGCTTTGTGCGCTAGCGTGCGGCTGCCTGAGTCGGTGGAGGGCCAGCAGGGTCTCCAGCCCCAGTTGCCGTCGGACTTGGGCAGCTTTGACGCCGGGCTGCGCGTCGTGGCCCGAGGCGGCAGCAGAAAGCCCTGCCCCTGGAGGCAGAGACTCTGTCGGATCGGTTGTTTCTTCCTTTGCAATAGCAGCTACTTCCAGGGCGGTTGCAATCTAATTGCCAGCTCTTGGTATCATCTCTTTCCCTTTGCTCATCGAATTCTTCCTCCTGTATCCAGGACGCCTGGTCCCGGGATTCTTCTGCTTGAGATTGTCCAGACCCTCTCCTTTGGCGCAGCATTTCATCGCTGCCATCTCTAGGGCCTCAGATGTTAAGGCTTCCCCTCCAGGAAACTTAAGTTCAAGTAGCCCCTCCCCCTTTGGGGCTGGACTCTGATTTTCCTTCACTCTACATTCCCTTTGTGATGTGGCTCAAGTGTTTGACTAATAGACAGTCTACTGCCACTGTATTTGGAGATACCCTTAATGCCAGAACTGGGCATACTTTTATACTTTGTATGGTATATATCTACTACACCGTATCGTGTTGTGTATATACTTGTAACCAAGTCCTCAGTGGGTCACAGTGAGGTCCAAGGACAATGCCTGCGCATACCTTTCTACCCCCCATCTCTAGTTCATTTTATTTCACAACATTTCTTAAAGTATCTACTATGGGCAAAGCCTTGTGCTGGTCTAGGGATGTAAGGACCAAAAGAAACAATTCCTGCCCTTAGGGAATATATGTTGGGGGGGAGGGGGTAAAGAGTAAGACAGTTTCCACCGTCCAAAAGCTTACATTCTAATGGGGGGAGACTCTGTAGGACAATTGCAGCCAAGCAGGGTTGTTTGGACTTGGGAATCATAAGAAGGTCATTGGCAACTAGGGGAGGTGATTTATATGCCTTTTCTCATAGCAATGACAATATTGATTTGATTCCAGCCCCAAGAGAAAGAGGTGGGAAAAAGGAAGGGTACAGAGCATCTAGGTTTGGAAACATTGTACTTAGCAAAGAAAATGGTCAGGGTGAACTGTTAAGCCTGACAAGTGCTGACTAGATGTGATGGGCCGTGGAAGGTGGTATTCTCTCCTCTGTCTGTTTAGTGGACTTCCAGAGTGGCTTTCCAAAGCCAGGCTGGTTAAGTACCACCACCACTCCCTGTGGCCATGGCCTCTTTCAAGGCAGGGCTGATGGACTAAGAAATTGTCCAGAGGAGGATAGCCAGGATAGAGAGAGGCCTCAAGTACATGTTGTTGAAAGAACTGAGCCTGTTTAACCTGGAGAAGACTTGGGATATTGGTGTGATGGAGTGGATGTGATAGTTGTCTTCAAAGCAAGAAGGATTTCACTTCTGCTGGAGATAATAGGTGGGAGTTGTGAATCTAGGCTTGATGTAAAGAACAACTTCCTATCCAGTGGAGCAGGAGCGGCCAGTTCAAATGAGCCTGGCTGCAGATTGGCTTAGAAAACCACATCTTACTGGTATCTCCATTCTAGTACATTATATTTCCCAATTCCATTTCTATGTCTCTGGCTTCAGCATTAGAGCAGTCTCAGAGTGAAGACAGGATAACCGCTTACTGGGGCTGTCATAGAGGGGATTCTTCAGGTCTGGCTTGAATCAGATGGCCTTGGGCTGCTGCCCACAAATGAGATTCTACAACAAAGATTTTTTACTTTATTCAACAGATGTTGAAATGAACAGACATACAGGCACTTTGGATCCCATGTTACATTTTACAGGGATAAATAATTACATACTTGGTAGTATTAGAAGTAAGGTATAAAATCTAAAGTAAACATTATGTTGTACAATTCCATTTGAAAATAGATTACAAAGAAACATGATACATTATATGTAAATTAATAAAGAGTCAATTGCTTCTCACTATATTCTTCACAAAAGATCATTCTGAGTTTAATTCTGTTGTACGTTCAGTGTACATGTCCCTACTCCATCTGATCCCATCCTATCAGGCTAGGCTACCTTGGACTGATTTTTAATTTAAATAACACATCATTAGAGGGATCCCATTTTCCTAAGGCAATCACTGTCAGGTAACCTTCCGAAACCAGAGTCTGACAGACTGTCAAATATTTCTCAGTTTTGCCAACCCTGGCTATTTGGAAGGCAGAGAATCTATTTTCAAAGATTATGGTAATGAAGACAGTGATGGTACAATTCTTCTTGTCTAATTCCATTCTTAAGGCCTCTCCATTTCAGTTTTCTGGCACTTCGATAGCTTAAACAAGTCTTTTTGAAGTAGTTTTGTACCATCGCATAATAGCCCCACTTCGTTGAGGGCCACAGTGGTAGAGGGAATATGTAGGAGCATTTCGTTTGATGCCCCCCACCAACAACAGTTCTTGTCTCCAAAACCAAATCTCCTGAACCCTTTCAATGGGACACAGTTCTATCTGGCTCTGTGAATGAATCACCAGTTCAAAAATCTGGTAAAAGATCCTTCCCTCACAAAAAAGTTTGAGGCCACAGCCATTGAGGTGATGCAATATACTATACCCTGATCAGGTTTGCTGACTAGCTGCTGTTTAAAGTAAAGTGCATGTTCCAAATTCTTCTCTACTCCTTCTAGGTCCAAGTAAGTCAGCCATAGTGCCAAGTTACCATTTTTACTCTCTACTCAGTTGAGATTTTAGGTGAGAGTCATCCCCCTTCATCTCTCTAGTCCATTCTGTTTCAGTCATCCAGAGTCTGGTACCAGACATTGAATGCCACTGGGCCATCATATCCAAATCCTCCTTCTGTAGAGCTATTTTAAATAGAAGGCCAGGTCTTTGGGGCAAGGATCATGTTTAATTCTGTTCCTTGCCATATCACTAAGAACAGTGGGACAGCTGGCCCAGATTAGCTCATGTCAGAATCTTCACTCTGTGACCCACCTGACTGATATTGTTGCTATAACTAGTGATTAATTCCCTCCCATTTTATAGATGAAATACAGGGGGGTCAATACTTACTCTTTGAGGGAGATGTTATCTCTTGTCATTTTAAAAATTTTCTCTCCTAGGGTTTGAGGACCACACCATTCTTAAGATGGCATGAGACATGGGGTAGGGAGACAGTACTTATTGTTTCTGCTTTCCACCAAGAAGCCATTTTAACTTGTTCACAAGATCATATTAGTAATGGCATCATTGGCAGAATTTGCAGTGTGAAACCCCATGAGGATTGCAAGGTAAGAGTAGGTGTTTTCTTCAGATATTGCTGAGATCTCCTGATTTTGTATTTGGGATTGTATGGCAAGTATCCTCTTCTTCCAGCCATCAGTCAGCAAGAATGCACATTTGGACCTGTTAAAATGTAGCCTGTCCATTTGGCAACCTCATTTATGTCGTCCAGCACTTTAATCAGGGAGCCAGGGGTGTCAGCCACTATTGCTAAATTGTCCACATATGCTAGGGCCATCTCTGGTATGGATAGGAGTCTTAACTGGCCCAGTAGAGTCTGTAATTACCTCTTCCTGCAAACTGGTTCATTTTAGTGCTAACCATATTGCCTTTGCCTTGTGTGGCATTGGTTAGATTGAGCCAGGCCACCTCACATTGTTTGGCTTTGTCCAAGCTGGACTGTGATAAGAAGTCATGCTCAGTACAGTGGTTAGTAGGCATGAAGCCCTTGTGATTCCTGCTGATGTGTCAGTTTCTCATAATTCAGTTAAGGAGTCTTTTAGACAGGTTGGAGGCATAAGCTTTACCTATGGTGTTACCCGGAAAAATAGATCTTCAGGTGGAGGGCAGATTCCTCATTAACTTTTTTGTAAATTAAAATAGTTGGAGACAACTGCCACTCCTTTGGGACATAACTGTGTTTATGTGATATATTAAAAACAGTGGTTAAAACATGACCCTCTGTCAGGGGTAAAGCAAGGATACCCATCATCACCACTATTATTCAGTATTGTACTAGAAATGTTAGCTTTAGCAATAAGAGAAGAAAAAGAAACTGAAGGAATTAGAATAGGCAGTGAGGAAACAAAACCATCCCTCTTTGCAGATGACATTATGGTATACTTAGAGAATCCCAGAGAATCATGTAACAAACTAGTTGAAAAAATGAACAACTTCAGGAAAGGTGAAAGATATAAAAAAAACCCACATAAGTCATTAGTATTTCTATATTACCAACAAAGTCCAACAGCAATAGATAGAAAGAAAATTTCCATTTAAAATAACTGTAGACAATATAAAATACTTGGCAGTCTACCTGCTGAGGCAAGCCTAGGGACTATATGAATACTTATAAAACACTTTTCACACAAATAAAGTCAGTTCTGAATAATTGGGAAAATATTAATTGCTCATGGGTAGGCTGAGCCAATATGATAAAAATGACCATTCTGCCTAAATTAATCTATTCAGTGCCATACAAATCAAACTACCAAAAAATTATTTTATAGAGTTAGAAAAAATAATAACAAAATTCATCTGGAAGAACAGAAGGGCAAGAATATCAAGGGAACCAGTGGGGGGGAACGTGAAAGGGGGGTGGGGTAGATTAGGTACATGCTGTGCAGTAGTGGGTGACCGGGGGCAAAAACTTCTGGGAAAGCTGGAAAGCAGTCTGGGAGAAACTAGGTACAGACCAACATCTTACACCGTAAACCAAGATAAGATCAAAGTGGATACATGATTTAGACATAGAGAATGATAGAATAAGCAAATCCGGGGAGCGTGGAATAAATAGTTTGTCTGATCTGTGGCTAAGGGAAGAATTTATGACCAAATGAGATAGAGGGCATTACGGGGCATAAAA
The DNA here is from genome assembly GCA_028627135.1 of Pseudochirops cupreus. Taxonomy (NCBI): domain Eukaryota; kingdom Metazoa; phylum Chordata; class Mammalia; order Diprotodontia; family Pseudocheiridae; genus Pseudochirops; species Pseudochirops cupreus. The sequence continues at coordinate 925,562 of CM053582.1, forward strand.
AGAATAATTTTGGTTACATTAAATTAAAAGGTTTTCGTACAAGCAAAACCAATTAAGCCAAGATTAGAAGGAGAGCAGAAACCTGGGGAGGCTGGAGGGGGGGTGAGTGATACTTTACCATAAGTTTCTGATAAAGGTCTTTATTTCTCAAATATATAGAGAACTGAGTCAAATGCATAAGAATACAAGTCATTCTCGAGTTGATAAATGGTCAAAGGATATGAACAGGCAGTTTTCAGTGGAAGAAATCAAAGCTACTAATTAGAGAAAAACACATTAAGACAACTCAGGTACCGCCTCATGCTACCTCTCAGATGGGTTAACATAACAGAAAAGTTAAATGAGAAATGTTGGAGGGGATGTGGGAAAATTGGGACACTAATGCATTGTTGATGGAGTTGTGAACTGGTCCAACCATTCTGGAGAGCAATTTGGAATTGTGCCCAAAGGACTATCAAACTATATATACCCTTTGATCTAGCAGTACCACTAATAGGTCTGTATTGTATCTCAAGGAGATTTTTTTAAAAAGAAAAAGGACTTATATGTACAAAAATATTTTTATAGCAGCTCTTTTTGTGGTGGCAGAGAATTGGAAATTGAGGGGATGTCCATCAAAAGGCTGAACAAGTTGTGGTATATGATTGTGATGGAATACTATTGTGTTAGTAAGAAATGATGAGCAGGATACTTTCAGAAAAACCTGAAAAGACTTACATGAACGGATGGAAAGTGAAGTGAGCAAAACCAGAAGAACATTGTATATAGTTACAGCAATATTGTACAACAGTCAACTGTGAATGACTTAGCTATTCTCTCAGCAATGCAGTAATCCAAAACAGTTCCAAAGGATTTATGATGAAAAATGCTGTCCACCTCTAGTGAAAGAACTGATGAAGTCTGAATGCAGATGGATGTGTAATTATTTTTCTTGGTTTTTGTCTGTGTTGTGTTTTACAAAATTTCTGATTTTGAAATATGTTTTGCATGACTGTACCTGTATAACCTATACCAAATTGCTTACCATCTCAAGAAGGGAGGGAGGAAGAGAGAATTTGGAACTCAAAATTAAAAAAAACACAAATGTTAAAAATTGTTTTTTACATGTAATTGGAAAAAAATAAAAAGATTTCCTTTCAAAAAATCTGCCCCTTTGAGTGGTTCTTTTCTTTAGATACACTATTTTCCCCCTTTCTTTAAAAAAATTATTTTTAGCATTTTTTAAAAATTTCAAGTTCCAAATTCTCTCTCTTCCTCCAGCCCCTTCCCTACCCCTTGAGAAAGCAAGCACTATGATATGGATTACACATGTGAAATCCTGCAAAAAATATTTCCATATTAGCCATGTTGCCAATGGGGGAGGGGGAGGGAAAGCAAGAAAAATAAAGTGAAAAAAGTATACTTCAATCTGCACTCAGAGTTCATCAGTTGTCTCTCTGGAGGCAGATAACATTTTTTTTTTTAAATCATGTGTCCTTTGGAATTGTCTTGGATCATTGTATTGATCAGAATAGCTAGTTCATTCACAGTTGATCATTCTACAATATTGCTGTTGCTGTATTAATTATTCTCCTGGTTCTGCTCATTTCACTTTGTATCAGTTCATGTAAATCTTCTAGGCTTTTCTGAAAGCATCCTACTCATCAGCACAGTAGTATTCCATCACAATTATATAACACAACTAGTTTAGCCATTCCTCTTTTGATGGACATCCCTTCAATTTGCAACTTCACAAAAAGAGCTGCTATAAATATTTTGTACATATAGGTCCTTTTCCTTTTTCTTTGATCTCTTTGGGGTGCAAACCTAGTAGTGGTATTTCTGGGTTAAAGGGTATTATGCACAGTTTGATAGCCCTTGGGACAAAGTTCCAAATTGCTCTCCACCAACAGTACTTTAGTGTCCCTAGTCTTCCACATCCCCTCCAGCATTTATTATTTTCCTTTTCTTAGCCAACTGGATTCAGTATTTAATGTTGTTTAGCCAGAGATCTGTATTCTTACAGCATTTTAATTGATCCCTCATCAAGACTGGAGTAAAGAGGGCACAAAATGGGTTCCCCTGAGTCATCAGGAGTATCATGATTCAGTATTGAAAGTATTCTTGGTTGTAGGAGGGGTGCCACTGGGACCAGATACTTTTAAAATGTTCATGCCATGTTGACTTGACGTGTCTAGTCTACTCTACATTTCACATCAGTTTCTAGTATATGTTTCTACTAATATTGAAAATTGTATTCACTTAATTTATCTCTGCTGCCAGCAAAATTAACGGGAAAAATGAATGGACAAAATTGAGTTTTTCCAGTCTGGTCATTCCTTCCAATGACACAGGCTGTCATCTAATAGATAATGTTCATGGGATATGTGACTGAAGAACTCAGTCATCCCATGGCCAAGTCTCTAGTTCTGGTTCCCAGGTAACAGGCAGACATTGCTAGACACAAAGAAAGCCTTCCTACCTTAATAATCCTAATGGGACAAAGCCTGTTTCATGAAGCTGCTCATTCAGGCTAACACAACAAGCTAGTGGGACCCAGGGACCCCAGGCATCATTATTGACATCTTACAGATTAGAAAACTGAGGCTTAGAAAGCCTAGCTGACTTGTCTGTGCTCACAGAGCTAGTAAGTCTAAAAAGCAGGAATTGAAGTCAGGTCTCCCCAATTCCAAATCCAGCACTCTGCTCCCTCTCTGGAATACACACAAATAGGTAAATGTGAGATAACTTGCAAAAGCAGACATAATGAACAATTAGGGGGCAGGTGGGGGGATCAGAAAAGGCTTCCCAGTGGAGGTAGATGGAGCACTGAGTCCGGAAGGAAGCTGAGGATTCTAAGAGGCAGGAATGAGAAGAGAGTCTGTTCCAGGTATGTCAAAGGCACAGAGCTAGGACAGGGAGTTCTAGGAACAACTAGTTTGTCTGGACTGGGTTTGGGGGTGGGGGATGATGGGAAATAAGTTAGGGAAGGGGTTAAGTGATAGATCAAGGAGTTCTTATTTTATTCTAGAGGGAATAGGGAGCCATTGGAGATTTTTGAGCATGAAAGTACACATGATTAGAACTAGGTTTTAGGCATAGTCATTTGGCAGCTGTGTGGAAGATGAAGGCAGAGAAAATAGTTAGGAAACAAGTTCAGTAATCCAGGTAGAAGGTGATCAGTTTGTCAGCAAGCATTTCTTTAGTACCTGCTGTGTTCCGTGCTGGAGGTACACAGTCAAAATGAGACGGTTCTGGCCTTTGAGATTACATTCTATGGAGGGGGACAAGGGCCTGAACCCTGTGGGTGCTGTGCTGCCTGGCTGAGGGGAGAAAATGGATTTTGCAGCTGTTTGGGGTATAGAATCACCAGAACTAGGCAGCTGGACAAGGACCAGCTGCCTGTGTCTCGGTCTCCCTTTCTATCTCTCTGACCCCACTTCACTGGAATGATGAAGGGATTGGGGACAAAAAGGCCTCAAAAAGTAGCATTTGGTGTTCTCAGGCAGAGATTGAGTGGGCCAGAGGCTTCAGAGTTAGGCTTAGAATCTTTGTACATTCTACCCTCATCCCTCACAGCAATTTTCAGGAGGAAAAGGGATTATTGTTCCCTGGGATAGTATGGTGTACATTCTTCTGAGGCAGGAACAAGGACAATCAGAGGTTAGAATCAGGGGGAGCCGGGGCAGCTAGGTGGCAAAGTGAATAGAGCACTGGCCCGAGAGTCAGGAAGACCTGAGTTCAAATCCAGCCCCAGACACTTGACACTAAACTGTGTGACCTTGGGCCAGTCACTTAACCCCAATTGCCCTGCCTTATCCCCTCAAAGGAAAAAAAAAAGAACTGGAGGGGGGCGGGAAAGAAGTCAGAGAGTCTGGCGCCCTCATTTTGCAGATGAACAGCTCCCTAGGAGGAAAAGTGTGAGGATTAGGAAATATGTGCAGGGGGGGCTGAGCCAAGATGGCGGCGTAGCAGCAGCAACATATCGCAGCTCTCACATAGCCACCCCAAAATACCCATAAAATAGGACTCTGAACCAATCCTAGAACTCCAAAACGCACACAAAGATACTTCCCACTAAAGTCAGCTCGGCTACAAGGAACCATATCAGCACCGTGAACCAAAACCAGCCTGGCCTGAAGCCGGCTGTGCCCTGGGGGCGGCTGGACGGGAGGAGCAGAGGAGCCTCTCTGGTGAGCGGATTAGCGGCAGCTGCGAGCAGGGTTCAGAACTAGGTCAGTGGAAATTGCGAAGGGAGAAGAAGAGCAGTCTGGCTGAAAGGCCTCCAGAGTGGAAAAACAAAAGGCATTGGTTTTGCACCCGCCTCCACATTGCAGCTTCCCACCCGCGGCCTGCAGACAGCAGGGACACTAAGCAATTGTTCTGAGGCCAGTGCTCTCACGTTGAGC
>CM053582.1:930449-1004587 GCA_028627135.1 Pseudochirops cupreus
TGTAATTTCACATGTTCAGCCTGTATTTGATTGCTTGTCCTTCCAGTGGGGGTGGGTGGCAAGGGAGGAGGAGAAAGAATCTGGAATCTGGAGTTCCACAATCAAATGTTATGAATGTGTGTGTGTGTGTGTATGTATATATGCAATTATTATTATTATTATTATTGACTACATCCAACTGGAACTTGAGATACACAGGCACTGTGGTTGGGAGATCCATCCTGCCCTACCGAAAAGTGACATAGGAGAGAATAGACTGGGGGAGGGGGGACACACTGGGATGGCTGTTTTGGGGCGGTGGGTGGGGGAAAGAGGGGGAGAAATATGTAACTCAAAATCTTGTGGAAATGAATGATGCCAACCAAAATAAAATTAAAAAAAAAAAAAAGGAAATATGTGCAGACTGCAAGCGGTTGTGTTGAGGCACAGGGAAGTGTCTGAGACCCTGGAATTAGTTGGGTCACATAGAGGTCAGAGCATACTGCACCGCCCCTGGCCAGGGGGTACTGCATTGCTCAAGATTCTCTTATGTGGGGTTACCTGATGTTCCTGATTAGTGTCTCCACATCCTGGGGCCTTCATACCCTTGTGATTTTATCTCCCCTCTCACAATTCTGTTCAGCTGGGCTCTGTCACATGTGGTATGTGGATCTGGGGTATATATAAGGCTTAAGCCTTGGAGGTAGTTTGAAGTCTGCCTTAAGATCTGACTGTAAGGCTTCCCCATGGAGAAGACTCAATAAACTTTGTCTGCTTGCACCTCTGAGCCCTGACTCTTCTGTTCTTAAAATGCACTAGCGCCTACTTGAGTGAGGTAAGTAACCGGCTTCCCTGCAGGCAAGTTAGGGTACTCTGAGAGAGAACCCTGACAGAAGAGGACTTGTCCAGAGTTCCTAAGCAAGTCAGTGGCAGAGCTGGAATGAGAACTTCCTTCACTTTCTTGATTCTGTTAATCCCTCTACCACTTTCCCAGAGTTCTCTCCCTGACTGCCTCTGCTTCCCTTCAACCTTGCAGGAGAACATCATGAAGTCAAACATTGACAAGAAGTTCTCAGCTCATTATGATGCTGTAGAGGCTGAGCTCAAGTCCAGCACTGTGGGTGAGTAGGGGATGTGCCCCGAGCCCTGAAAGCTCCGTGTGGCCCATCATTCCCCATCACCTCAGCCCTGTCCTTACCAGCCTTTCTCATCTACCAGGTCTTGTAACCCTGAATGACATGAAGGCCAAGCAGGAGGCACTGGTGAAGGAACGGGAAAAACAGCTGGCTAAAAAGGAGCAGTCTAAAGAACTTCAGCTGTAGGTATCCTGGTCTTCCTCATACCGATTGCTGGAGGTGGGGGAAGGGGAGAGGAAGCTACCCCTCAGCTGCCCACGGGGGTAGGGATGGAGGGGTGGGCCCGGGATAGGGAACAAGCATACTACCAGCAAGCATTGGGGTTACCCAGAATTCAAAGGGATGGTGAGCTCTCTCTTAAGGGGACAATTTGGGACAGGTTTATAAAGCTTTAGTTAATATACCTTAGGTCTTGAAAGATTAACTTTTGGTATTGTCTCTTTATATTCATAAGTATACCTGTTAGCCGTTATTTCTCCTTCCCTCTTATGAGTAAATTCAACCTTGATTCCTTCTTAAAAGATCAAGGACATGGGACAGCTAGGTGGTGCAGTGAATAGAGCATGGGCCCTGGAGTCAGGAGGACCTGAGTTCAAATCCAGCCTCAGACACTTAACACTTACTTAGCCATGTGACCTTGGGCAAGTCACTTAACCCCAATTGCCCTGCCTTCCCTCCTCCAAAAAGCAAAAAAAAAAAAAAATTTGATGACTCTCAATTCTCATTCCATATACCACTCTGGCCCCCATATCATCCTTTATCACAGTTTTGATGTAAAGAGCTGCCCAAGAATGCCCTGACTCTACCCTGGATGGCGCTTATTCTTAGTGCACCCTTAGGAGACATTTCTGACAGCACAGGTGGAACTATGCACAAGGAGGTTCTGTCAGGCCTGAGAGAGGCAGGCAGAAGGGAGGGGTAACATGGAGGCCCCTGGCTGAAGCCTGGTGGACACCCTTCTAGAAAGCTAGAGAAACTTCGAGAAAAGGAACGCAAGAAGGAAGAGAAGCGGAAGATTTCTAGCCTGTCCTTCACCTTGGATGAGGAAGAGGAACCTGAAGAGGAAGAAGAGGAAGATATGGATGAGGAATATCTGGAACGGGAAGGTGAGAGCAGGAGAGATGGGAGGTTGAAACAGGGAATGCCCAGAGAGGGGAGAGCTGAGCTAGTCCTCACTGAGAGAGGGAAGGGAAGCAGGCTCCAATGTCAAGAAGTAAATCCAGGGGTTGCTAGGTGGTACAGTGAATAGAGCACCGCCCTGGAGTCAGGAGGACTTGCGTTCAAATCTGGCCTCAGACATGTAACACTTACTAGCCATGTGACCTTGGGCAAGTCACTTAACCCCAATTGCCCTGCCTTCCCTCCTCCAAAAAGACAGAAAAAAAAAAAGTAAATCCAGTCAAAGCACATTTCCAAACTTAGGCCCTGACCTCTTGGAGCAGTCAGTTTGAGTGGACAAGCCTCCTCCCTTAGAGAAATGAACCGGCGTTACAAAAGTTGAAGTAATAGTTTAAGACAAAGCAGGGTGATTAATTGCCCAACAGATGGTGTGGGTTGGGTTCCAGCTGGGTTAGTCAAGAGAAGATTTCGCAGTTGAAGTGAGATTTGAACTAGATCTTAAAAGACTGCTAGAATTGAATTGGGCAGAAAAGAAAAGATCGGGAGGGCTCTCCTGGGGCTGTGAGCAAGAATAGTTGAGCATGCCTGAGATGTGAACCATATGAGCAAACATGTGGGAGAGTGCAGGCTGGAAGGGCATATTGGGATCAGATGGTGGAGGGTTGTTATTGTGTGGCTAAGGAGGTTGAGCTGTATCCCATAGGCAATGTAGGCATGAACAAGGACAGACATGGGTCCTACCTTCAGAGAGTTAACAGTCTAACTGGAGAAGGTAAGGAAGACATGGAAATAGCATGTAGTCTTTGTCAGCATGTATTGTGGATCTCGGGTCATCCAGGATTGTGCTGGAGGATTGGAAAATCAGAGGTAGATTGAATCAGACTGGCACCCATACATCTGTTTCCTTACAGAGATTCCTTCAAAGAAGAGAAAATTAGGAAAGAACCCAGATGTGGACACAAGCTTTCTTCCTGACCGTGACCGCGAGGTAAAGACAACCCAGTTGGTCCCAAGTTCTCCTTGAGTAGGGAAGGTTGTGTATGGAGCAGGCCCAAGAGAGCAGCTTGTCTAACTTGAGGGGTATTGGTGGTGGGAGAGCTTTGGTATGTTGAGGAAGGAGGAATTGTCACTCAATAACCCAGACTCCTTTTTCTTCTTTTTGAAGTACGTTTTATCTATCACTTCTGTCTTTTATACACACACACACACACACACACACACACACACACTCACTCACTCCCCAAACTGAACTCTCCCTCTTAACCAAAACAAGCAAAAGCAAACCATATAGTGACCATATCTGACAATACACTATTCCCTTTTCCCGTTTTCTCCCATAGGAAGAGGAAAACAGGCTCCGAGAGGAACTTCGGCAGGAATGGGAGGCCAAGCAGGAGAAGATCAAGAGTGAGGCGTCGGGATGTCCAGACATCCCTGCCTCTGTGGAACTAAGCTTGAGAAGGGTGGGACCGTGGGGGGCTAGGGCTGAGTCACCCCCAGTCTTTATGGAAATTACATGGTGGAAATGGCTGGCTGGTCTGGGTTCCCTTAAGTCCCCAAGGACTTTACCCATATTGGAACATGCCTTTCTCCAGGCCTGACTGGGGGAGGTAAGAAACATCTAGGCCTAGATATTTCAGGGTACTTCTTAGTCTGGAGCTAAGAGGAAAAATTATTGCCACTTCTAGGTGAAGAAATTGAAATCACTTTTAGTTACTGGGATGGCTCTGGGCACCGAAGGACTGTAAAGGTAGGAAATGGTGCTATCTGGGAGAACCAAGGCGGAGGTCAGATTTAATCCAATCTTAGCTGTCCCATTCCTCAGTCAAGGCCCTAGCTTTAAAAGGACTGATTGCTTAGTGTTCAGGGAGGAGCAGGGGGGAGGGCTGTGAAAGCCATCCTGGGCTAGGAAAGACCATAACTCTGTGAGTGGCTACCCTGCAGGATGCCCAGGGTGCAGGTCCAACCCTTGCTGGGCTGCTAGCTAGCACAAAGGATAGAAGGGGGAATCCTTGCCTTCTTTGCTCAGTCACCCTCTGAGACAAGATCTGGCTTCCTGCATCCCTTTCCTTATCCTTCTGATCAAGGCCTGTCAGGGCACCTGAGGGCCTGAGTGAGTGGGCCTGAGCCCACTGGAGAGTTAACCCTCAGTGTCTCATCCCTTTCTCCCTCTCCAATTGTTTTGACTCCTGGGGCTTCCATGCTGCCTCTAGTAGATGAAGAAGGGGAACACGATGCAACAGTTCCTGCAGAAGGCCCTGGAGATCCTGCGGAAAGACTTCAGTGAGCTGAGGTCTGTTGGGCCCTGGGCCAGGAAAAGGGGCCTCCAATTGTGTCTCCCCACCTGCTAAGTGATGCTAATGCATTCCTGGGAGAGAGCTGGAGCCCAGCTATCCTTCCTCTCCCAGGTAACATGTGCATTTTAGCAGGGGCCTTCTGGAACCAATGTCCCTGCCTTGCCTTTGTTGTGTAATCCAAAGGCCTGCCCAGTTTGGGGCATGTCCAGCCAGGAAGGCCAAGAGGCTAGCACTCTGGATGACCAGTGGGGGATCAATTCAGGAGCATGGTAGTGCTGCCTCCATCTTCTGGCCAGCCTGCTGTCTGACTTCTCTAACCTGGGGGGGGATAGGAGCCTGAGAAAGGCTTGGATATATCTTTAACTATCTTCCTCTACATCATCCCTAGGTCAGCAGGAGTGGAGCAGCTCATGTACATCAAGGAGGATCTGATTATACCTCACGTGAGTGCCTCCTTTGGCTCCAAGAGATCCTTGGCCAAAGATGGGAGATAGCCTGAGGCAGGGTGGGAGAGTGGCAGGAGGCACAGGGGTGCCATGTGGGCCAGGGAAACCCAAGGATAGCAGCATAACTGCTCTAGAACAGTCTCTTGCTTGCTTGTTTGATAACATTTCCCTTTCTTATGCCGTTTGGCTTATTAAAATATGTTTGTTAAAATAATACTGATGGCAACTCACTTGGGTCTAGCTTAGGCCGGCACAACCTATGGCCCACAGGCACACCAAAGGATTTTTCCTCTACACTTTTCCCAGGCCTCCAGAAATCATTTGGCTTGTTGCAAGCAACCTTTGGGCCACAGGTTGTGCAGGCCTGGTCTAGCCCTTTGTGGTTGACAGTGCACATTAATCAACTTTCCTTATTTTCAGTAAAATATCACTGGATCCTTACAGTCAGGATAGGAATTCTTTGCATTTTACAGATTAGAAACAGAAAGCTGGTGATTTGGCCAAGGTCACATAGCTAGTTAAGTAGCAGAACCAGGACCGGGATCCGGGTCTCAACCAATCAGTAAACATTGATTGAGCCCCTGCTGTTTGATGGGCACTGTGCTAAGGGGCTGGGTATACAAAAGAAGCAAAAGACAGTCTCTGCCTGCAAAGAGCTTTCAAAAGCTGGTCCAGTGCCCTTTCGTTGGTACCATATGGCCCCTTAACAGATTTCCCTTCCTTGAGAACGTGCCAGGGGCTGGTGACTGGGCTTAGCAGGTGACTGGTTTGTATATGTGAAGAGGAACTGCTAGCCCTGCTTCCCAGAAGCCCCCACCTCTGCCACGTGGTTCAGTGACCCCTTGCTCTCTTTTTGTTGGCTTTTAGCATCACAGTTTCTATGATTTCATTGTCACCAAAGCCAGAGGGAAGAGTGGTGAGTGAGCCCACAGAGATGGCAACCCCAGGTCCTTTGGGTGCTCTGGGCCCCTGGGATGCTGAAGGGGTGGGAGGCTCAGTTTTGTATCTTAAGCCATGGCTCCCTGCCCTGCTTTGAGGCCTGTGCCTCCCAGGCAAGGAAAGAGCCTGACTTCCAGCTGCTGTTTCCCTTCCAGGCCCACTCTTTAACTTTGACGTCCATGACGATGTTCGGCTGCTCAGTGATGCCACAGTGGAGAAGGATGAGGTGGATGGGCGGTGCCAGGGGAAAGCCTTGGGGCTGATGGGTAGCTAGGACTTGGGGCAGGGGGGAGGGTCTCCTTGAAAGCTATGGATGAAACATCCAGAAGGTGGGGCTTAAGTGGGGAATTGGGGAATCAGAGTGAGATCTCAGTGGCACCTTTTCCCTTCAGTCACATGCAGGAAAGGTGGTACTAAGGAGTTGGTATGAGAAGAACAAGCATATTTTCCCAGCAAGCCGCTGGGAGCCCTATGACCCAGAGAAAAAGTGGGACAAGTACACGGTGAGGGGCTAGAAGTTTAGGGAAAGGATGGGAGGGTGGGGGGGAGATTCTGGGCTTTCTGAAGGCAAGTGGGAGCTGCCAAGCAATGCCCTGTGAGCCACTCGGTATCACTTAGGCTGGCATTGCCACCCTGAAGGACAGTTTGAGGGCTTGGAGGAAGTGCTGGGCAAGGCCTAGGTGGCGGCTACTAGACATAGGACCCTTTTGACCCCAACTCCAGCCATTTCTAGCCCTCCCTGGTGGCATGTCCCATTTCTGGACCTATACATTGTTCCCCACCCCTAGCCTGCACTCATCCTCCACAACCCTACAAGAAAACAAGGTGCAGTCTTAAGGTCTGAACTATCTTAATGATTTGTTTTCTCTCTCTCTTCTCCCCCCTCCTCCCCATTCTTTAACTTGCCTCTGTCTGTCTCTCTCTCTCTCTCTACCTGTCTCTCCCATCCCTAAACCTCACAAAGATCCGATGAGCACCTATAAAAGGTGGCATGTGATCTTTGTCACCTCACTTCTCCATTCCCATCTTCCCACCCACCCACTCTTTATCATTGTTAAGCCTGAGAGAGAAAGTTAGCAGCTGCCTCTAGACATCCTTCCTTCCCCCTCACTCCTCCTAAGCCTCCTTCCCTCCCATATCTTGGGGCTTCACCCTTCCCACTGGTTTTCTAGGTATATCTGAGTTCCTTAGGTCCACACGTCCAACTGGGAAGCAGACCCTGGGACTGGCACAGACTGGGTGGGGCTGTGGCGGAACTCGTCCCTGGATCTCTACTCCCTAATTCTTACTGTTATTTACATGTTTCTTATTTTAGAATAAATAAAACTTATGTGTGAGAACTGGAGCCCCTATGTTCTGAGCCCTGGGCTGAACAAAGTTGGGAGAAAGAGAGGGTACAAATACTTTTTCTAGTTAAAAAAAAATGCACATTTTCACACTAGTCATTTCTGAATATAGCTTATTCCTCTGCTCTTACCCCACTGGGTCTACCCATTGATTACTTCCTTGTAACAGATTCATTCAGTCAAGCATTTATTAAGCCATGTGCTGGGTACTGGGCTAAGCCCTAGGGACATAAAGAAAGACAAAAGATAGTTTCTGCCTTGAGGAGCTCACAGTCTAATGGGGGAGACAAGGTGCAAATAGCTAGGTTGTTAACCATAGGTTGACTCCATGGAAGATCACCAGCAGAGGGAAAGTATCAGCATTGAGGGGGCACAGGAAAGGCTTCCTGGAGAAGGTGGGATTTTAGATGGGACTTGAAGGAAGCCAGGAGGTGAGGATGAGGAGGGAGAGCATTCCAGGCAGGAGAGATGGACTGCCAAAGAAAAGGCCCAAAGATGGGAGGTCTTGTTTGATGAACAGCCAAAAGGCCAGTGTCCTGGGTCCCAGAGTACATGGAGAAAGAAACAGTTAAGGAAAAATAATCCAGTGGCCACATCTGACAGTGTGTGTAACAGTCTGTTCCCACGGCCCCCCACCTCTCTGCCAAAAGGAGCATGGAGGAAATATGTTCTATCATCTGTTCTAGACTAAGATTAGTCATTGAACTCATTCTGAGTGGGCTCCTTTGAAAAAAAATTCTTTGTTATCTTTCTGTATTTCTATCACCTTCATTTCTAACTATATAACCATTCCCCCTTACCCTTACCCAGAAAAACCATTCCTTATATTTAAAAAAAGAATTAAAAAGAAAACAAACAACAAAAACCCATGAGTTTAGTACAAGCAGCCAACCCAGCAGCTGTGTCTAACTGCACAGTCCTCCCCACTTCTCTGCTCTTCCCTAGGAGCCCAGCTTAGAGGAGTATTTGGCTATCCAGCTTCATTTTTTTCTCTTTCCATTTATTCTTTGTTGATTGGTTTTTCAGTTCTGTTTATTTGACTGTGCAGCCACTCCAGTAAGTTTCTTGGGTTTTTCTGAATTCGTTGCCATCCTTTCTTATGGTACAATCCATTACATTCAGTTACCATACTGTGTTCAACCATTTCCCAATCAGTGGGCATCTGCTCTGTTTCCAGTTCTTTGCTGCTACAGAAAGTGCTGCTGTGGGCATTTTGGTAAACATGGAACCTTTCTGTTTGGCTTTAATTTCCTTGGGGCACGTGCCCAGCAATGAGACCATTGGGTCAAAGAGGATGGACAATTTTCCAAAATGGTTGCGTTAACTTCTTTGTGGTGATCTTTAATGTTACTGTGTTCATTATGTAGATTGTTCTGGTTATACTTAGTTAACTGCATCAGTTAATACCCATCTTCTCATCTTTCTCTAAATTCCTCATATTTGTCCTTTTTTACTGCACAATAATATTGCCATTCCATGTTCAACCATTCATCCATCGATACCCACTTTGTTTTCAATCCTTTGCTAACAAAAGTGCTGCTGTGGACATTTTGGTATGCACATGACCTTTCTGTCTTTAACATTTTGGGGATACACACATGGCACACGTATACACGCACAGGAGTGAGGTGGCTGGATGGGAGGAGACCATCTCCTTCTGGCAATCATTCAGTCAGCAAACACTTGAAATGCTTACTGTGTTCTAAGTACTGTCCTGTGCCCAGGGAAATAGAGGCAAAAACACAGTCCTTGCTCTCAAAAGCTCATGTCCGAATAACCTTAAAACAAGATACAAAATAGCGTGAGAAAAGAATTCTCAGGGAAGGCTTGAGCAGTTGAGACGGGGCTGGGAAAGGCCCCTGCAAGAGATGGCAAATTGAGCTGTCTTAAAGGAGGCCAGGGAAGGCCAAAGCCATGGAGTTAGGAGATGACAGGGTTGGGTGGGGAGAGAGGTCAAGCACAGAAAGACCAGAAAGGTAGCAAAGGGCTCTATGTGAAGGGCTTGTACAGGAGATAATGGGGACGCCTGTGGGGGTAACAAGGTCAGGCCTGCACTTCACAAAGACCACTTGGGCAGCTGAATGGAGGTTGGACTGGAGTGGAGAGAGGCTTTAGTCAGGACCAACCAGCAGTTACAGCGGTAGGCCAGGGGTCAGGTGATGGCCTACCCTGGGGTGGTGGCAGAGTCAGAGGAGAGAAGAAGACATGTTCAGAGGTTCTGTGAAGGTAAAAATGACAAGTTTTTCGGTCACGTCCAACTCTTTGTGACCCCATTTGGGGTTTTCTTGGCAAAGATAGTGGAGTGGTGTGTCATTTCCTTTTCCATTTCACTTTACAGATGAGGAAACTGAGGCAAATAGGGTTAAATGCCTCACCCAGGGCCACACAGCTGGTCAGTGTCTGAGGTTGGATTTGAAGTCAGGAAGCCTAGTGCTCTAGCTACTGTACCACTTAGGGGCCCAGAAATGACAAGATTTGGTAGCAGTTTGGATACATGGTGTGAGTTCCAGTGAAGAGTTGAGGATAGCCCCAGGGTTGCAAGCCTGGATGGTTTACATTGAAATAAACTGCATATCCAGACATGGATTAAGCAATGCATGCCAGTTGCTAACAAGCTGGAACCGAGGGTCTCTAGCCAACGGCCCATAACTTTAGTATTTCCCAGGTTAATAGTCAGTTTAAAGGGAAGGAAAAACAAGGTAGAAGGGTTAAGACACCTGGTTTCTTATTGAAGGGGAGGATCGGGAGACTGAGGAGAGAAGGAAAAAGGGGTTTTGTGACATTCTTTAATTTGGGTGACTTGGTAATCTTGTGACTTCTCCAAACTCAAGTGACATAGAGACAGTTTCACAAAAGATGCTATTTCAGTGTGACAGTGACTCGGAGGATGGTGGTGGTGCCCTAGATGGCAATAGGAAAGTTGGGAAAGGGGGCAGTTTGGGGGCAAAAGATGAGTTCTGTTTTGGACATGCTGCATTTGAGAAACCTAGGGGACATACAGTTTGAAATGCCCAAAATGTAGTTGGTGATACCAGACCAGGGCTGGGAAATTGTCTGCATAAAGATGATCATGAAACTTATGGAATCTGATGAGATTAGCTAGAAGAACCAGAGAAAAACCTAGAAAGGAGGATCCGGGAGAAGAGTATGACCCAGAGTGGCAAGGTTTCCAGAGGTCAAGAAGGATGAGGTCTTGGGGCAGTGAATTAGAGCACTGGCCCTGGAGTCAGAAGGACCTGAGTTCAAATATGACCTCAGACACTCAATACTATCCGTGCGACCTTGGGCAAGTCATTTAACCCCAATTGCCCTGCCTTCCCCCTTCCAAAAAGAAAAAAAAAAAGGACAAAGTCTAAAAAACGTGCCATTCAATTTGACAGCTCACTGGTCACTTTGGAGGTGGCGATTTCAGTTAATGATTCTAGGACTTCAAGCACATCAAGGTTTGCAAAGTGTTTTACAAAGAACCTAATTTTATCCTTCAAACAATCCTGCCAGGTAGCCACTGGTACCCCCAGTTTACAGATGAGGAAACAGCGGGTAAATGTCTAAAGTAGGATTCAAATTCACTTCTTCCTGCCTCCGGCTCTCTGTGGGCTGCAAAACCAGAGGAAATGGAGGTAGCAAGTGTAGACTACTTTCTTGAGGATGAAAGCAGACGTAGTGAGATCAAGGGAGGGGTGTTTAAGGGTGGACCCCTGAGCAGGTGAGCAGCAAGGAAACAACCGGTAGACAGATGGAAGATAAGGGAGAGAATAAGGATGGGAGACAGGGTAGTTGGTGGATAGAACACTCAGCCCGGAGTCAGGAAGAGACCCAAGTTCAAATCCAGCCTCGGACACTATCCATGTGACCCTGGGCAAGTCACTTAACCTGTTTGCCTCTGTTTCCTAGACTGTAAAATGGGGATAATGATAGCACCTACTTCCCCTAATTGTCCAATTGGACAATGTTTGCAAGGCCAGAGAAGATAGGGCGGGGCGGGATGACTCGGACGTGCTTGGTTCGGCGGGAAACGGTGGGAGGAGACTTGGGAAGGACCTCTGAGTTATGTGAACAGAAGAGGGGAGAGGAGGGAGCTCCCTGCCAATGGCCTCCATTTTTTGCTGTGTGGTGAGGCAAGGTTTTCAGCTGAGAGGATGGGGGGAGATTTAAGGAGGAATGAAAAGGTTTGGAAGCTGCTTTGATGAGTCCTTTCAACAGCCCATAATTTGAGTTAAGGTGGCAGATGAGAATAATCCACGGTTGGGGTTTGGCGAGACATGATCGGCCATAGGACAAGGGGCAGGAGCTCAAGAGGACAATAGAGGGGTTGAGATGGGGCATCAGTGTAGGAGATAGATGGAGAGATTGAAGGGTACCGGGAGGATGAAGAATAGCTAGGGGTCTGGAGTCAGGAGGACCTGAGTTCAAATGTGGCCTCGGACACTTGACACACTAGCTGTGTGACCTTGGGCAAGTCACTTCTAACCCCAAATGCCCTGCCTTCCCCCCGCAAAAAAAAAAATGAATAAATAAGAATAGCTAGGGGTCAGAATGCAGAGGGCAGGTTGGAATGACATGACATTATGGTCATTAGAAGGAGCTTCAGAGTTCCTGACCATGGAAGCAGGAATCCTGTGGGTGACGGCAAGATGGGGGGGAGGTGGCCGAGCTGGCCATCTCTTGTGTGAAGCCAAGGCAGAGTGGAGAAGGAAGTCATAGGCACTGAGGAGATTGAGGACCTGGCCAGATACTTGAGGTGTGTAGGTTTAAGTCTTCAATATGAAAGTAGGAGTCGGGGTGCAAAAACTGTGCCAGGCACTGAATTGAGGCTTAGGAAACCTGGTGGGTTGATAGATAACAGCCACCAGCATCTAGATGAGAACTTTGGGTTGAACGAATCTCAACAGTTGCTGAGTGATGATGATGAAGGGAGAGTCTGGAAGTGGTCGTGAGGAGCCTAACCTCCCCCGCCCTTCCCACCCCCCAAGCAGGACGAATGGGTTCTGAGTAAAAATGGCACTGGTGCTGGAAAGGAGGCAAGTATCGCCAGAAGGCAGCCGAGCTCAGGGGAAGGAGTGAGAAAGGCAAAGGTTTCCAGATGAAATCGGGCTCTAGATGGCACTAGCTAGCCAGCTCTGTCTTAACTTTTCTGCAAAGCTACCTGCCTCCTCCATAAGGCCACAACTGGAGCAGAGATGAAAGCCGAGTCACAGGCCACACTTGGCCTGGGATGGGGAATCTGACTAGGGGCAACTCATGAGACTGGCTCTGGGGATTTAGTTATCTGGGCGGCCCAGTCCCAACCTCCTGTGCCTGCTTGACTGGTTCTGATAACCCTTTAGACTAAGCCTGCCTTTCCTTTCCTTCCATGCTTGTGACTAGGCCTACATGTGAACATTCTCCCCCTCTCTGCTCTGAGCCGCCTTCTTGGAAATAGAGCTTGGGAAGAGGAGCTGTTGCATTTCTGTCTCTGTGACTGTATGTCTCTGTCTCTGGTCACATATGTCTCGGTCTCTGTGTATGTCTCTGTCTCTGATCTCTCTGTCACACACACACACACACACACTCTCACTCACTCACTCTCTCTCTCACTCTCCTACCACCACAATGAGCTGGCTGTTCTTTTTGAAGGGCCCTGCTTTCTGGAGAATGGTTCTTCATCACCCTACTCAGCTAGGAAAAGGCTCCTCTGTTACCCCAGCCCTGGCCTTCACACCCTGAGGCTGTTCCTAGCCTCTTTCTGCAGAGCTGCACTTAGAGGGCATGGAGTCCCCCACTAACAATAGGCCTTCACATAGCCCCTCCCTGGCTGGCCCCTTGCATTCTATAGCAGACCTCACTCAGCTTCTGGTCTCTCCTGTCTGACCCCACCACGTCACTTGGGAGGGAGGGACAAGAGAAAGCAGCAGGGATGGGGGCATCCCACTTCCTGCTCTCCTGTCTTCCTTCTGAAGCCCCAGATGGCAGCTAACCCACTGCTTCCCCTGAGGACCATAAGACAGGCTGGGGTCAGACTTGGGTTGGGGGAGGGGAGTCCTGTGATGTCTGTGTCCTAGAGAGCTAGGAATCCCTAACCAAAGGCCAGGAGAGAGACTGCCTCCAAGATCTTAACCCTGTCATTTTTTTGGGAAAAGTGAGTCCATCCCATCTTTCTTCCCTGAGCACACAATAACCACCCCTTCATTCCTACTTTGGCTGCCAGAAGTCTAGACAGAGGGGAAAAGGGTTGGAGAAGATGGGGGGGGCTAGGGCAAAAGGGGAGAGGAGTAGGAGCCGTGCCTATTTACCCTCTGGCCTCTCTGCACAGCCTCATAAGCAGCTCCCCAAGATCAGCCGACTGGCATATGCTGAAAAGATTGATGGCTTTTTTTTCCCTCCTGTGTAATGGGCTCAGCAGATCATGGAAGTAGCAGCTGCTGTCATTCTTGCCCTCGCCCTCCCCTCCAGCCCCATCAAGCTCCAGCTCGATGTCAGCCATTTCACATAGAGTAGAGCCAGAAGACTAGGGGGTGGGGATAGAGGGGTGGAGTGAGATGATAACCCACTGATGCTTGGGCCTTTGGGGACGGCTGGGGGGAAAGAGCAAAGGGGAGGGCTGTGCTCCCCACATTGAGCCCTGGGGATGAATGTACAGCTCCAGGCCCAAGGAGTAGAAAGAAGTCTGAAGACTTGAATGGGGCCTTTTGTCTCCTAATAGTCCAAGAGAAGGGGAATACCCTCCCCCCACCCCCAGCACCACTAAAATGCCTTTTGACCAATCAGAGGCTGAGGTTGGCCAAGTTCTTAGGTTTGGGGAAAGAACTACCAGATGCCATGGAAAGGGGCCTTGGGGACCTTATCATCAG
The DNA here is from genome assembly GCA_028627135.1 of Pseudochirops cupreus. Taxonomy (NCBI): domain Eukaryota; kingdom Metazoa; phylum Chordata; class Mammalia; order Diprotodontia; family Pseudocheiridae; genus Pseudochirops; species Pseudochirops cupreus. The sequence continues at coordinate 944,542 of CM053582.1, forward strand.
CCCCCCAAAATTCTATAAAGTAGTAGGATGGAATCTTAACAAATCTACTGAAGGGCGTGTACACATCCATCCATCCTGCCCCTGCAGCCCACCTCCCTTAGAAACTAAGCTCCCAAACCAGCAGATGTAATATTACCAAATGGTGAAGGCATCCTATGCCAGCATAGGGATCCAAAGACAAGAGGCACACCACCCTTGGTTCAAGGATTCTGCAGACGATGGAAGAAACATGTGCAACAGTCTGAACATGGGGAAGAAGTAGAAAGTCATTTCAGGAGACCCTAGACACTGGAAAGTTTAGAAAAAAGTTTCACATAGTGGGGAGGAGGCCTTTGAGCTGAGTTCTGAAGGGAGCAAAAGGTAAGAAGGGGGTTCCAGCCCTAGCTCTTTGTACCTGTATGACTTAGAGAAAGTTAGTTCACCTTTCTGGGCTTCAGTTTTGTCATCTGTAAAATGAAGGGATTAGCCCAGATGGCCTTCAAGATCTAAATGGATGATCCTGAAAGTGCAGCCCAGGTATGGGAGCCAGCTTGTGGAAAAGCCCACAGACCAGTTTGGGGTGGACTCTGCATGGAGAAGAGTCATGGGCAGTAGTTCCAGAAAGGCAAACTACAGCCAAATTGTAAAGAACTGTACATGCCCTGAAGAGGAATCTGTACTTGATCCCAGAAGTAACATAGAGCCACTCAAGCTCCTGAAGTTATCACTTTGGGCCCCTGGGAAGTTGTGAACCCAAGGGATTGGAAGGACCCTGTTCCTTCCCTCTCTCTCGTCCCCAACTCCACATCTCTCCTAGTCATTCCTTTCTCTCCACTCACATGGTCCCAAACCTAATCTAGGCCTTAATCATGGGTTAGGGCCTGCATAAGACTTGGGGGGAGGGATAACTCCCTGAATAGAAATAGACAAGTTTAAAAGAGGGACAAACTTGAGGGGGGAAAGCTAATGAGTTCTGTTTGGAACATGGTGAATTTGAGATGCTTAAAGTGCATTCTTTGGGAGGGATAACAGGGCTGAGGTTCAGGAGAGAGTCTTGGGTCTGAAATATCTGGAAGTTACCAACATAATCCACAAAACCACAGGAGCTGATAAAGTCAATGAGGCTTCATATACTTATTAACCCTAATCTTTTTCAGCCTCAGTTTCCTCATCTGTACAATGGGGATCAAAAGAGCATCCACCTCATAAGGTTGCTGTGTGGATCAAATGAGATCATAGCTATAAAGGGTTTTTTCAAAACCTTGAAGTGCTAAGGAAATGTAGGTCAGTCTTATTGTTCTTATCCTAATTCCCTTGAGGTGTTCTTTGGGAACAGCCTTCAAAGACTGCAACATATCCTTTGGAATTGCCTCAATGGGGGCAAATCTTGGTTCTCTGAAGGTGCATATGATTTTTGGAAACAATCCCAATCGTTTTGAAGGCAATGTGGGGCTGGGGGCTGGCTGAGAAATAACCATCTGGGGTCATCAACGTGGTGTGTGTGACCAGGGAAGGAGGGTCCCCAGTGGCCTGAGCTTGTGAAGACCCAGGGAGTCAACAGGGTCCCCAAGGATGTCACCGGCAGAGCTATTCTAAGGTTTCTTTTTCAAACTGCTCTTACTACTTTTCCGAGCTCTCCTATCGAGTAGAGATGACTGGCTGGCTCTCACATAAAGTGAAGTTTATCTTCTGGAGAAGATGAGGCTAAAAGAAATGGGTAAGAAATTTGGCAGATTTGGTGGCATCCTTGACAAAGACCTCTTGAAATGACTTTGGATGTCCGACTTGGAATGTGCTCCATAGTACACAAGTTGGATCTCCCCTTATGCCCCCAGCAGGGTGCAAGCTTATCAAAGGCAGAGACTGCCATTGTATCTCAGAGCCTAGAACAGTCTGTGCCCAATACATGGGAGGCACTGAGCAAATGGTAGGTGGATTGTCTTTGCTTTTGGTTGGACTTTGGAACGCGGGAGGTCCTGCTCCTGTTACATCTCGCTTTAGCTAATGTTCGAATTTACCTCTTTAGAGCACACAGCCTCTGGAAGGCAGGAGAAGCTTAAAGATCTCCCCCTCCCCAACCGTGTCCTTTGGGGTACCATGAGATAAGCACAGTGGATGGGAGCCTTAAGGTCTTGGGATTATAGTACACAGGGGATCCTTTAATCTAACTCCCATCTTGTCCAAATTGGGGAGTCACTTGTCTGAGGTTATATAGGTTGTGGCAGAGGCAGGATTCAAACCCAAGTCTCCTAATTCCCACTCCAGTGCCTCTTTGAGGGTTGCCCACAAAAAGGCTAAATCAATTCAGCAAACATTCGAGCAGTCAGTGTACATCTCAGACCTCATGCAAGGAGCTCAGCGATGGGGCAGTGCAGGTGCACAGAGCTAGCTATACCACCAGACAGGGTATGCTAAGTTCAAAGGACAGGTGAGTGTAGACAAATCCCTTCTACAGCAGTTCAAGGCAAGACCTCACTTTCACCATATCAACGTCCTCATAATGGTGTTGGTGCAATCAAGGAAGACTTCCCAGAGGAGGCTTCTAAGAGGCGAGTGGGAAAAGTCTATCACTGATATGAGGGACATCGTGGAAACAGGAGACAGTGGACAAGAACGTCGGTGACTGGACTGGTTCCTGAGTGGAAGATTTGGCTAAGGTGGGCCAAATAAAGGTTGTTCCTCCCTTTTCAAAGAGGCGCAATGACATCACCAGAGATGCCTTGTCTCGAGCATGAATTAAATCCAAGTGAGGCAGAGCTGGACACAGCCATTGGCCTCACTGTCTCTTGCAGAGCCATGGATGTCTATCAGCAAGATAAAAGTCAAGAGTGGCAGTGGCTTGGGATGAAGTGGATGGCCTTGTCCTCTTTGATGTCTGACTGGGCTCTAAGGGCTCCACACCACCTGCCTCAGCTGCCTTCATGGCTATTAGGAACACACTGTTCCCATCTACCCATTCAGCCAGGGGAAGTCTTTACACGCTTCGGGTAGACACCCTTCAAACCTGGTTTAGCTCATCTGCAGAGAGACAGTCTTACCAGGGTGTAGCTGCTGCACATGCTCTGGCTTCTTGGACCCACAGGTGAGAGTTGGGTGGCAGGTGGACACCAAAAGTGGGTGAGCAACCCCAAAAAGGGCTTGGCAAGTCCTCACACCAGAGGTGCTAAATCCTCCCTGAACAGCCCAAACACCCCAGTAAATAAGGGAGGGAGGAGGAGAAGGAGGAAGGGGAGGGAAAACTGTAGGAGGAAAGGGAGAAAGGAGGAGGAGCAGGAGCTCTTTGAGCAGAGCTGGATGTAAGATTTAATGGAAATCCTCTTGGCCTTGGAAATCAGGACACCTGGGATCTGTAGGTCCAGCTCTGTCTCAGTGAGACCTTGGCTAAGTCTCTCCCATTCTCTGAACCTCAGTTTTGCCATCTATAAAATATGGGTAGGGGGCACACTAAAAGATCTCTAAAGACCCTTCTCCCATACTAAGGAATGAAACACAGAAATTAAATTTCCAAGTGGAATCAGGATCCTTTGAAATAAATGACCTGACTGACAGTTCTAGTTCATATTTGGAGCTATGAGGGGTCAGGAGATGGAGGGAGGGGTAGGGATGGGAGCTTGAGGATAAAACCTCCCTCCCTCATTTCCTAAAAAAGTCTTCCAGCAGAGGCCAGACCCAATGTGGCCTGAGAAGCTGAGGGTGTTGGGAGAGGCCAGGCCAGACCCTTCATCCTCCCTTAAACTCCCTTTCCCATTCTGAGATGCTGAGGCCCAGCTTCCTGCCTAAGCATCTGACCCTGGGGAAGGAGAGGGGCGGGCGGGGCCTGCAGCTGAGCCCAAAGCCTTCACCACAAGCCCTGACAACAGCTGCCTAATTTGCCTGCCCCCACCCTGACCAACCACAGGCCGCCCCCAAATTGGAGGGTGGAATTGCTTACCTCAGGGTTATTTCCAGCTCAGTTGCCCCAAGCCTCTGCTTCCTCTGGGGCCTCTCCTGGGCCCCCCTGCTCACCCTATATGGCCTTTGGCCTTTCCCAGACGGCTGGACTCTGCCCTCATTCCGTCAGCAGGCAGCTTCTTTCTTCTAGGGTGCCATGAAGCTCGAATATGTATTTGGCACTTTTCAAAAATGACCTCATTTGATCCTTACAAAAGCCCTGGGAGATAACAAGGTGCTCTTGTTATCCCCACTTTACATCAACACAGGCTGGGGAAATGACTTGCCCTATGTCACACAGCAGATGAGTATCTGAGAGAGGACTTAGAAGACCTCCTGCTGCCAGTGTCTGGCCTGCCCTGGCCTGCGCACCCTCCACCACACAGGGTCTCCCTCTACCTGGCCACTAGCATCTGACCAGATAAGTCAGGCTTCTCCTGGCAGGGAACTGTGCTGGTCAGTCCAGATGTGGTGTGAGGCCAGATGCTGGACAAAGGCTTGAGGTGGGGAAGGGACAGCAGCAGCAACAGCACCATGGATTTTTGATGTCTTTAACATTCTTTCAGGTGGTTTTTTCTCATGAGGATGGGAGGTAGGGGGACTGGGAAGGGCCATAGGGGAGAATTGGAGGGCCTCTGTCTGCTGGTTTGGAAGGAGGGTGGAGGGTGGTTCCCTTTGTTTGGGTGCCAGCTTCCTGATTCTCCTTTCCTACCCAGCCACATTTGCTGAGACCAGTCACCCCTCCCTGCCATAGCCTATAATGAAAGGGTCACATATTTCAGTCAGATGGAGTTCACCACCAAACCCTGGCTCAGCAACAGCCCTAGAAACCAAGGAAACCAAGGGTTTAGGTCTGGTGAATAAGGCAAGAGAGTCATCTGGAGGAAGAGGGGGGAAGGCTGACCCCTGCCCAGGCAGAAAAGGAGAGGTGAGTGTAATGTGAGGCCAGGAGGCAAGATTGGAGAGGTTGGACAGGGCAACACATGTCTTCTTCCTGTCTTGTGGATTCTCCATTCTGCTTAAGGACCAGTCTGAGACTCTAGCCACTCAGACAAGGGCCTAGCTTCCTGAGGGGGAGTTTGAAAGTCACCTTGGAGGCCAGCAAGGTCTGGAAGAAGGTAGAGAAAGTTTGGAGAAGACTGGAGAGGAGCTAATAAGTAAGGGGTAGAGGTGAGAAGGAGGTGAGAAGAAGGTGAGAGGGCTGTACCAACTTCTCCCCAAGATCACCTTTGCCCAGTGGCTGCTCCTCAGCCCTTCCCTGCCAAAGTAGAGGCAGCCACGTGGCACAGTGGCCAGAGCCCTGGGCCTGGAGTTGAGAAGACCTGTCTCAATGTGGCCTCACACACTGACCAGCTGGGGAACCCTGGGCAAGTCACTTTGCTTCAGTTTCCCCAACTGTCAAATGGAGATGAAACAGCACCTATCTCCCAGGGTTGTAAAGACTGAGGGAAAAGGGGCGTGGTGATGCCATCAATGAGGACCAGGACAAGTTGTGGCAGAGCAGAGCAGAGGGCTTCCCAGATACTGAACTTGGCTAATCTTGTCAGATGAGGGGACAGGAAGAAAAGGAAGGAGACACAAGCATTTATTAAGCACCTACTGCGTGCCAAGTACTGTGCTAAGCACTTCACAAATCTCATCACATCTTATCCTCACAACCACCCTGGGATGTAGGTGCTGTTCTTATCCCTATTTTATGGATAGGGAAACTGAGGCACACAAGGTGAAGTGACTTGCCCAGGGTCACACAGCTAGGAAGTGCCTGAGGCTGGGGTCTTCCTAGACTCGAGTGCACTGCCCTATCTTCTGCACCACCTGGCTGTCCTCAGGCACCAAGCTGAAGGCAGCATGGGAAAGCTGCCCTGACTGCCCCCTTTTTCTTTTTCTCTTCCACACCCTGGCATCCAAAGTCCCCGTGCTTTTTTGCTAGCATCTTCCAGGCTGCCAACTTTACCACAAACTCTGTAGAACCCCCACCCCAATTCCATCCCCCATGCCCTTGTGGCCCCAGCCAAGCCCTGCCCCTCTCTGCAAACTCAGCACATGCCTGGGCTTCTCCCATTCTGTAGCCAGGAGCTAGGGCCACATCTGGAGCCTATAAAGTCCTCTTGGAGGTGTTGGGTTTCAGCTGTTTATGAATTCGGGAGGGAAAGAGGGCTAACTTGGGGGCATGGGGGTTGGGGAGAGATAGGGGTCCCTCCTCCCCCCACCTCCTCTTCCTCCCAGAAGTTCTAACCCTTCCCCCAATGGTCCAGAACCCTCCCCCTCTCCTTCCTTCTCCCCCTTTCCCAGCTGTGCTTTTAAGTCATTCTCTGAGCTACAACTCCCTGCTTAGGAGTGGGGGAAGGTAGGTTGGAGAAAGCCAGAGTCTTTGTGGGGCAAGGACTGTGCTGGAGAGCAGGGTCAGGCCGGGTGTGATTCAAGAAGGGAGCAAGGATCTGCAAACTCGCCAGTCCTCCTTATGGTGCTGCTCAGCTGACTTCAAGTCTGCTGCCTGCTTCTTCCTGCCCACTTCTACCCCCATCCCTCTGGGCCTGCTTTTCTCACCCTGCACCTTCAGTGCTGGTTCTCACCCAGCTCTCACACCAAAGCCTCCTGCTAAGGAAGGAGGGGAGGAAGAGGGTGCTGGCTGAGAAGAGCTTTCTTCAAGCACCAACCATCAAGGGGCTATTTCCAGAAGCTTGGGCTCTGGGGGCAGGGTGGAAGAAAGCTTTCACCACATCATTCCCCCACAGCCCAGTGTCAACCTCTCCCTCCCCACTAGCACCTCTCTTTAATCAGCATCCAGCTTGGCCCTTGTACTCTGCCCCAGGGTGGGCACTGGGTGCAGGATGGCTTGGGAATTGGTAGGGGGTTCATACAGTTGGTAAGATTTATTGCTTGAAAGAGAAAAGAGAACACTCCTCTAATTCCGTAAGCGAATAGGTCTGGGGAGAAGGGGGAAGCAGGTGTGCTGTAGATTTGGGATAGGGGCAAGGGAGGAGGCATTGGGAAGGATGGCAGAGGGAAGGAAGCAGAGACGTTGGCTTCAGTGAAAACCTCCCAAGACCCCTTGTGGGCTCTGCCCCTCATCTTCCAACTTTCCACTCTTGTCCATTGAGATTCTCCCAGTGGCAAGCTATGAGTGGGGAGCCAGAGAAGTCAATCAGTAAACATTTGGTAAGTGTCTCCTTGGTGCCAGGCTCGGTGCCAGGCGCTGGGAATACAAAAAAAAAGGCAAAAGACAGATGCTTGCCTTCAAGGAGCTCCCAATCTAATGGGAGAGGGGGAACAACTATGGAAAGACAAGCCCTAGACAGGAGAAATGGGTGATCACCAACAGAAGGAAAGCACCAGCATTAAGGGGGATCAGGAAAAGCTTCCTGGAGAAGATGGGATTTCATTTGGGACTTGAAGGAAGCCAGAGAAGCCAGGAGGCAGAGATGAGAAGGGAGAACATTCCAGGTAGGGGGGATAGCCAGGGAAAATACCTGGAGGTGGGAGATGGAGGGGCTTGTTCACAGAACAGGTAGGACACTAGTGTCACTGAATCAAAGCATGTGGGAAGAGGACGAAGGTGTAAGAAGACTGGAAAGGCTAGGTTTTGAAGGGCTTTGAAGGCCAAGCAGAGCATTTTATATTTGATCCTACAGGTGATAGGAGGCAGCTTAGGTGGCTCAGTGGACAGAGCACTGGACTTGGGGTCAGGAAGACCTGAGTTCAAATTCAGTCCCAGTCACTTACTAGCTGTGTGACCTTGGGCAAGTCATCTAATCTCTGTTTGCCTTAACCCACTGGAGAAGAAAATGTCCAACTACTCCAGTATATTTGCCAAGAAAACCCACGGGGTCCACCTGGGCATGAAGAGTCAGACACAACTCCACAACAAAGCAGGTGATAGGGAGCCACTGGAGTTTCTTAAATGGGCGGCAGCATTGGTTCTTTGCTTTAGGAGAATCACTTTGGAGGCTGATTGGAGGATGGCCCCACCAGCAGGCTACTGTAATAGTCAGGGTGCCAGGGGATTAGAGCCTGTACTAGCATGGTGGCAATGTCAGAGGTGAGAGGGGGATGTTTGAGACATGTTACAGAGGTCAAATCCCCACACAACAGCTGGGTTATGGAGGATGGGGAAGAGTGAGGCATCCAGGGTGCCATTTAGGTTGGAGTGACAGCTGGGACCTGGGAGGATGAAAGGAAGAGGGTTTCAGAGGGAAGAGAATGAGTTGAGCTTCACACCTATTGAGTTGGAGATGTCTACTGGACATCCAGTTTGAGATGTTGGAAAGGCCATTGGAAATGGGACCCTGGAGCTCAGCAGAGGTTAGGGCTGTAGATTTGGGAATCATCCCCAGAGAGGTGGTGACTGATTCCATGAGATTGATCTCCTGAGATCACCAAGTGAAATCATCTAGAGAGAGAAGAGACAAGGGCCCTGGGGGACCCCCATGGTTAGTGGCCTGACCTGGATCAAGGTCCAGCAAAGGGAACTGAGAAAGAACAGTCAGACAGGTAGGAGGAGAAGCAGGAGAGAGGGATGGCCCGTCCCATAAACCTAGAGAGGAGAGAAGATCCAGGAGGAGAGAGTGATGGACAGTACAAAATGCTACAGAGAGGTCAAGGAGAGAATGAGGACAGAGAGGAGAGGAATGGAAGAGGAGGATCGTTTTTTCCATCTTGTTTCTTCTTGCCTTCTCACTAAACTCTGGCCTCCAAGCCCCAAGAGGATTGTGGTAGAAGGAAGGTTAGCTTCAGGCCTCCCCTCCCCCTGCTGATGGGTGACCCAGAGAAAGGGCTCTCCTAACTCCTCCCCCAACTATGGCCAAGGGCAGTGATTAATCTTCCTCTCCCATCGCTCCCCTTTATCCCCTGACACACCTCTTAGAAGAGCTGTGGTTAGGCCTCTGAGGTGGGGGTGGGTGTCTCAGGAATTCCCTCCAGTAAATGGGGGTGAGGAGAGCTGACCACAAAGGGTGGAGTGTGGTTGGAAAAGAGGTTAAGGATTGTGGATCCAACTAGAGGTTTAGGGGAGGATGTGTGTGTGTGTATGTGTGTGTGTGCGCCTGCCTGTGCCCATGCCTTCTTGTGCATGTGTGATTGTGATCACAGAGTTATAACTGTGGTCACAAGTGAAAGGGTCCTTAGAGATCATCTAGTCCAACCCCTTCAATTTTCAGAAGGGGAAACTGAGGCCCAGAGAGGGGAAAAGACTTAGCTATGGTCTGAAAGCCACTCAGAAACTGAACAGACTTGCTCTGAACGCAGTTTCTGGTACTAGGAAGGTGGTTGCAGACGGGGAGTGATACCTCAATACACAAATGAAAGTTTTCTACTCCAGGAGAGAAGGGTTCCCAGTATCTCAGGGAGAACGAATGATTCTGGTTTCTTTTTTGCTGGAGGAGGGAGCAGCAAGTCACCACCATGCAGAATAGCTGCCTCCCCCTCTTTGAAATAAGGAAAATACCCTCCTTGCAGGGGAGGTGATTATCTCCATTGTGGGAGCAGGGGGCATGAGCCTTTGGGAAGGGCCAAGGGTGCCTGCATACCCAGTTGCTTGGGATGCTGCTCTAAGGTGAATGTTACTCAGGTCCCAGCTGGTCCAGATAACCTTTCCAACTCCCAGACATGCTCTGCTTCTGCCTGTCCAGCAACATCTGTCTCCCAGGTCCAGCCACCCATGGATATCTATTTCCTCGGTCCTGGCCCACCTCAACCCCATTGGCAGGAGCCACATACGAGGGTCAGTCCCTCCCCAGACAACGTTTTTCCTCTCGGAAGAACACCTTGCTCATTGTCCCTTAGCTCTTCTGCTAAGCCTTTTCTCTGTCTGGGGAAGAAGGGAAAGGAGCATTCAGCATTCTCCAGAAATCAGACTACAAGGTTCCACCCAGAATAAAACATTATCCTTGGGCAAGTCACTTAACCCCAATTGCCCTACCTTCCCCCCTCAAAAAAAAAAAAAGCAGAAAAAAGCATCAACTCCCAGCTGCCCACTGGAGGTGCGGTGCGGTTTGTCAGCACTGGGGCTGGGGGCTGGGGCCTGGGGTCTGGTGGGCTCGGCTAAGCCTGGGGCTCTGTAGTTCATCTCTGTCACCATGGAAACCAGGCCTGATACTGGGTGGCTGCTAATTGAGTGAGCTCCCTTATATGGCATAGTTGGGGGGGGAGCTGGTTCCCAGAAACCAAGGCCTGGCTCCTCTCCCCATCTGTTGAGGTGTTAGCTTCTTGGGGGGGGCAGGGAGGAGGGCTCATTGGGAGTTTGAACTATGGAGGGAAAGCGCTGTTCCCTCCCATGGAAGCCCCTCATTGGGGCAGTTGGTGGAGGGCTGCTTTACTCTGGATCTCCTATAACAGAGGAAGAGCCCCCCTCCCAACCCACCCCCATCTCTAAGGTGAAGAGCTCAGTGACCTAAGTGAGGGACCAGATGCCCAGCTCCTCACTCAGCCTCAGTCTGGCACAAGGCTGGGCTGGAGTCACATTGGTGCTTGGAGGTATCTTTGTTCCTCGCTCCTGTAAGAAGCTAAAACATGCTTGTTGATCGCTTTAATGAACTGAGCATATAACGGGTTGGGTTAGAGGGGGTATTGCCTGTGGGTGGGGGGGATGGGGAATAAAACTGGGGAGGGGCTTTGTGTTTGCATAATCATAAAATCACAGAATTCTTGAACCTTAGACAAAGGAGAGACTTGTCAGGCCATTTTGTTCAACCCTTCCATGATCTAGAGGAGGAAACAGAGGCCCATGGAGGTCACAGGATTTGCTCAGGATCACACAGCAAATTAGTGGCACAGACAGAACTAGAACTCTAGAACTCAGGTTCTTCCCACTACATTGTCCTGCTTCTAGGGGGAGGGGATGGATATGGGGTGGGGGGAATGTGTGAGTGGGGATCTGTGACTGTGTGGGGGTAGGGTTGGGAGTGTGTTTGGGGAGTCTCTGGCTATGTAAGGGGGCATGGGGAGGGTCTGTGGCTGGGTGGGGGTGGGGCATCTATATAGGTATGTGTGTGGGTGTATATCATGGGTATCATATGGGGAGGTATATGGATGTGTGTGGTGGGGGTGTGGTTGTGGTTGTGGTAGTGTATATGTGTGTGGGTAGGTGTATATATGTGTATATGTGTGTGGGAGGAGGTGTGGTAGTATCCCAAGTGTCTCAAATTCATAGCAGTCCCAATAGCAAATATGTATGAATGTCTAAGGCTTTGCATCCATATAGTGGAAAGTAGGGTAGGCTGGAGACTATGGTAGTGTGTGAATGGAGATGGAGTGATTTCTGATTTATTTGTATGGCTCCTGTGTCTCTGGGTCATGATGCTATGGAGCTCTGTGTCTCAGTGCAGGTATCATTGGCTATTCACAAAATCACAGAAATTTGGATTTAGAAGAGATCTGAGGCTCCATGTAGTCCAACACTTATCTGAAAGGACCTCCTTCCCCACTATACCATTCCATTCTTAGACAGCTCTTAATAAATATTAGGAAGCATTCCAATCCTTGGTGCAGCTAGGTGTTGCTGTAGTGGATAGAGTGCAGGGTCTTGAGTCAGGAAGACACATTTTCCTGAGTTCAAATCTGACCTCAGACACTTCCTAGCTGTGTGACCCTGGGCATGTCACTTCACCCTGTTTGTCTTAGTTTCTTCATCTGTAAAATGAGCTAGAGAAGAAAATGATAAAAAAGAAAACCCCAAATGGGATCACAGAGAGTCAGACATGACTGAAAATGACTGAACGACGATTCCTATCCTCAGCTTGCTTCTATGCTTTGCTGCTCCTGGTTCTGCCTTTTGGGGCCCAGCAGAAGCTGGCTCATCCCTTCTCTGTGACCTAGCCTTTCCAACACTTGAGCACAGCCCTCATGTCCCGAGGCATCTTATCTCCAGGCTCACCATTTCTGTCCCTTTAGCCCACCCTTATGTGACATGAATTTGAGACCTCTCATCATCACTCTGTCTTCTGAAACTGGTGTCCAGCATTCAACTGTATCCTCCCAATGGAGTCTGAGGAGGACAGCGCTCATTGGCCATGGAAGACATAGATGTTCCATCAATGACTTCCATCCTCCTGGATGGCATGCCTGTCTGAAGGCGTCCCTGAATCCCCAAAGCCCTTCCGGCTGCTATATTCCACCCTGCCAGCTTCCATGATCTTGCCTTCCTTTTCAGACCCATTGCTATCTTTCTTACCAGGCTTCCCTGATCTTGTACTAGTGAAGCTGATTTTGTGACTCATGTAAGACTTCACATTTCTCTCTATTGACCTTGCCCTCAGATTTCACCCAAGGCTCTGAGAGCTGGCCAGGGCCTTCTGGGTCCTGCCTGTTGTCCAGTGTGTTAATCATTCCTCCAGTCTGGGGCTGTCTGTACTTGGATGATCAACCAAAGCAATAGATTAGCAAGTATTTTGAATGCTATTTTCCCCAATTATATGTAAAAGCAATTTTTTTAACATTGGTTGTTTTTTTTTTTACTTTGAGTTCCAAATTCCTTCCCCCCTCCGCCCTCCCTGAGAAGACAAGCAGTTTGATATAGATTACACATGTGCAGTCATCAAGCATTTCTTTTTTTTTTTCTTTTTGGAGGGGGAAGGCAAGGCAATTGGGGTTAAATGACTTGCCCAAGGTCACACAGCTAGTTTTTGTCTTAAGTGTCTGGGGCCGGATTTGAACTCAGGTCCTCCTGACTCCAGGGCCAGTGCTCTATTCACTATACCACCTACCCACCCCAGCATTTCTTTTTAAAAATAAATTGCTTTGTTCTCTTTTCTTTCAAACTCACTTGCATTTCCCCACTCCTCCTCCCCCTTCTAGAGAACAACCCCTTACAGCAAAGAATAAAAGTGGTGGGGGACAACTCAGCAAGACTAAGCATCATGTTGAAATCTGACATTGGGGTTCTCACCTCTGCAACTGCCAAACATTTATTAAATAAGGTACTGTCCTGGAGCGGCTAGGTGGCTCAGTAAATAGAGCACTGGACCTGGTGTCAGGAGGAACTGAGTTCAAGTGTGGCCTCAGACACTTAACACAAAAGAAGACTAGCTGTGTGACCTTGGGCAAGTCACTTAACCCCAACTGCCCTACCTTACCCCCTCCAAAAAAAAACAAAACAAAAAAAAATAAGGTACTGTCCAGACAAAACCAACCACCCTTGTCCTCAGGGAGAGACATCTCAAACTCCACGTGGCCCAAAAGAACTTACTATCTTTCCCTCCAAACCCACTCTTCTTCCCTATTACCATTAAGGGGACCATCAACCATCCTCCCAATCCCTCAGGCTGGCAGCCTTGGCATTGTCCTCCACCCTTCATCAGCCAGATGGTCTTCTTGCCTCAAGTCTCTCCCTACTTCAGTCCATCCTCAGCTCCTGTGAGCAGAATCCAGTCAGCTGTCAAAACGATGTTCTTGGAGTATGTTTGACCTTGTCACCTCCTTAACCTCCATTCAATCTACTCCTTATTCCCTTGGTTTGCCCTTCAAACCCTTTACAACCCGACCCCTTCTTACCTTTCCAGTCTTTTTAAACCTTATGCACTACGTCCCACACACACTCTGACCCAGTGACCCCCAGCCTCCTGGGTGTGCCACAAAAACAAGACTTTCCATCTCGGGGCTCCAGACATTCCCTCTGGCTGGCTCCCATCCCTGGAAGACTCTTCCTCCTCAGCTCTGGCTCCTGGCTTCCCTGAAGTCTCAGCTAAAACCCCATCTTCTCCAGGAAGTCATTCCTGAATCCCACTAATGCTAGTGCCTGCCCTCAGCTGATTCCCTCTGATTTATCCCATCTCTAGCTTGCTTGTAGATCATTGTTGGCTGCGATCTCAGCCATTGGACGTGAGGTGGGCTCTCTCCTGGAGAGCTGGGACAGCTTTTTTGCCTTATGTCTTTTTATCCCTTTTTTGTCTTATGTCTTTGTATCTTGACACATAGTATCAATCAATAAACATTTATTAAGGCCCTACTATGTGCCAGGCACTGTGTAAGCCTGAGGATAACAAAAAGAGGCAAAAGACAATCTCTGCCCTCAAGGAGCTCACAATCTAATGGGGGAGACAACATGCAAACAAATATATAGAAAGCAAGCTATAGACGGTGAAAATGGGAAATCACTAAGAGAGAAGCACTGGAATTAAAAGGAGTTGGGGAAGGTTTTCTGTAGGTGAGATTTTAGTTGGGACTTTAAAAAAGCCCAGAAAGTCGGTAGGTGGAGTGGAGGAGGGAAAGCGTTCCAGGCAGGAGGAGGGGCTGGGGGGTGGCCTTGGTCAAACATGCACTCTAGTGGCTGAATAGTCCTAGAAGCAGGCAGGTCCCCCCCAATTCCCCTCCCCCTTTCCTTCCAAGGCTATTGCAATAATCCCTGTGTGAGGTGATGAGGACCTACCCGGGAATGGTGGCAGCGTCAGAGGAGAGAAGGGGGCATATTCTAGAGATGCCACAAAGGTGAAATACACAGGCCTTGGCAACAGAGAGTGAGGAGGTCAGGACGACTCCTAGGTTGGGAGCCTGAGGGACTGGGAGGAAGGTGTTACCTTCAGGAATAATGGGGCAGGTAGAAGGTAGGGGAGATTTAGGAGGAAAGATAAAAGAATTTTGTTTTGGACATTGAATTTCAGGATGGATACAACATGTTCCAAGAGAAAAACGAATTCCAAGATACATGCAAAGATAATTTTCATCTGATTTGGGAGGTAGGCCAACTGACTGGGGAAAATCGGGAAAGGTCTCTTGAAGGAGGTGGCATTTGAGCCTCCTTGAAGGGATCTGGGGCCCTAACAGGTGGAGTCCGATTCTTACACCATCATGAGCAACAGGAGGCAAGTTTATGCCAGCCTCTCTCGCTCCTGGGTGGATAAAATTGTGCTTAACACATGCGCGATCAGCTAGCATGGGGCACTCATCCCCGTCCAGAGTGCGAGGCAAGCCACTAGTAGCCAGCTAGCTAGCCAGCCTGCCTGCCCGCCTGCCAGCTTACGGTGCGGGTTCCACCAAGGTAGGAGGGGAGGGGGGAGACTTCACCAATGGAGACGCTACCACTGTAAGCCGAGAGGGGGTTTGGGCTGAGATACTTAAGCTTCCTCCCCGAGCGACGCCCCAAATGCCCCTCCCTGAGAATGACCGACGGGGGCTCAAGTTCCGAATTTTCATGCTCGGGATCTGAGGTAGGGGCGCTGGGCCTTGACCCTTCCTCGCAGGCCGACTTTTCGAGTTCCACCCCCTTCCCAGCCAGATAGTACAGTCCGGGTTTAAAAGGCCCGGGCCGGCTCGGCGGGCGCAGTGTGTGGGCGGCGGCGGCGGCGGCGGCGGCGGCACCACCGCAGCAGCCACGGACTATCCTTCGAAGGGCTGCCCCGGCCTGCCCTGGCCTGCCCCTAGCCACTGGGCTGCCGAGCGACAGCAGGGAGCCCAGGCCGGGGCGCCGCCGCCGCGGGGCCCCGAGGCGCGGGTGCGGACACCCCGCCCCCTGGCCCCGCCCCCCCTTCCCGGGCGGCCGGCCTGTGTGTCCCCCAGCCGCGGCCTGCCTCGCTCTGGTGGGCCCCCTCCGCCGACCATCGTGGGCATCTGTGTTTGGGGGGCCCCAGTGTAAGCTCCCGGGGTCCCGCCGTCCCGTTTCTTGCATCCAGCTCCAGGTAGGTGGCCCCTTCCTCTCAGATCGGGGATCCCCCTGCACCCTGGGGTCCTCGCCTCCCCATTCCCGTTCATCGCGCCATCCCATCACCTGTCTGCCCCTATTGGGAAAGGAAGAGGTGGGTGCGGCCCCAGCTTGCCTTTCCTCCCCGTCTCCCCACCCCCCACCCCACACTTGGTGAGATTTTCTTTGAGGCTTGAGTGTTGGTATCGAGGCAACAGACCCTCCCCCCTCCTCGAAGACCCTGGCATCCATGACTTTCCACCTCCCTCCTATGGGGAAGGGGGTTTTGGATCGATGTGATCGCTCTGGCTAGTTTGGGGGGGATGATGTGCTGGCTCTGTGCTGTTCTGGGACAGGGGAGAGAGACCCCAAAATAGGCCCCAAATACTTTGGGTGAAGGACTAAAAGGCTTGGGTATTTGTGGATTGGGACTCTTTGTGTGGGGAGGGGGAATTGGATGCATGGAGAGGGGGGAGCTGGTTATTGCTTACGTCTGATCTCCTGGGGCAGTAGATGAAGCAGGCTGTCTGTATGTTCCCGAGTTCTAGACCTGGAAGGCGTCTTAGATCATGGAGTCCTATCAGAGGAAGACTCCCCATGTGTGTTTCTGGGGCTGTGTGTAACTGACTTCCCCCTGCCCTGGTAGAGAGAAGCTGTCATATAATAGGACTGAGTGGATGAGGAGGCCTGGTCAGACCCAACACTCCTCCACTCTCAAGCAGAACCCTCACATTCCCCCCCCCCCCCCAGGTTATACACTTCCCTGCTTGGTCCCATGTGCCACATTTCTGGGCCTGAACTCCTCCTTTAGGTAGGGAGGGTAGTCAGTCTGGGGTTCTAGGGAGCCGATCTGGTGAAAAGTAAACAGAGATACAGTTTTAATCTTGGCTACAGCTTTGCAGGTTTATCCTCTCTCTCCCAGAACTGGCCTGCTTTCTGTTTATCTTGGAAACTGGGTTTTTTTTTTTTCCCTTTTGACTCTTCCTGGGCCTCCCTGGAGCTTGGCTGTAGAGCCTTTGCTTTCCTGCTTCCAGACAGTAGCACTCCCTTCCCTTTCACCCCCCACCCCTTGGCACCCTTCTGCCTGTATTATCAGCTTGGGCTTTGCCCACCTCAACCACAGAGGATATGGGCAAAATCAGCACCATGGTTCTCACTCCATTGCTAGTACTCCTGGAGCTGTTTTCCTCCATCTCTGGGCCGGGTGGAGTGGGTGTGGCCTAGAAGGAGTGGACACATTCATTGTGGGGCCGCCAGAGCAAGATTGCTACCTTGAAGCCAAACAGCAGCCTTTTTTCTAGCTCTGTGGCCCCTCCAGTCATCCTCTTATCCCCAAATACAACAATACGATGAACAGTGTCTTCCACTGTCTGCCATTCCTGCCCATTGTCAGGGCATTCAAGCCCATTAAGTGGCAATGGTGCCTCCCCAGGGTAAGAGAGGGGGTGCCCACTCACAGTAGTTGAGGTTAAGAGGAGGGAGGCTTGGGATTTTAGGGAGCTGGGGAACTAAGGTTGGGCTGGGGGAGGGATTGGCATGGAAGGACAGCTAGGGGAGAGTGCCATACCTCCCCGACTCCCTCCCATTACACACAGCTGGGGGGGGGGGCATGGTGGTTTGGAGTGATCTATGTCTTAGTAGTTTCTCTTACTGGGCTAGGGTCAAGACTGCCATGGTTCCCCTCCTATAACCCTCCCCCTTTCCCATCCCCCAAACAGTTGCTTTCTGATTTGGAGGTAGACTTGAGAAGACTGAGCCCTCGTGTCCATCTTCCTGCTGCCAGTCTCTGTTCTGTCTTGGTGACTGTCTGGGAGGCTGTGTGTTGGAGTGACTGAGTGTTCATAACTGTTGGTGTGTCTGGCTATCACTGTGTTTGTGTGTCTTGATGATGCTGTGTGTATGTGTGAGATTTACTGACCTGATGCATTGTGGCTGAAGGAAAGCTGCCACCCCCCCCCCCCAAGCCATGCTCTGCTTTGTGTCTGTATGAGTGCTGCAGGTGGTGGGAAGGAGAAGCGGGAATGCAGACTCCAAGAACTGGGAGGGGGATAAAGGGGGGAGCCACAGCTCAGCTATTTACCCTGAGCATTGTTGGGGACAGAAAGGAAGGGGTCCCATCCTGTAGTCTGGGCTTGGGGGCAGAAATGGGGGCTTCAGAGCTGTAGTCTTACAGCTCCATCTTGGCTCCACCCTGCGGGAGCTTGATGGGGGGGGCGATGGGGGCTAGAGCTCTGCTCCAAGCCAGGCGCTCCCCCCTCCCCCCTCTTCCCCGGAGCTGGCCAGCCTTAGCGACAGAAGCAGCTGTTGAAGAAAGGACAGCAGCAGCCCTGGGGTTATCATGCCTTATAGCTCCATCTTCCTCACTCTCTGCCGAGCTGTTTTCTGCCCCATACTGTGCATCCCAGGAGGAGAAGCACCAGCCCCAGGAAGAGGGGTGGCGGGTGCTGTCAGAGATGCCGGCCCGGCATGACTCTGGCTGCTCCTCTCCTTCCCTCTCATCCCACCTGTGATTCGATGGGGTGTTGGGGCTCTGGAGGCAGATATGGGCCCTGGGGATTTCATCTCTGAGGTCCTTTCCATTTGGGCAAAAAGCAGGGAGGGACAGGGTTTTGGGGGCCCCCTTGGGTGTGGTCTTCCTCTTCTTGTTCCCGCCTCCCCTGGGGCCTGGTGCTGTAATGAGCTATCTCACTGGCCTATTCCCTGGGATGCTGAGGGTGATTTACAGCTCCTCTGGCTGGCTGGCTGGCATGCCTGCTTTCTCCATCGCCGGTGTGGCCAGAAGCCTGCCGGCTTTCGCCAGTGCTTGCTAATCTCGGAGAGATCCAGCACCATCACTGACCCTCCTTGTCCTCCTCTGCCTCACTGCTTCCTCCTCCTCCATTCCCTCTCATCCCTACTCAGTGACCAGGTCACTTCTTCCTTCCTGAGCATCATCCTCTTTGTTCTCTCCTTCCCTCTAGAGTCTGGCATGTGGGAGAAATGGGGCAGGGAGCTGGATGTTGTTGAAGGGTGGGCAGGGGGATTCAGGCCAGACCATTGCTCTTCTGTACACATTGGAGTATTTTATTGAGTGTGTGACTAGTAGGAGGCTGAGCTTGCTCCTGGGGAGGAGGGTGGATTGAGGACAGGCCTTCCTGGTATGTTACTGCACCTAGTACGCCTAGTCCAGTTGGGTGGCCGGTAGTATGGCTGTGTGATGTCTGAGAGAGTAATGGCTCCCAACCATGTACCCTCTTTCCCCAAGTCTTACCGTAGGACTCGACTCTGCTCATTGCTGCTTGCCTAGGACCAGCCATGGCCTTGGGGGACCCTGTGGTCACCTTCCTGTCACTGATGCTGTTTCTGCTGCTCCTGCCCATTCCCCATGAGGTACTATCAGCTGTGGGCCCCTTCCATACCTTCTCTGCAGCTGACACCACCTTGACCCACCTGGCTGTCCACCGGGGGACAGGGGAAGTGTTTGTGGGGGCTGTGAACCGGGTGTTCAAGTTGTCCCCAAACCTCACAGAGCTCCGTGCACACATTACTGGCCCCATTGAAGACAATGCCCGCTGCTATCCCCCTCCAAGCATGCGGGTCTGCACCCACCACTTGGTACCCACCGACAACATCAACAAACTGCTGCTCATCGACTATGCCAGTCGGCGCCTGGTGGCCTGTGGCAGCATCTGGCAGGGCATCTGCCAGTTCCTTCGCCTTGATGACCTTTTTAAACTGGGTGAGCCACATCATCGCAAGGAACACTATCTGTCAGGGGCCCAGGAGCCAGACACTATGGCTGGGGTCATCGTGGAACAGGGATCAGAGCCCAGCAAGCTGTTTATTGGCACAGCCATCGATGGCAAGTCAGAGTACTTCCCCACCCTCAGCTCCCGCAAGCTCATCCGAGATGAGGACAGTGCCGACATGTTCAGCCTGGTGGGTATCCTGGTGGGGATGGAAGGATGGTCCAGGGAGTGGTCTACAGTTGGCCACAAAGGGTGGCATCATGGCAGGGGGGAGGGATTTGAGTCCGACCTACCTGAAGAGAGCCACCCCTGTCCTGGTCAGGGATGGGTTGAGGGGGGTTGGTGATCAAATTCCAGTATCTTTCAAAAATCAGGGAGAAGCTAAAAGTTAGTGCATCTTCTTCAAGCTCTCTTCTGGAGAATGGATGGGTATTTGCCAGCAGCTTTTCCTTCTGAAGGATAGAAGGCTCCATATCCTCTGACAAAGAGTAGGAAGGGTCCTAAGCCATCTTGAGCCTTTGGACAAACTGTCTCAGGCTCTAGCTGATGTGTTCCTGGGGCTAGACAGCTAGGACTAACTTGAGTTTGCTGGGACTGAATGCTAACCTAAGAGGATTCAGAGTGGTGACTCCTTCCCTGGCTCTTTCCCCATTCCCCATGGGAGTTCTGGGAGCTTGGCAGTGGTGCATGAGTACATGCCCCATGTTTATGAAACCATAGACTAGATTAGGCAAGGGAACTTGAGTCCAACCTGGACCTAGCCAAGAATTATATAGGATCTAGTAACCCCCCTTAGGTGGCCAAGTGGATAGAGCACTGGGCCTGGAGTCAGAAAGACCAAAGTTCAAATTTGACCCCAGACACTAGCTATGTGACCCTGAGGAAATCACTTAACCCTTGCCTGCATAAAAAAAAATGGAGAAAGAAGTGACAAACCACTCCAGTATCTTTGCCAAGAAAACCCTCTGGACAGTTTGGTCCATGAGGTCATGAAGAGCTGGACATGATGCTAGAACAACAACAGCAACCCCTCTTTGAGTACCTCCCACAAAGTCAGTCAAGGCTCAGCTCATTTCCTTTTCACACAGGATTATTGGACTGATAGATCAGGGGAAGGTACTTACTGTTTTATATCTGGTTTCTTGCAAGACTTTGGGCAAAGCTCTTTGGTGGGAACTGCCTGGGAGAAGGCCACCAGACTTTGCCCTTTGACCTGTGCTAGTCAACACTTGTGCCAGTGACTTAAATGAAAACAGTTCCTGCCCATTAGGATCATACAGTCTCTCTGAGGCCAAGGATTATCCTTGGTTTGCTCTCTCTGTCCCCAGCACTTGGCCCACTACCTGGAACAGAGTTAGCAGTTCATAAAGGTTTGCTGGCAGAATGAGTGAATATTGAATGGCAGTACAGATGACATTCTTAGTCAAGCTGAGAAAGGGCAGTTAACATGTTGGCTTCATGTCCAGATTCCAGAAGCCCTCTCTCAGCCCCCCAGTTAAGCCAGTTGGTCCTGTCTCACTCAGATTTGAAAAGAATCCCTGGGTCCATCTACCCACGTCCCCGTGTGTCTATGTTCCAGCCTTGCATGGCTGGGACATTTCTTGGTGTAGTCTCCCTCTAGGGTTCTTATCCCTTCTACAGCCCAAAACTTTTCCAAAAGGCAATTAGTGTGTGAACCTGGGAGTCAGAGGTCTGGGTTCTCATCCCACTTCTGTCATTAATTACCTCTGTGACACTGGGTAAGTCATAGGCCTTCCTGGGCCTCAGTTTCTTCATCTGTAAAATGAGAGGGTTGGACTCAGTAGCCTCTGAGGGCCCTTTTGGCTTCAGGGCCTAGATCCCATGTGTGGCCTTGGGCAAGTGCTGTGCCTCCCTGAGCCTATAAAATGACATTGGGCTTGATAGCCTCTGGGGGCCCTTCCAACTCTCAGGCTACTCTCATTATATAGCAACATGTAAAAGGAAGGAGCACTGGGGAAAATTATTGAAGGAAGTTTGGATTCGCCAGCTCCAGCTTGGAGGGTCAATTTCTAGAGCCATTTCAGGTGGGAGTAGTGGAGGGTTTCCCCCCTCTCCCCAGCCCCTCTAAATCAGCTAAGCCTGGTGCTTTGGGGCCAGAGTTGACTCACCTTTCTTCCTCTTCTCCTCGTCTCCCTTCTTTCCTTTCTTTCCTTTCTCTTCCTCAGGTGTACCAGGATGAGTTTGTATCCTCACAGATCAAGATCCCCTCAGATACCCTGTCACTGTACCCAGCCTTTGACATTTACTATGTGTATGGCTTTGGGAGTGAGTCTTTTGTCTACTTCCTGACGCTGCAACTCGATACCCAGCAGACGCTCCTAGATGCAGCTGGCGAGAAATTTTTTACATCCAAGATTGTGCGCATGTGTGCTGGTGATTCGGAGTTCTACTCCTACGTGGAATTCCCCATTGGCTGTTCCAGAGACGGTGTGGAGTTCCGCCTGGTACAGAGTGCCCACCTGGCCAAGCCTGGCCCCCGGCTGGCCCAGACACTGGGGGTATCAGAGGATGAGGATGTGCTCTTTACCATCTTCTCCCAGGGTCAGAAGAACCGTGCTAGCCCACCCCGCCAGACACTCCTTTGCCTCTTTACTCTCAGGGACATCAATGCCCACATTCGGCGCCGCATCCAGTCCTGCTACCGTGGAGAGGGCAAACTGTCTCTGCCCTGGCTGCTGAATAAGGAACTTCCCTGTATCAATACAGTGAGCATGAAACCCACATCCCTCCCTCTTCTTCTCCTTGCTCTCTTTCTCTACTCACTTCTCCCTTTCCCATTCCAAATGGGGATATATTGGAGGAGCTGCAGGCTGGGGATTGGGGGTTGTGGGCATCTGGATGGCAAAGTGTCTTCACTTTGCACACATTTGTGAGACCCTCGAGCAGGTTTGGTACAAGGCTCTCTTAGCAAGATAGGGAGTGGTGGCCAGCTAGTTTCCTTGCAGCCTCCAAGGCAGGAGGTCTTAGCCTCTTCTCTTCCAAGAACCTAAGAGAGCAAACTTCCTCTCTATTTTCCACCCCCAGCCCATGCAGATAAATGGGAACTTCTGCGGCCTGGTCCTGAACCAGCCATTGGGTGGGCTGCAGGTGATTGAAGGGCTGCCTCTGCTCGAGGATCGATCAGATGGGATGGCCAGTGTGGCCGCCTACACCTACCACCAGCATTCAGTCGTGTTCATTGGCACCCGCAACGGCAACCTCAAGAAGGTAAGGCTTGGGGGCTATCTGCTACACAGGACATGGCTCCCTGGCTTAGGTGGGACCTGATCTACACAAGGGAGAGCCACACTGGATTTGGCTGTGAATGCCACCTCAAAGACTTGACAATTTAGTGGCAAAGCAGGATTTTACCAAACAACTCTGAGGCAACATTTCAGCAAGCTTGTCAAAGAATATGTGCCTGAAGAGATCACTGGTAAAGTAGGGTTAAGGTGAACTGAGATTAGGGAGGGGGTCCTGGGAGCAGATGAGTTCTGAAGTCAGGGAAGGGTTGAGATAATCTGAGTGAGGGCATTCTGGGGAGGGATAGATGGTGGGAAAATACAGAAAAATGAGCATACAGTCTGGGCTGGAGTGGAGGGACCCAGCAGTAGAAAGCCTTCAGTGCTTGACTGAGGAGTTGGGTTTTTATCTTGTAGGCAGTGGGGAGCCAATGAAGGATCTGGAGTGAGATAGGAGCATGGTAACAATAGCTGTGTCATAGGACAACCAGATAGAGGGTGACTGTGAAATTGCTGGGAGAAAGAAAGCTGGCTAGAGAGGATCAAGGAGTAGGGAGACCAAGGGGAGACTCTGTAGAAGCCCAGAGCTAGTAGAGACTGTGGGGTAAGTCAGGATCTTCATCTTGTCTGTGCCATTGTTCTGTTTTTAGCTTGGTCCCCCGCTCCACTCCCATAGTGGTGCTCAGAATTGACCCAATACTCTCAGGAACTCATGGCTGCCCTACTATGCTCCTCCCACTTCCCTTGTCTGGATATCCTGCCTACCTCCTGAGGCTTCTGGGAAGTTCAGGTGGGAGACTGGCAAGGGAAGCCTCTTAGTGGAGGAGAGGCAAGACATTCCAGAGTGGCGTTTGATTGGGAGATGGGATTGGGATCAATTAAGCTTGTTCATAGACTCACGTGTCTGTGTCAGTAACCATCTCCATGTCTGATGCTGGCAGCTCTCTGGGGCTCCCTGTTCTCCCCTGCCCCACTCCCTCTCCCAACCTGTTTCTGCCTCCTGACCTCCTTGAAAGAGGTTTGGGGTGGGCAGGAAGAAGGATGTCTTTTCCATGAGGTGGCCAAGAAAAGGAGGCAGGTGACTTAGTTTAAGCTCTGGCCTGGTCTTCTCCCTACCCCTCCCAATCCCTTTTGGGTCTCAGCTTGACTCAGCTCCTTCTTTCTTCCCCTGTGTCCTAGTTCCCTGTTCGATGTGAAAATCCCCATTCAACATCCCCTTCCAAAGTGTGGCCCTCTGGCATGGGTGCTTCTCTGTCTACAGTCGTTTCAGTCCTCCCAACCACTCTTGGGGGAGGGGATGCTGAAGGCTCCCCTGGTTGGGCAGGGTGGGGGTGGGGTGGAGGTAGGAATCCAGGGAACTCCCTAGACTAATGGGAAGGGGGGCCCTGTCCCCACTGTGATCATTCTGCCCTATCTGGTGATCCTCCTGAACCCTTACCCTTTCCCTGGCTGGGCCCCTTAGGATCCCTCCCAGTCCTAGGGTTCTTGGACAACCTTGGCACCTTACAGCATGTTCTTTCTTTCTCATCCCCCTCTGGATGCTGGGATGTCTTAGAGAAGCTTGAGGGGCAGAGCCAGGGGTATTTCCTTCCCCAGGGACAGTGCCTCTTCTTCATCAGGGGGCCAAATATTCCTATCAGTGCCTACCTCCCTACCCCCAAGAGACAGCCAGTGTGTTTGACACATGACTTAGTCATTGTCCCAACGTTCTGTGCCCAGCAACACCCCAGGCCTGGCATCACTTGCCTCCCTGCTTTACCTTAGCTGACAGTGTCCTAGCACACAGAGGTTTCTTTGCATTCTTCTCCCCCTGCCCCCCCACAATGAGAGTGTGATTGGGGGTGGAGGTAAGAGTGTTAACAAGGGTGAGAACTTGAGCAGAAGTGATTGGAGGAGGTGGGGAAGAGTCTGGAGGGGGGAGGGAACAAGGCCTCTGCCCCCTGCCTCCAGCCCACATTCCCTTGGTCCAAGGCCCCTCCCTTTGCTTCCCTGGCCTAGGTTCGTGTGGATGGCATCCATGATGCCCATCTATATGAGACTGTGCCTGTGGCGGAGGGGAGACCCATTCTCCGAGATCTTCTGTTTAGTCCTGACCATCAGTATATCTACCTCCTGAGTGATAAGCAGGTATTCAAGGCTGGCAAAGCTGGGGGAGGGCTGGCTGCGGATGTTCCACTGAGGCCATCCTGCCCACTCTGATCCCCAGGTGAGCCAGGTGCCAGTGGAGACATGTGAGCAGTATCTTCACTGTGGGGCGTGCCTGGGCTCTGGGGATCCCCACTGTGGCTGGTGTGTACTTCATAACAAGTAAGCTGGCAAAGAGCAGCAGTCAGGGGTGGGAGGACAGATGAGGGCTGAGAGCCCATGAGGCTGCATGGGGCCCAGGAAGAAGAGATCTCCGTGGGCTTGGGGATCCCAGGCCCAGTCTTTAGTCTTCCCCTCATCTCTCTCCTTGTTCTCCCTCCTGGACTCAGCTACATTCCTGAGTAGCATTTGGCTCCCCAGGCTGGGAGGGAGGGGGGTCTGTGGCCAGAAAACCAGTAAGAACAGAGGAAGCCAGGCAGGGGTAGGGGGTCCTCTCTCCCCTGGCCCTGAAGTATCCAGCACTGGCAGGCAGGGTCGGTTTTGCTGTCTGCCTTCCTCTGATATTAAGTGAGTGGCCTGTCCTCTTCCAAGGAGGCTGCTTGGGTTACTTCTTGGAAGTAGGGCAGACACAGTCAGGGGTGGGGGGGTGCCATCAATGCCGGGGGCCAGCTCCTTGGTGCTTTGCTTGATGGGGTGAAGGAAAGCTGAGAACCGGCCGACCGACCTTGGCTGGGGCCAGGGCCTTCACCAGCCTCCTCAGGGATCTCTTGGAGAGGTGCTGGGGGGGAGGGGCCCTGCGGGGGCACTCGTACCCTGTTTCCTTGGGTTAGATACCCATGACCTGAAATTCCCTGAGGTCCCAAGCATTCCCAAGGTGGATTTCTGTTTCTTCTTGGAATACAAAGACAAAATTTTATTATTCTCCCCTCCCCGCCCCCATATGAGCAGGACCTGTGGGAGGGAGCCCCTAAGACGATCTTCCTCATCCTCATTATTGAGCTGCTAAGGAATCAGAGGAAGAGCAGGAGGATATGATGGGAGCTGGGGGCAGCAGAAATCCACCCACCCACCCACACCCCTGCTGACAGGCTCACTTAGGTAGGAAGGCCACCACTTGGAGCCTGGGCCTCACCTAAGCAAGTCCCTCTCCCCCAGCCACTTTGCTCCAGGTGGCATTGGGGGCAGGGGGGAGGGAACAAGCATTCATTGAGAGCCTACTTACTATGTGCCATGGACTCAGCTCATTTGGCCCTCACTACAACCCTGGGAGGTAGGTGCTACTATTGTCCCAATCTGGGACTTGAAGAACCTGAGATAGATTGTGGTCTGCCTCCGCAACTTGCCTGGGGTCATGCCCCTCAGTAGCCACTAGGAAATGCCTGAGGCCAGCTTTGAACTTAGGTCAGGCCCAGCATTCTAATCCTTGTGGTTGACCTGGGCCAGTGTGGTTCCTTTGGGCATCATGCCTCTCCTTCCTGGTACCTGAGCCCTGGAAGCTGTGCCATGAAGGCCTATTCCCCCCTCTCTCACCTTTCAACCCAGCTGGGTCCCCACCTACTCGAGGCCCCGCTCTTGGGGGTATTTTTGCCCTCCAGAAAGGGATAGGAAGGAGAGAAAGCCTAGCAGGTTCTCCCTCTCCCAAAGGCCTCTTCACAGGGGAATCTCACCCAAGAGGTGGCTCCTCACCTTGCCACTGCCCCATTCAGACCTGCTCAGGACCAGAGCTGGGCCAACAGGCTGTGGCCTTGAAGGGGCCACATTTGTCTCATTTTTCATCCTCCAAGGTTAGGTGTGTCCAGGGTGATTGGCTGGGGCACGTGTGCAGGGGATGGGAGGGGGGTCACCTATCCACTCTGGGGCCTCCTGGGCATTCTCGAGTTTATTTCTTATCCCCCACAAAAAGGTGCCTCCAGGCAGACCAACATGCTACTCCTGAAAAGCAGGGTAGGCCTGCTTGGAAATAACTTTGAAGCCTCTCCTTCCCACTCTACCCCCACCACCCATGGCTTGCCTTTCTGTCTCTTCCCCCAGGCCCTAGGACAGGCCTGTCTTGTCCTCATGTCCCCAGGCCTCCATTCCACCTAAGGAGCGGAAACTCCATCCCCTGATGACGTCTGTCTGCTCCTAGAGCCTCTGGGGGATGAGTCGTTGCCTGGTACTCCAGCTCCACCTCCCCCCTCCCCAGGCTGCTAGGGCTTTGATGGTTCATTTCTCTGGTGCTGTGACATCCCCCTTTCCCTCCCACTCACCCAGAGCACTGCCCTAGCTGGCAGTAGAACAGCCAGTGGCCTAGCTGAGACCCATTGCTGAGGGTCCTCAGAGGGGTATGGCTTGACGCTGGCCTGGCCCAGCTGTCTGAGCCTGTGTTTTCTCCCCCTTCCCCCTGCACACATGCATGTTCAGATGCTGCCGGGAAGGGGAGTGCCCTCGGGCTTGGGAGCCACACCGATTCACCGAGGTGCTCAGTGAGTGTGTCCGGGTGTCAGTACAGCCCAGCAACGTGTCTGTCACTGTGCCTGAGGTGCAGGTGAGGGAGCAGACTGTGGGATGAGGGCCTGGGGGCTGGGCCTTAGGGCCCCTCTGAGCCCTGGTCCCTGTATCCTTGTGCCTCCCACAGGTAACTTTGTTGGTACAGAATGTGCCCGACCTGACTGGGGGAGTGAGCTGTTCCTTCGAGGCCATGGCTGAGAATGAAGCATCCCTGTTGGCCCCGGGACACCTGCAGTGCCTCTCCCCCTCTTTGCGAGACATCCCTGCCATCACCAGTGGGCGTGGTAAGTGAGCATGAGCTGGTGCCGTGGCCACACCCTTGTGAGTGGTTTGCCCAGCTTACTGGCTGCGCCCACTCTGTCCACAGGTGCCACTTCTACTGTCCAGCTCTACCTACATTCCAAAGAGACAGGCTTGAAGTTTGCTCAGGCTGATTTTGTCTTCTACAACTGCAGCACCTTCCAGTCGTGAGTCTTAATTCCCATTTAGGGAGGAGTGGGCCAAGGCTGGGATTCTGCCTCAGCCCCTCCCTATGCCACACACTTCTCACCCCCATCTATGCATTATACATTTTTCACAGGTAGGGGAAGAATTCTCAGAGGGAAGGCCCAGGTGCCTGTGAGCAGTACTGGCCCTTCCCTACCACCCCCAGCCCAAGTAAGCTCATGGGCTTCTTATAGAACAGTGGTTCTCAACCTTCCTAATGCTGCGACCCTTTAATACTTGTATGTGGGCGGAGCTGCCTGGAGACAGATAGAGGAGCGGTATCTCCATTCCTAAGACCATCAGAAATACGTTTTCCAATGGTCTTAGGCGACCCCTGTGACCCCTGTGAAAGGGTCGTTCGACTCCCAAAGGGGTTGTGACCCACAAGTTGAGAGCTGCTGTTATAGACGCATAGCTGACTTAGAAAACCACAGACTCTCATTATCTATGTTCTGTTACATTTTTCTTTCTTTTGTTAACTGCCTCCCAGTTACATTTTAATCTGGTCCCCCCCAGAAAGTGAATGACCCCTCTGTTCTAGTCTAACCCCCTCATTTTGTAGATGAGGAAGTAGGCCCAGAGAGGGAAAGGGCCTGGCCCAAGGTCCCATTAGCAAGTGTAAGGCCCTCATTTTACTGCAGAAGAAGCTAAGGCTCAGGGGAGGGGAAGTCTCTCCCTAGAAGTGTCTGGAGTAGGATTTGAATGCAGGTCTGTTGACTCCCAAACCTGTGCTCATTGTTTGTTATCTAGGCAGATTGTGAAACCTGTTTCTGGCAGGGGAGGGGTAAAGGAGAGAGTGAATGTCAGCTGGAAGTGCCCTTGGAGACCTATTGGTTCTTCCCTAGGGTTTTGCCATCAGGACCAGGAGAAGCCTGCTGCCTGGTTTAGTGGGCCCACCAGCCCTGAAAATGGTGGGGGAGGAGGGAGGGAAGGAGAGGTGAACCACTGCCCAGCTGAACCCTGTCCATTGAGGTAATCCTGGTTGTGGGGAAAGGAGGAGGTGCCCAGTGCTAGCCTCAGCTCTCTCCAGAAGGAGCTAGGGCTGGCACATGCAAGAGGTAGCCGCATTGTTCTGCTTGGGGGCAGAACCTTCCTTGCCGCCCTCTCTCTGAGCCTCACTCTGCTCATCTATAAAATGAAGGGTTTGGATTAGATGGTCCCTGACCAATTTTGGCTTCCTGTTAGGAACAACTTTCCCGAGGAAGAATAGGCCGCCCTCCTTAGAGGCCTTTGTGGTGGACCTGCAGGCAGGAAGACCCGTGTCAGAGCACTTCCCAGCTCAGTGACCTTTCTGGGGGAGGCCTTCCTCAGCCTCAGTTTCTTCACCTATAAAACACCACTTTGCCAGAGATTTTGTGAGGATCAAATGAAATGATGGGTGTAAAGTGCTCTGCCAGCCTTAAAATGCCATCGAAATGCTAGCTAGTAGCCAGTGCTTATTAGCATAGTGCCTAGCACGAAGGAGGTGCTTAAGAAATATTTGACTGACTGATTGAAGCAAAGGCTAAATGAATATTTGTCAGGGATGTCATAGTTAGGTTTCCTTTATGACTGTGGTTTGAATTGGAGGGTCACTGAGGGCCCTTCCAACTCAGATCTTGTGACTCCTAGGCAGCAAACCCCAGCAATGTACAATACTCTCTGAGAAACAGGACTCCCTCCCTGGCCCCTAAGCCTTATCTCCTGCCCCCCCTCCCCCACCCAGGACTGTCCACTTATATGAATGCTTTCAGGTGCCCTTGGGGGCTCCAGCCCAGGGCTTGGATACTCCTCTTACCCACTCTGCTCCAGTCATTGGCTTGGGCCATCCCTCTCCCCTTCTCCTTGAGATTGTAAAGAGCCCTGAACTGGTAGTTGGGAGTCTGGGCTGCTTGTTCTGTCCCTCAGTGGCTTTGCTGGGCCTCACTTTCCACTGCTGTCAAATGAAGGGGTCAAAGCCAAATGACCTCTGAGGTCCTTGGCAGCTCTGAATCCCATGATCCTTTCTCTCTTGGCCTCGTTATCTCTCCATTCAGGTGTTTGTCGTGTGTCAGCAGTCCCTACCCCTGTCACTGGTGTAAGTACCGTCACATGTGCACAGACAACGCCCGGGAGTGCTCTTTTCAGGAGGGCCGGGTCAACACTACCGAGGTGAGAGGCGTGATAACAGCTGCCTTTCCCCTGAGCCAGCTGGTACCCTTCTCTCTTCCTGCCTTGGAGATGTGATTGCCCAGCTACCTAGGCTCTCCATGCCCACACGTCAGGGCCGGCCATCTAAGAGCTCCTTCTCCAACAAGTGGCTTTGTTACAGAGTCTCTGGTTTCTCTCAGAGTTTTTGGGTGCACTTGGGGAGCGTGTGTACACACACATCTCTGGACATCCCCTACGACCTCCTGAGTCAAGTTGATTCAGCTCAGCTGCCGTCTGGGCCTAGCCTTGTGTCCTGATGTTATCCCTATGGGCATGTAAATTCAAACACTGGGGAGGGGTGTCATTCTGCCCTTCTAGGCCCTGAGGGATGGGTTGCACTTAGCCTTCTTCTCCTGGGTCCCCCAGGCCCTTCTAGAGATGTCTTCTATGATAGAGTATGACCTGACTATGTCCCTGGCCTGGGGTTAGAAAACCAGGCCCCTGCCCAGGTACTCTGGGTGTGTGTGTACGTGTGTGCATGCATGCATGCATGTGTCTGTCCATGTGTAAGCAGCAGAGAAAGCAGTTGGGAGGAGGTCTTGGCTCTGGCTGGTATTCAGAGGGAGTAAGGGGCATGAGGCCAGAGCCACATTTTGTCTTTTGTCTCTCTCTGGGCTGGGATCAATTTAAGCCCAGGACGGAAACCAGCTGAGCTCATAGAATTAGGCCCTGGGGGCCCTCAGCTTCCTCCATTGCTTTGGCCCATGGCCCTCCTGACTCTCCAGTTAGGAAGCTGGTGACCAGTGTGGCCATCTGGATCTCTCAGGGTAGAGGCTTCTCTATGCCTCCTCCGCCCCCTTCCAGTGTTACACAGCAGACTACATGTGTCTCCTTCTGGGTGGCATGGCTCTTGGAGGCTAGGGAAGGAGTGATTAAGCCAAGTGGTGTGTATGCACCCATGCTGTCCTCCACAGGGCTGCCCAGAGATTCTGCCCAGTGGGGAGATCTTGATCCCAGTGGGTGTGGTTCAGCCACTCACGCTTCGGGCCAAGAACCTGCCCCAGCCCCAGTCAGGGCAGAAGAATTATGAATGTGTGTTCCGCATCCAGGGCAGGCAGCAGAGGGTGCCTGCCATCCGCTTTAATAGCAGCAGCGTACAGTGCCAAAACACCTCGGTGAGTGAGGATGCAGGTGGGCGGGCGGGCAGCAGTTGCTGCCTTGGCCAGAGACTGAGGTGGGGAGGGGCCCTTTTGGAAATGCCACCAAGTGGGGCAGGACCAGCCTAGATCCAAGGAGGTCATTGTAGTGAAACTGCCTGCTTCAGCCCAAGTGTTGAGGGGTGTGTGTGTGTGTGTGTGTGTGTGTGTGTGTGTGTGTGAGTGTGAGTGTGTGAGAGAGTGTGCGTGTATAAATGTGTGTGTCCATGTGAGTGTGTGCATATGAGAGTGTGTGTGTGCATGTGTGTCTGTGTGTGTGCACGTGAGTGTGTGTATATGAGTGTATGTGTGTGAGAGAGAGTATGTGTGCATGTGATAGAGTGTGAGTGTGTGTGTGTGTGTAGTTAAGTAAGACAGCCAATAGAGATGAGAAGTGGAATAAGGTTGCTTGGTAACAGGACACAGCCCAGGCTTCTATTGCCATGGAAATCCTGGGGTCTCCTCTCCAGGTGGAGAAACCTCTAGAGGCCCAGCCTCCCCTTTGCTCATTATTCCACTTAACCTCTTAGCCTTCTGGATGGGTGGGGGAGGGGAGAGATCAGGCTAGCAGCAGGGGGTGGGAGCTAACAAGTGGTCCAGCCCTCTTTCTGTCCCACTGAGCTCGGGGTCCCTGTCCCTATGGTAACACTGACTCTGTCTTCACGGTACCTCTTCTCAGTATTCCTATGAGGGAGATGCCCAGGGAGCCGTGGCATTAGATTTCTCCGTGGTCTGGGATGGTGACTTCTACATTGACAAGCCAGACAACTTCAAAGGTGAGAGCAGACCTTTTCCCTCCTAGAACTCCCAAACCTCTAAGTTGGAAGGAGCACTTGGGATCATATAGACCCTCCCCCCTTCATTTGCTAAAAAGGGGAGGCCAAGGCCCAGAAAAGACCCATGTCTTGGTCATGGCCACCTGGCTTGTTCAGGGCAAGGTGAGGACCCAGGTCCCAGTTCCATCCTTTGTCCGGCTTTGCTGTCTCTGTCATCCTCTTGTGCCCTGAACTTGCCCAAGGTACTCTCTCGAAGCCTGACCCTGTCACTGATACACCCTATGGTCATTTGCCCACAGCCCTGTTGTATAAATGCTGGGCCCAGAGGGAGAGCTGTGGTTTGTGTCTGAAGGCTGACTCCCGCTTTGAGTGTGGCTGGTGCATTTCAGAGAAGAAGTGCCAATTGCGGGCCCACTGCCCTACACCCAAAGGCAACTGGATGCACCCAAGCAAGAGGAACCCACGATGCAGCCATCCACGCATAACCAAGGTCAGCCTGCATCCCAGAGCCTGCCTTCTCCCTTGGCATAGAGGAGAAGCTTCTTGCACATACCCTGCTTTGCCCCCATCTTCCACAGATCTCCCCTGTGAAGGGGCCCAAGGAAGGGGGTACACAGGTGACGGTGCTGGGGGAGAACCTAGGCCTGACATACCACGAAGTCGGTGTGCGAGTAGCAGGCGTTCGCTGCAATTCCATCCCTGCTGCGTATATCAGCGCCGAGCGGTAAGTGAGCCATGGGCACATGGACTGTCCTACCTGGCCCAGGCCCCATCCCAGAAGCCTGTCTGCTCTTCCACTGTATGGACACATGTGTGCTCGTGCTTCCTGGTGCCTCCCCTCTCTGCTTCACTGCCCCACCCCAGTCCCCAAAGGTGGGCAGGGGGTGGCAAGTGAGACAACGTAGGGAGCTGGCAGTGCTCGGCCAGTGGCACCTTCTCCTCCTGCTCATTCCCAGGCCCTGGTGACCACTGACTCACTGTACTTTCTCACTTGCCAGGATAGTGTGTGAGATGGAGGAGTCTCTGGTGCCCAGCCCTTTGCCAGGGCCTGTGGAGCTGTGTGTGGGCGACTGCTCAGCTGACTACCGGACCCAGTCAGAGCAGCTGTATACTTTTGTGGTAGGCCCCTAAGCCCATTGATTCAGAGCTCCCTGGAACCCATTGGAGCCACTCTCCCTCCTTGCCTTGGTTTCTCCAGAATGAAGCCTTCTCCCCCTTAAGGCAGCTAGGTGGCACCCTGGAGAGACCTCTTGGGCCTGGAGTCAAGAAGACCTGACTTTAAATCTAGCCTCAGACACTTAGTAACTTTGTGTTCCTGGGCAAGTCACTTGACCTCTGTCTGCCTCAGTGTCCCCACTTTCCTAATGAGGAATATAATAGGACTTAACTTCCCAGAGTGAGATAATATTTGTAAAGTGCTTAGCACGTAGTAATAAATCCTAATAAATCCTTCCTTCATCCCTCCATCCTTCTTTCCCCCCTTTCTCCCTCCCTCCCTTTCTCTTCCTCAAAGGCCCTGCTGAGTGATTTCCAGGGTGGGCTCTGGGGTGGGCTTGGCTTTTCCTTCTCAGGACCTCTCCTTCCACTGCAGACCCCAACTTTTGACCAAGTGAGCCCCACCCACGGGCCAGCTTCTGGGGGCACCCACCTCACCATCTCTGGCAGCCACTTGGATGCAGGCAGCAGTGTAGCCGTGGCTGTGAGGAACAGAGAATGCCAGTTTGTGAGGTGAGCAGGGGCAGGGAAGGCGAGTTCTTCCTGGACAGTACTCAGTCTGCAAGGCCTTTCATGCCAGGCAGTGTAGGATTCTACAGTCTTTAGAGGGCAAAACAATGTGCACACAGAGCAGTAAATGCAATAGAAGGTTTGGGGGGCGGGAGGGTAGGATCAGAGAGGCCTTCCTGTAGCAGGAGCACTTGAGCTGAACCTGGAAGAAACTGCAGAATCCTAAAGAGGTGGGGGTGAGGAAAGAATGCATGTCAAGCTTGAGGGCCAGCCTGGGCCTACACACTGGAGTGCAACTATGGGAGCCACCTGGCTTCATGAGAGTCAACCGACCAGTTTGCCTGAAATGTGGGGCACAGGAGCGAGAGTAGTATATGAGAAGCCTGGGAAGGGAGGTTGGAAACAGAGGAGTTTGTAGTTGATCCTGGTGGTTAGTAGAGAGTCTCTAGAGTCTATTGAATAGAGGATAGACAGAAATGGGAGAGACCTGAGGCTGGGCGTCATTGAAATTGTGCTAAGGCCTGTCCTGAGGCTGTGGCTTTGGAATAGAGCAGTGGTTCTCAACCTTCCTAATGCCTCTAGCCTTTAATAAGCGTATGTGGGCGTGTCTGCATGTGGGTGGACCCGCCTGGAGATAGAGGAGGTTCCTAAGACCATCGGAAATATATGTTTTCTGATGGTCTTAGGCAACCCCTGTGACCCCTGTAAAATGGTTGTTCGACCCCAAAGGGGTCGCAACCCACAGGTTGAGAACCGCTGGAATAGAGAGAAGGGAAAGGAAGCTCCAAATGCTGTGAAGATGGAAAGAAAAAAATTTGGCAGCTGCTTGCCTGGGAGGGTGAGGGAGAGGGAGAGGGAGCAGGAGCAGTCCAGGATGGCCTGGGAGGATAATGATGGTGCCCTAGGCAGTAATAGGGAAGCTGGAAAGAGGAGAGGTCTTGGAAGAAGGGAGATGAGTTCAGTTT
Organism: Pseudochirops cupreus; assembly: GCA_028627135.1. Lineage (NCBI taxonomy): Eukaryota > Metazoa > Chordata > Mammalia > Diprotodontia > Pseudocheiridae > Pseudochirops > Pseudochirops cupreus. The sequence goes on from CM053582.1 coordinate 978,861, forward strand.
GGAACATGCTGAGTTTGAGAAGTTGGTTATCCAAGTGGAATGTCCAGTAGGTGATGTGGGACAGTCCATCAGGAGAGACTGAGGCTGGATATATAGATGGAGGAATCTCCAGAAGTCAGGAGCCCAACATAGGGCAAACGAATTGTTTGGGAGAGCATCGTGCGGTAGCTGGGGCCCTGGTCCCCCTCACCCCAATCCACTCCATCTCTCCCTAGGAGAAGTGCCAAGGAAATCCTGTGCATCTCTCCCAGCTCAGTCCTGGGCCCCAGTCAAGCTGCCATCACTGTCCGCATCGACCGTGCCAATATCTCAAGCCCAGCCGTGCTCTACACCTACACTCAGGATCCCACCATTACCCTCCTGGAGCCAGCCTGGAGCATCTTTAAGTGAGCATCTTTTTTCTTCTCCAAGTAGGAATAGCTGAATGGGCCACTCCAGAGAGTTGGCTTCTGCCACACGCTCACGGTCTGACTGAGGCTCCTGCACCCCGTAGGTATCCTGGCTGAGGCTCACACTTGTCATGGTGAGGCTTGGCGTGGCTCAGCCTAGGCAGGGTGTGCAGCCTCAGCTCTCTTCCCTTCCTACCCACTACAGTGGCAGTACCACCATCACTGTAACGGGGACCCACCTGCTCACAGTCCAGGAACCCCGAGTTCGAGCCAAGTATCGCGGCATCGAGACGATCAATGTAAGTTAAATATGCCTCCCTTCCCCCCAAACTCCCCACTCCCCACTCACCTCCTTCTCCTTCTCCATCAGACCTGCCGAGTGTTCAATGACACTGTCATGCTCTGCAAGGCACCTGGCATCTTCTACGGGCATTCTCACCCCCCCTCTGAAGGAGAGCATCCAGATGAGTTTGGCTTCCTAATGGATCACGTGCAGGCTACTCGGACACTGGACCGTTCAGCCTTCACCTACTACCCCAACCCCAGCTTTGAGCCCCTCGGCCCCACTGGCGTCTTGGACATCAAGCCAGGCTCCCATGTCATTCTCAAGGTGTTGGGGGAATGGCAGGGCTTGGGAAGGCATGACAGGAGCTAGGGAGGGTGCTAGCTAGGGTGCCAGAGCACTGCCTGGCATGGGCCCACCTGGGCCACCCAGGTGTGACTCTGGCCTGTCTTTGTCTCCCCTTCCTGTCCATAGGGAAAGAACCTCATTCCAGTGGCATCAGGCAGCTCCCGGCTCAACTACACTGTGCTGATCGGGGGCCAGCCATGTGCACTCACCGTCTCTGACACTCAGCTTCTCTGTGATTCACCAACCCAGACTGGCAAGCAGCCTGTCATGGTGTGGGCATGGAGCAGGGGGTAGGGTGGGTGGAAGAAGCCAAATCTTTATTGGGCATGAAGGAAGGGCAATGGAGTCTGACTAGACCCCATGTGCCTTGCTTTTCTCTGGCAGATCCTGGTGGGGGGCCTGGAGTTCTGGCCAGGGACACTGCACATCTATGCGGAGCGGGCGCTGACCCTCCCGGCCATGGCTGGCCTGGGAGCAGGTGGTGGGCTGCTACTTCTTGCCATCGGGGCCGTCCTCATTGCCTACAAACGCAAGACCCGAGATGCTGACCGGACCCTCAAGAGGCTGCAGTTACAGATGGACAATCTGGAGTCTCGAGTGGCCCTGGAGTGCAAGGAAGGTATCAGACGTCGGACTGTGTGGAGGGAGATGGGGCTGGAGAGATTGGCATCTGGTCGGGGAAGCCTTTAGCCAAGGCCTTCTTCCTTGGCCCCTCTCCTCCTTGATTGGGTCTATTTGGGTCCTTGTGCATTTCTGTCTTCTTTTCCCCTAGCCTTTGCAGAGCTTCAGACAGATATCAATGAACTGACCAATAATATGGATGGAGTCAAGATTCCCTTCCTTGATTATAAAACCTACGCCATGCGAGTGTTGTTCCCTGGAATTGAAGAGCACCCTGTGCTCAAAGAATTGGATGTGAGTCATCCCTGGGGCAAAGCACTGAGGTCCTGCCCACCCCACCAATCCTTCCCATTGGTCCCCTTCTGTCCTTTCACACCCCAATCCTTCCCGTTGGTCCCCTTCTGTCCCTTCACACCCCAATCCTTCCCATTGGTTCCCTTCTGTCCCCTCACACCCCAGTCCTTCCCATTGGTCCCCTTCTGTCCCCCTCACCCTAGTCTTGCCCACTGGCCCCCTTCTGTCCCCTCCCCACTCTAATCCTGCCCATCCCCCACTCCTATCCTGGTCCCTCGCCATTTTCCTCAGACTCCTCCCAATATGGAGAAAGCACTACACCTGTTTGGACAGCTGCTGCACAGCCGTGCCTTCGTGCTGACCTTCATCCACACCCTGGAGGCCCAGAGGAGCTTCTCAATGCGAGACCGAGGCAATGTGGCCTCTCTCACCATGGTGGCACTGCAGGGCCGAATGGACTATGCCACTGGCCTCCTCAAGCAGCTGCTTGCTGACCTCATCGAGAAGAACCTGGAGAGCAAGAACCACCCAAAGCTGCTGCTGCGGAGGTAGGTACCCACAGCCCTCCCCTGTTACCTGTCACTTCTTCCTCAGTGGCCTCCCATGGCAGGGATGTCCACCTGTGAGTGTGTAGACCACTGTCTGCTTGGCTCCCTCCCCCCTTGTCTGAGTGTCTCAGGGCTCTAGCTTGTCTCTTGTGGATTTGGGGGGCCCTTGTCTCTGACTTTCACCCCACGTGTGCCCACTACCAAACTCTCCCCTTTTTCTCTTTGCCTCATGCAATCTCCTAGGACAGAATCAGTAGCAGAAAAGATGCTGACCAACTGGTTCACATTCTTGCTGCACCGCTTCCTAAAGGTGAGCAGATCTCTGAAGGCCCTGGGGGTCTGAGGGAAGGGAGATGCTGAACTTGCCCTGTCATAAAAGGTCCCCAACAGGCCTGGGCCTTAATTTAGCAGCGCTGCTTAGCTGGGCTCCTGCTCCCCAAGAGCCCAGGAAGCTCCTAGGGAGTCATGCCTTGTGCTTTGTCCTATGGTGCTCACTGAGCCTCTCCCTGGACCAGGAGTGTGCGGGGGAACCCCTCTTCATGCTCTTCTGCGCCATCAAGCAGCAGATGGAGAAAGGACCCATCGACGCCATCACAGGGGAGGCCCGCTATTCGCTGAGTGAGGACAAGCTTATTCGCCAGCAGATTGACTACAAGATGCTGGTGAGGGCCAAGGCTGTCAACCATTTGAAAGGGGAGAGACACAGACCTCTTTGTCTGCTAGGAGAGCCTTTTTGGGAGTGGGAGGGGGGGGTGGGGGAGGAAGGGTCAGTAGAAGAAAAGGTACCATCATGGGCAGCTTTCCAGAGGTAGAGAAGGAAGGCCGAGCCTCCTTCTACCACCTTCCTCCTTCCTCCCCAGACCCTGCACTGTGTTTGTCCTGAGAGTGAAGGTAACATAGAGGTCCCTGTCAAAGTCCTCAACTGTGACACCATCACTCAGGCAAAGGACAAGCTGCTGGACACCGTGTACAAGGGCATTCCCTACTCCCAGCGCCCCAAGGCAGATGACATGGACTTAGGTAGCTGCTGGCAAGGCCAGAGCCAGCTCTCCTTGGCTGTCCCCCTACCGGTGCCCCACCCCCACCCCCAATTGGGCACTCAGGTGCATACAGAGGGCCTTGGACTGAAAGGCAGCAGATCCTCTTGGCCAGCTAGGTGGTGCCAGAGTGGAGAGAGCGCTAGTCCTGGACTTGGGAAGATCTGAGTTCCAGTCTGGCCTCAGACAGTTACTAGCTGTGTGGCCCTGGGCAAATCACTTAGCCTCTCTGCCTCAGTTTCCTCCTCTGTAAAATGGGGCTCATAAGAGCAGCTACTTCCCAGGGTTGTGGTGCCAATACAATAAGAAAATATTTGTAAAGTGTTTAGCACAGTGCCTGTCACATGTGAGCTATTAGAAGAATTTATATGAACCATTCTCTTCTGTGACTTTGCACAGGCCACTCTCCCTTTGTGGCTTCAGTGTTTGCTGACCCTTCAGATGTGGGATGCTGGCCTTGGGAGGGTCTCAGGTGGGTCCCAGGGTCACAAGCCAAGTTCTCCCTATCCTCCATTCCGCTGTGTCCCTCATCCCTCTAGAATGGCGGCAGGGTCGAGTGACCCGGATCATTCTGCAGGATGAGGATGTTACCACCAAGATTGAGTGCGACTGGAAAAGACTCAACTCCTTGGCACATTACCAGGTGGGGATAGCGTCTTGCTGCTTGGCTTCCTGTTCCTGTGAGTCTTGGCATGGCCCTTTGCCGTCTCCCTCTTTTGTTTTCTCTGTCTCCCTTCAGTGCTTTCTTCCCAGTAGGGAAGCCCCCTCCCCATTATGACCCCAGCTTCCTTTTCCCCTTTGCTATATATAGTTCAAGGGTCAGAGGATACTACTTGTATGTGACCTTGGGCAAGTCACTTCCCTTCCCTGGACCTCAGGAGGCAGTTGAACTAGGTAGCCTCCAAGGGCCCTTCCAGTTCTAGGTCTGTGATTCTCCTGTCCTTACTCCTTTTCCAGGTGACAGATGGCTCCTCCGTTGCACTGGTGCCCAAGCAAGTGTCTGCCTATAATATTGCTAACTCCTTCACCTTCACTCGTTCCCTCAGCCGCTATGGTGAGCAGGGGCCACCAATGGAGGCCTTCACTGGACCTGACCTCTCTGTCAGATGTTCCTCTCCCCCTCCAGCTGTCAAGTATCAGAACTGGCCGTTGGCTGCTAAGGCCTCAGTCCCATGATGGGAAAGAGAGGGAGAAGGAGAGATAGACAGAGACAGAGAGATTGAGCTTTATTGTGCAGGGGCATATCTGGCAACTAAATGGGTCAGAGAGCCCAGAGCAGGAAGAGATTCCCGGGGCTTGGCATCTCTACTCAGGGAAGGCCAGCTCCCTTTGGGCCTGGAGAAAGAACTCTGTGCCTGACTGTCTCCCCTTCTAAAATAAAAGCCTTGCTGTTAGAGGGGACTGTGGCCTGGCCACATGTATTTTCCAATGTAGCTGATGGGTTGGTTTTGCTTTTTTCTTCTTGAGAGAAAGAAAGTATTTGGCATGTAGCAAAAGCTAAAAACAGCCAAGATTTTGGGGACACCCTCGATTTGGAGAGGAAGGTGATTTCCAACCCAAGGATGTCTCTGTCAGCACTAGGGCCGCTCCAGAGGTCCACATGGCACTCTCTTGAGTGCTCACTGCCCCTCTCTCCTCCGCCACTCCCCTACAGAAAGCCTGCTTCGAACCTCTAGTAGTCCGGACAGTCTCCGCTCTCGGGCACCCATGATCACACCTGACCAGGAGACAGGCACAAAGCTGTGGCACCTGGTCAAAAACCATGACCACGCCGATCACAGGGAGGGTGACCGAGGCAGCAAGATGGTATCCGAGATCTACCTGACTCGGCTGCTGGCAACCAAGGTCAGTCCCCATTGCCTGGAGGAAGGGTGAGTGCTGGGCAGGGTTCAGAGTTATGCTACCACTGTGTTGTGGTCCCCCCAGGGCTGCACTCATTCCACAGACTGGGATTTTATCAGCTCCAGATTGCTTCACTTCCTCCTGTCAATAGTGGCCTCAGTTTCCTCAGCTGCCATAGCATGTTCTGGTACTGATCTTCTCTTCCTTGAGCAGACCAGTCCATTCTATCCCCAGGCCCAAGACTGAAGGCATCCCCCTAGTCAAACCATCAAAGCTGTTGCCCTCGAAAGAGCCTTCAAAAGGTGGGAGTCACCTGGCTCCCCAGAGAAGGAGTTCACTAGGCATCAGAAATAGTACATTCCTGTCTAGCAGAGAGCAGCATTCTAAATGGCTCTGGCGGGTTAGTCTCAGCACACATTTGATTTTCTCCCTGCTCATTTCAGCCAAAGGCCCAGTCCTAGATGGTGACCTGCTTCCAGCCCATCTGTGGCCCAGTAGTGACTTGGGCCTCTGGGTATCTGTGGGCATGTCACTTGGCAATGTTGCTGTTTGGGGGCTCCCTTTTCAGTAATAGTGACAGTGGAGTGGCAGCAATGGCCAGGATCCCTGGCTTCCATTGTGGTGCTGTCTCTCACTCTGACCCCAGACAAGCCCCTTCCCCTTTGTTTCCTCCTGTAGGGAAGAAGTGCTTTGGCTGAGATAAAACTTAAGGGCCCTTCCAGCTCTTCGCCGTGGCCCTTGCCCTCTGGGGGCCTCTTGTTCTCTCTCCCTTGTGGGCACATATCCTGTGCTCTTCTCCCCAGGGCACCCTGCAGAAGTTCGTGGATGACCTCTTCGAGACAGTATTCAGCACTGCCCACCGGGGCTCGGCCCTGCCACTCGCCATCAAGTACATGTTTGACTTCCTGGATGAGCAGGCCGACCGGCAGCAGATTGCCGACCCTGACGTGCGACACACCTGGAAGAGCAATTGGTATCTGCTGTTCTAGCTGGGGGTGGCTGGGAGAGGGGCCAGACACAGTCAGCTCCAACACAGAATTCTTCCTATAAATACTCAGTCTTTGTGTGCCAGCTGATACTGCTTTTCTCGGAGATGGCAGCGTCTCCTGGGCTTAGTAATGTTCAGGACCTTCAGACAGCCTGGCAGCTTGTTCTAGCTCTCGGTACCACTTTGCCTCTCCCAGAGGTGCCCTACTGTGCCCAGTGAGAGTGTCCTTGGAAGGGCCATGTGTACATTGGAGTTCTGTGAATGTCTTAAGTGCTTGACATGGAGTAAGGGGCTACTGTGGATCTTTATCCTGAGCCCAACAGGAATGCCTTCCAGAGACCATGTCCTGCTCTTCTGTTTAAAGAAAACAGTGTTTACATACTGGGTTTGCTTAAAACCAGGGGCACTTGGGGTGGCTAGGTGGCTCAGTGAATAGAGCACTGACCCTGGAGTCAGGAGGATCCGAGTTCAAATTTGGCCTCAGACACTTAACACTTACTAGCCGTGTGACCTTGGGCAAGTCACTTAACCCCAATTGCCTTGCCTTTCCTCTTCCAAAAAATAAACAAACAACCCAGGGGCACCTGCAATGAAATCAACTCTTCTTTATTCATGGTCTTGGCAGTTCTTTGTAGCATGCCATGACTTAGCCCTGAAGGTTTTTCAGAGATGAAGAGGGAGAGGCTTGGAGGCTGGAAATCAGCCTAGCATTTGTGTGACGGCTAGAGAAAAAGCTGACTTGGCCAGAACTGAAAGGGCTTTAAGGCACATTTTGAAATCAACTGCATAGTTATTCCAATCCTGGAGGGCAGAGCTCAGGAAAAGTGTTTATTTGAATTCCCCTGACCTCTTCCTACACTAGAAAGAGCTAAAACACTTAATCCCCCTCCCTGCCCCCCCAAAAAAGCTGAGAGGCACGGGGATACCTTCTTTGGCCTGGCATCTGTGCTAAAGCTTTAGTGGGGGACCCAGCAGGAGAATGTGAAGCAGGAGAGCCAGCTGGGGAAACCATGATGCTGGGGGGAAGAGGGGGAGAGTCCTGTGGTGGGAGGACTCTGCCCTCACTGGAATCCTTGGGACTCCCCACCAGCCTCCCTCTCCGCTTCTGGGTGAATGTCCTCAAGAACCCACAGTTTGTGTTCGACATTCACAAGAACAGTATCACGGATGCCTGCCTGTCGGTAGTGGCCCAGACGTTCATGGACTCATGTTCCACCTCTGAGCACCGGCTGGGCAAGGATTCACCCTCCAACAAGCTCCTCTATGCCAAGGATATCCCCAACTACAAGACCTGGGTGGAGAGGTGGGCACTGTGTCCAGCAGGCCTGTTGGAGGCTACAAGTTTGGTACCAGGGGCAAGAGAAGCTTGTCAGCTGCTTTCCCCCCTGGAAACGTTAGTGGGCAGCGGGTACCCGGGGAAGGTGGTATTAATGCTGCTTTAGCTCATTATGGAAGGAGAGCAGGAAAGGGGGTAGCCCCATGCCTCTAACTGGTCTAGGGGAGGGAAAAGTGGGATAGGTAGGGAATCAGTTCCCATTTAGTGAGCACCTACTGTTTGTTCTCCTGGCCTCACTTGGGGAATTTCTAGTCCAGCTGAGATCAGATGTGTGCCTACCATTATAAAGCAGCATCTACTAGTCACCCAATGAATGGCACAGAGACCATAGAGAGGGAGGAACAAGGCCTATTCTGGCCCTCAAAATCTAGGTAGGGTTGGAACAGAGATAGAACAGTGAGCAAAGGTATATGGAGGCTAATACTGGCCTGGTGGGAGGGGTTGGAGGGCTTCCTTGTCTGTAACAGGATTCCCAGAGGGGAAAGAAGGGTGGTATGGGAGAATAGCTGGGGAGAAGGCGCCTCCACTGATGGAGAGATGAAAAGTGAGATCATTGTTGCCCTCCCTGCCTTGTTCTGGAAGTTTGGAAGGGAGATGGAAGGACCTCCCAGGAAATCCCCTTTTCCCTTCCTTCATGACCTCAACCCTGGCAGGTACTATCGAGATATTTCAAAGATGGCATCGATCAGTGACCAAGATATGGATGCCTACCTCGTGGAACAGTCCCGCCTCCACGCCAATGACTTCAACACCCTCAGTGCCCTCAGCGAGCTCTACTTCTACATTAACAAGTATCGGGAAGAGGTGGGGCACTCTTCACTGCCCCCACCCACCATCCCCCATCCTTTACCCCTTGAACAAGAGGTTTCAGGCCTTCAGTCCCAGCTCTGTGTTATCAGAATTCTTCAGAAACTCTAGTCTCCCTGTCTTCATTGTGACCTGCTTATTTAAGACCTGCTGGGCTCAAGCTGGGTTATGGGGCAGTTTGAGGTTGTGGCCCAGCATCAGTGAAATCCAGACCCTGCCCCACAGAGCACCAAAGCATGTAGCAAAGGGGCTGATGATTGGCATAGATAGGGAAGCCCTGGGCCCTGAAGGGACAGGATAGGTGGAGAGCATTCCAGGTTGAAAGATGGCCAAGAAAGGTGCAGAAACTGGAAGGGCTTGGCACATAGCTGGGGTGAAGGGTCCACATTGGAGAGCAGAGTGGAGAAACTTTGCATTTGGGTACTGTTATCAGAGAGAAGTCACAGAAGAGCAGTGGAGGCTTGGTGCCTGGCTCAGGGCAGGGGAGACACAGGAGACAGGAGATCCACAGGGTCTCCTGAGGGAGTGGAGGAGGCCCTCCCTACCTTGCCTCCCCATCTCACACTGCCAAGGTTGGTTGAGCAGGTGGCCTTTCCCATGGGTAGCCCTCACACCTCTCGCTGAATGTATATCATACACCTTGGCCCAGCTGCTGTCTGGCCCTGGCCACCCCTGAGCCTGATGGGCCTGGAGGACAGAGACAGCCTTCACAGAAGTGGGTAGTTGGGAGGCAGGGGGAAGGAGGGTGTGTTCATTTGGAAATTTCCAGGAGGGAGGGAAGAATGTGGGACAGGGGAGGGGCCTGGGATCTCATAACTGGAGGTTTGGGCATCAGAGGCAAGTCTGCTCAATTTCTAAAAGGTAGTTAAGTAGGTGGTGCAGTGGATAGAGCCCTGGGCCTGGGGTCAGGAAGATCTGAGTTCAGACCTGACCTCCAACATGTACTAGCTGTGTCACCCTGAACAAATCACTTCACCCTGGCCTCAGTTGCCTCATCCACAGAATGGGAATAGACGATTGCACCTACCTTGCAGGGTTGTTGGCAGGATCAAATGAGATAATACTTGTAAAAACACTTAACACAGTGGCTGGCATACAGTAGATGTTTAGTAAGAGCTTATTAATTTTTTTATTAAAACACTGTGTAAGAATCATCGTAATATTAGCTAATGCTGGGTGCTGGGGACCCAGACAAAGTGAACTAGTTCCTTCTCTCCAGGCAGAACACGGATGGGAGTGTGAGGAGAGGAGAGCAGAGCATGCCCAGGGAGGCTTGGGGGGGGAATTGTGACAGGGCTACCCCAAAGAAGCCAGGGACTGAGAAGGAAGGGGAGCAGGAGGCCCCCGCTAACGGGCAGGGAGTGGGACGGCCAGGCCTCAAGTGAGTGGGCCGTGATTGAGCAAGGGCATGGGGAGGTTGTAGACCTGGACGGAAAAGGACAGAGTGGTTGCTTGCGAAAGATAGCTGCTTGGGTCTACTGCCGGGCCTTCCCTCACCAGGCCTTGTCTGGCCCACAGATCCTCACTGCCCTGGACCGAGATGTTGGCTGCCGGAAGCAGAAGCTGCGCCTCAAGTTGGAGCAGGTCATCAGCCTGGTGTCCAGCAACAGCTGAGGACGAGTGGCTGGGGAGGGGGACCCAGCAACCCACCCTCCCTTCTCTCTGCTTCCTCCCCCCACAGCCCATCCCCCTTCTCAACTCTCCACAGACACAGCCCATCCCCCTTCTCAACTCCCCCTGGGGGGGGAGGGGGCCTTTATCTCTACTTACCACCAGGGGAGACTATCCATGGACAGGCCTCCCCTCACCCCCAACAGAGGTAGAAAGGGGAGACAGGCTGGGCACATCTGGGTAGACCTGCACATACCCCCATAGAAACCAAAGGGGGGGCAGTGTCTTAACTCTGGCCTCATGGAGGGGAGGGTCTTTACTTAGTGCCTTTCTTTTTTGGGGGGTGGAGGGCCAACACTATTCAGTCAGGCCCCCCACGGCCAACAGCAGCAATACCCCCAGAGATGGACCCCTAGCTTTCCCACCTCCCTCTAAGCTCTGATCTCTGCCCTACCCCTTTTGTGTGTGCTATCCCAGGTGTTCAACAGAACCTATCCTCAGCCTGTATTTATAACTCCCCTCACCCTCCCCAAAGCCCTGACTTGGCCTATTTATTTAATTTTAACACCCCTCCCCCCATTCCTGTAAATATTCTTCCTGCCTGAGGGTGGCTAGTGCTGTATCCTGTGGAGATGCCCAGCCAGGGGCCTTGGCCCCCATTCCTTCCCCTTCCCTGAACCTGTTCTCAGGCCCTCTTGGCCCCTCTGGGATTGTCACCTCAGGAGCTGCTGTTTGTGTACGTGTGCACACGTATATGGTAGGCTCGTGTAGCCTCTTCCCAGTCTGGCTGCCCGGGAATGGGAGTGGGAAGCCCTTGGACCCAATCCTTTTCCTCAGGGCCTCAGTTTCCTCTTTAAAATCAAGGGGTTTAGTAGACGGCCTTTCAGGGCCCTCCCAGCTCTGCCAGCCTAGCAGGACAAACCCTTCCTTCACATCCCAGTCAGTGCCAGGCAGCCAGGCTCCTCTCTGCAGCCAGCAAAGCAATAACAAGGTTTTACATGGTGCCCCGGGGGCCCAGGGCCAGTGCCACCTTTCCCTCACAGTGGCAGTGCCTTTCACCTGCCTTCGGAAGCCTGCCGGTGCCCCACACAGTGGTTTCTCCAGACATTCCTGCATATTCCCATCCCTGGCTGGGGAAAGAGAGGCGTGGACACCTGGGCCGGGAGAGAGGCTTGTCATCTTCTAGAGGCCGTGCCTTATTCCTTAATTTATTCCGTACACTGCCCCAAAGTGTAGACATTTTCTGTACAAAGCCAAGCAACTGGCCTGCCCTGTAAATAAGTGTTTGTACCCCACAGTCTGGACGGCCTTTGTCGCTTCTCTTTCACCTCCTCCGTTCCTGGCCGCATGAGCTTTTTATTTTTTCGTTTTGTGATTATTTTCTTTTGCTAATTAAAATGCCTGGAAAAGAAGTGGCTTTTAACCCTGCTAATTTAGGGGGCAGTTTGCCCCTTTCATCCATGCCCTCTGGGAACCTGTGGGTGCAGCTTTGGGGGTTAGTATAAGACCATGGAGGATCTTGGATTACAGCAAGATGTTTAGGGGGCTCTCAGAGGATAATGGGCCCACTGAAACCAGGTACAAATAAGCTAGGCCAGGATTAATAATTGAGGGGTCTTCCTTTTTAACCGGGGGTGGATCCCAAGAAAGCAATCCAGACCAGGGCTAGGGCTTCTCATGCAATAGGTGCTTAATAAAGGTGTGTTGAGGAGAAAGCTGCTGGAGGCAAAGGAAGAAGCCAGTTAATTGGGGGGGGGGGAGGGGGGGGGCAGAACTGGCTTCAGGAATTCTGCAAAGCCATTGGCCATCTCTGTCCGTTATTTCTTCATCCATTGGGGTGGGAGGTACCATGATGCTGAAAGACTTTACCTCCCTTATCCCTACCTTTCAATTTCTATGGTCTGTTACAGAGCCTTCAAGGGTGGGATCTGCCCTGAGTGATTTTTTTAACATTTTTTTTTTTAGTAATAAAGTACTGTCATGTTGAAAGCCTGTTTTATTACTACTGAGGCCCCCTCCTTTTTGTGTGTGTGTGGGGTGTTTCTGTTGAGGCCAGACCCATTTCAGTCCTGCATGCAGCCTCTACCCTGCAGCCTGGAGACCTCCCAACCTGATTTGATGGCAGCCCGGCAGCCTCCATTCTGGCCCTCACCAGTTGCCTGGTCAAGGTGCTGCTTCTGTCCAGAAGTGGAAACCTCTATCCTGCAGTCTGGGAGATGGCTTTGGTACAGCTTTCACATGCAAAGCTCTCCTTGCAATTCCAGATGGAACCACCTTGGCCACAGTGCCTCAGATTGTGTCCTACCAATAAGACACCATCACTTCTGTATCTAGACATGGGCAGCGTATTTCATCATGTATCTTTAGGAACTTGGTCATGGGGTTGAGCGAGTTAGTTTTTGTTGTTTAATTGTCATCTTAAATTGACTCTTTTGTGATCCCATTTGGGGTTTTCTTGGCAAAGATACTGGAGTGGTTTGCCATTGCCTTCTCCAGATCATTTTATACATGAGGAAACTGAGTTAAACAGGGTGAAATGACTTACCCAAGGTCACACAGCTAGTAAGGATCTGAGGCCAGATTGGACTCAGGTAAATGAGTCTTCCTGACTTCAGGCCCTGCACTATATCCACTGCAGCGCCACTGAGCTTTACAATATTGTTAACTTTGCATAAATCACTCTCTGCTCACTTTATTTTGCATCAGCTCATAAAGATCTTCCCAGTTTTTTTTTTTAAACCATCCTCTTTTCACTATGTCTTACAGCACAATAGTATTCCATCACCTCCACATGCTGTAACTTGTTCAACTATTCTCCAAATGATGTGCTTCACTTTCCAATTCTTTGCCACCATGAAAAGAAATGTTATAAATATTTTTTTGTACAAATGGGCCCTTTTCCTCTTTGATCTCTTTGGGGCATAGACCTAGCAGTGGGATTACTGGGTTAAAGGGTAGGCACAATTTAATAGATTTTTTAGGCATAGCCCTAAATTGCTTTCCAGAATGGAAAGTTCAATTAACAGTGCACTAAAGAACCTGTTGTCCCACAGCCCTTCCAAAATTTGTCATTTTCCTTTTTTTGTCAATTTAGCCAATCTGATGGGTGTGAGGTGATATCTCACAATTGTTTTAATGTGCATTTGTCTAATTATTAGTGATTTCCAGCATTCTGTCTTTTTTGAAAAAATGTTTTTGTTAATGTCTTCTGTTTCATATATCATCATCATCCCCAGTATCTCTCCCCCTTTTCTTTCCAGAGAGCTATCCCAAATAACAAATAGTATTTTTTCCAGGTTGATTTTTATTTACTTATTTAGGGGGCGGCTAGGTGGCTCAGTGAATAGAGCACTGGCCCTGGAGTCAGGAGGTCCTGAGCTCAAATCCAGCCTCAGACACTTACTAGCTGTGTGATCTTGGGCAAGTCACTTAACCCTAATTACCCTGCCTTCCCCCTCCAAAAAAGAAAAAAAAAAGTATCTGGGGTGGCTAAGTGGTGCAGTGAATAGAGCCCCAGCCCTGGGGTCAGGAGGACCTGAGTTCAAATCCAGCCTCAGACACTTAACACAAAAAACTAGCCATGTGACCTTGGGCAAGTCATTTAACCCCAATAGCCTTCCAAAAAGCAAAATTTAAAAAAAAGTTTACTTTAGATATCTTCTTATTTACTTATTTTTAACATCCTTTTTAGACATTTTAGTTCCAAATTCTCTTCCTTCCACCCCTCCCCCTCTCATTGTTAAGGCAAGAAATGTGATATAAATTACATATGTGAAATCATGAAAAACATTTCCATATTAGCTATGTTGCAAAAAAAAATTTATGCTATCTATTCCTTCTCTTTTTTTCCCCTGTCTCCTTTTAAGACTCTATTTAGCTTCTGACTTAATCTAATCTCCCTCTTATTCCTCCCCCTGCTTCAAATAACCCCTCTCCCCCCAAATTCCTCTTTTGGTAAGATGTATTTCTGTCCCCAACTGTGTATGTATGTATAGTCTTCTCTCCTTTAAGCAGTTCAGATGAGAATTGGTTCAAGTGTCACTCTTCCCGCCATTTCTTCTCCTGATTGTCTGAACTTCTCTTTGTGCATTCAATTTGAGATAATTTCTCCCATTCTTCCTTTCCCTTACCTCCTCTCCTAGTGTATTTCTCTTCCTCAACCATTCCATTCTTCTTTTGAGCTCATCAAAACACATCAGTCATTCCCATGCCCTCCATCTAATTAGACTTTGTGATCTCCAATGATGATAGTGATAAGGGGCTATGTTTATCATATTTCCATATAAGAATTTAAACAATTTAATCTTATTTGATCCCTTATGATTGCTCCCTTATGTTTACCTTTTTTATGCTATTCTTGACTTCTATGTTTCTATGTCAAATTTTCTCTTCAGCTCTGGTCTTTTCATCAGGAATGCTTGGAAGTCCTCTATTTTGTTAAAGATCCATTTTGTTTCCCCCACACAGGAGAATACTCAGGTTTGCTGGATAGATTATTCTTTGTTGCAATCTTAGATCCTTTGCATTCTGGGATATTATATTCCAAGGTCACTGCTTCTTTAGTGTGGTGGTTCCTTAATCTTGTGTAATCCTAACTATGACCCGCTCAGTATTTGAATTATGTCTGGCTACTCGCCATATTTTTTTCTTTGACCTGGGTGTTCTAGATTGGAATTTTCATTTTCGTGTTTCTTTCAGGATGTGACTGATGAATTTTTTCCATTTTTACTTTGCTCCCTGGTTCTAAGATATCTGGGCAGTTTTATGATTTCTATGATGTTTAGGCTCTTTTTTGTCCATAGTTTTTGGATTGGTCCCATGATTCTTAAATTATTTCTCTTTAATCTGTTTTCCTATCAGTTGTTTTTCCTATGATTCTTAAATTATTTCTCTTTAATCTGTTTTCCTATCAGTTGTTTTTCCTATGATTCTTAAATTATTTCTCTTTAATCTGTTTTCCTATCAGTTGTTTTTCCTATGACATAATTCACATTTTCCCCCATTTTTTCAGTTTTTTTTACTTTGTTTTATTATTTCTTGATGTCTTATGGAATCATGAATTTCCATACAGTCAATTCTAATTTTGAAAATTTTTTCTTCAGTAAGATTTTGTACCTGTTTTTCTAAGCCGTTAATTATCTTTTCATATCTTTCTTCCCCGGCTCTCAGTTTTCCCCCCATTTTCCCCTTTATTTAGTTTTTTTAAAATCGTATTTTAGCTCTTTTTAAAAATTGCATCTTTAACTCTTCTAGGAAGTCTTGGGTGCATTCATGTCCATATGGAATTTTTCTTTGAAGTCTTGCTTGAAAATGTTTTCAAGTTATTCTCTTCTTCTGTGTTTAGTATCTTGAGCTTCCCTGTCACCATAATAGTTCTTTATGGTCAGGTTCTTTTTCTGTTGTTTGCTCGTTCTTGTGGCCTACTTCTTGACTTTGGACTTGATATTAGTGCCAACTTCGATGTGGTGGGGTGGGGTGAGGTGGATGTCTGGTCTGGTCTTCTCTCCTCTTACATCCTTCTCCTGCTTACACAGCTCTGGCTGGGGGCCTGCAAGCTTTTAGTGTTCCCAAAGTGGTGAGATCTGGGATGAGGTCTACTGCCTGCCTTCCTGGCCTGAGTTCTGTAAGTTCCTGACCCAAATTTTGGTATTGCAAGCCTGCAATACAAAAGATAGTCTCTGCCTTCAAGGGACTCATAGTCTACTGGAGGAGACAACATACAAATAACTGTACAAACAAGCTCTAGACACGATAAACTGGAGAGAATCATGAGAGAGAAGGCACTAGCATTAAGAAGGATTACATGGGGCAGCTAGGTGGTGCTGTGAATAGAGCACTGGCCCTGGAGTCAGGAGGACCTGGGTTCAAATCCAGCCTCAGACACTTAACACTTACCAGCTGTGTGACCTTGGGCAAGTCACTTAACCTGAACTACCCTGCCTTCCTTCCTCCAAAAAGCAAAAAAGAAGAAGAAGAAGAAGAAGAAGAAGGATTGCCAAAGGCTTCCTATAGAAGGTGAAATTTTATCTGACACTTGAAGGAAGTCAGGAGGCAGAGGTAAGGAGAGAGATAACATTCCAGACACAGGGGAAAAGCCTGGTGTTGGGAGATCAAGTATCTTGTTCAAAAAACAACCAAAAGACCATTATCACTTACATGGAGGGATACAAGAAAATGTAAGAAAATTGGAAAGGAGGAAGGGAGGCATGCCCAGCTAGTTGAATGCCAGAGGTTTTTGGTTTTGATCCTGGAGGTGAAAGGGAACCATTGGAGTATAGGTAGGGAGTTGATACTGGAGTTTATTGAACGGGGTAGGCACAGGGGGAGTCAGGATGAAAAGGTTTGGAAAAACCACTGTGGTGACTGGGACAGTGAGTCAGGTATAAAGGGATCGCTTTGCTTCAGCAAGAGCCCAGTTGAGATGGTTCAATATAAATTTGTAATGGAGCCAGCCAGTACAGTTCCATGATTTTCTCCAGCTTTGTTTAGCAGCACATAAGTAGGAGTAAAGGCAATAGATGGTTGAAGTGATCCAGGGCTTGGCAGAGCAAGACTGGTGCTCTGGTAAGGGGACAGGGGCCTGAAGGGAAGAGGAACTGGTTCACCAAGGGCTCAAGATGGAGAAGGGAGGAGAATTCAGCCAGTGCAGGGGTGACAGCCTGGGAAAAAACATACCTATCTCCCAGCACTGTCATCATCACCCAGATTTCTAGATTACAGTAGTTCCTCATTGACTTCAGGAAGCTGTTCTGTAAATGCCAGGGACAGCTTTTTCACAGAAAAGCCTTGTACCTGTCAGTGGGTCAAAGGTCACATTCCAAAGAGGTTACCATCTGGCAGCCCCTACTCTGAACTGGTCAGATCATTGAGATTGGCAACACTGCCATAATCCAGAGAGAATTGAAGGGATTTAAAAATCACGCTATATAATTACACATGTACAGCCTGTATTTAATTACTTGTCCTTCCTGTGGGGGTGGGTGATGAGGGAGGAAGGGAAAGAATCTAGAATTTAAAGTTCTATAATCAAATGTTAAAAATATATATGTATATCTATATACAATTATTATTATTATTATTAACTATATCCAACTGGGAATTAACATATGCAGGCACTGTGGTAGGGAGATCCATCCTGCCCTACCGTAAAGTCAGAGGGGTGATGGGGGAGGACATAGGAGAGAGCAGATTGGGGGAGGGGCTATACAGTGTATATAGCTATACGGGAGGAGCTGTTTTGAGGTGTTGGGTAGGGGAGGGATGGGGAGAAAATTTGTAGCTCAAAATCTTGTGGAAATGAATGATGTAAACAAGAAAATAAATTAATTAATTTAAAAGAAAAAGAAAAAGAAAATCACGCTATAGAAATATCACTCAAATCCCAAAGAGATCATAGAAGTGAGAGGAAGACCCATATGTACAAAAATATTTATAGCAGCTCTTTTTGTTGTGGCAAAGAATTGGAAATTAAGGGGATGCCCATCCATTGGGGAATGGCTGAACAAGTTGTGGTATATGAATGTGATGGAATACTACTGTGCTATAAGAAATGGGGAGCAGATGGACTTCATATTTACCTGGAAAGGCTTATACAAACTGATGCTAAGTGAGAGGAGCAGAACCAGGAGAAATCTGTACACAATGACAGACACAATGTGTGTGTGATGACCAACTTTGATAAACTGGACTCTTCTCAGCAACGCACAGCTATAAGACAACTCCAAAAGACTCATGATGGAGAGAGATGTCTACACCAGAGAAAGAACTAGAAAGAACAGAGTTTGAGTGAAGGTTGAAGCAAACTACCTGCTCTCGTTCTTTTTCCTGTTTGGTTTTGTTTCCTCTTTCCCATCGTTCATTCCATCCGTTACAATCCTTCTTTATAACCTGACTAATGTCTAATGTGAAAGTATTTGCAGATCCTATACTTGATTGCATGCTGCCATGGAAGTGGGGGGAGGAGAGGGAGGAGAGAGAGGAGGAGAGAATTTGAAACTCAAAGGGTTGTGGAACTGAATCTTGTAAACTAAAAGTAAACAAACAAATTAATAAAGACAAAAAAAATAAAAGAAATATCACTCAAAGGAACTGTAGAGCTAGGATCCATACAAAGGAGACTCTAAAAAACAAATGAAAAACCAAGTCAGAGCTAGCCAATAGGAGAATAGGCTTATCTTCCCTGACCCCAGTATTGTGTGAGTGAAAGGGTATGATGTGAAATGGAAAAGTCTGGCAAGTTAGGTTGGCCCCAGATAATGACTGACATACAAGATGCTGATATTGTCTTTACATAAAAAACTGCAGAGTTTCTCATGTCTCATTTCTAACTCAGATTAGATAAATAGTTTCCTGAACTATGTCTTCCTTGCACAGGCCAAAATGCCCTTGAACACATATGCAAACTATAGGAGGTTTTCAGTCATAGAAGGGATGGTTAAACCTGGGGTAGCTTTCCAGACTGAAACCAGTCCAGATACATTTTGGGTGGGCAGAGATATTGGAGTAGTCTTGGGGGTTAGGAGGAATATTCCAACCTGTAGGCTCCTGGGATTAAGAGAGGGACCTGGGAGCTTGTGTCAAGATGGAGAGGATTTTTTTTCTTTTTTTTTTTGGAGGGGGAAAGGGAAGGCAAGGCAATGGGGGTTAAGTGACTTGCCCAAGTTCACACAGCTATTAAGTGTGTCAAGTGTCTGAGAGTGGATTTGAACTCAGGTCCCCCTGACTCCAGGAGTGCTATATTCACTGGGCCACCTAGCTGCTCCCCCCTTTTCTCTGTTTTTTAGAATTACTTTTTTTTTTAGTATTTTATTTTCCCTCAGTTATATGTAAAAACAATTTTTAACATTCCTTGTTAAAATTCTGAGTTCCAAATTATCTCCTTTTCTCCCTCCCCACCCCCCCTCGTTGAGAAGGCAACCATGTAGGTTATACATGTGTAGTCATGCAAAACACTTCCGTAACAGTCATGTTGTGAAAGAAAACATAGACAAAAAACCCCACAAGAACAATAAAGAAAGTAAAAAAACATATGCTTCAATCTACATTCAGGTACTATCAGTTCTTTCTCCCGAGGTGGGCAGCATTTTTCATCCTGAGTCCTTCAGAATTGTCTTGGATCCTTGTACTGCTGAGAAGAGCTGTCCTTCCCAACTTACAATACTGCTGTCACTTTGTATCAGTCCGTGCAATAGCATCCTGCTCATCATTTCTTCTAGGACAATAGTATTCCATCATACACATACCACAGCTTGTTCAGCCATTCCCCAACTGATGGGCAGCCCCTCAATTTCTAATTCTTTACTCCCAGAAAAGTGCTGCTATAAATCTTTTTGTATATATAAGTCTTTTTCCTTTTTTTTTTTCTTAATCTCTTTTGGGATAGAGGCATAGTAGTGGTATTACTAGGACAAATGGTACGCATGGTTTCACAGCCCTTTGGGCAGTTCCAAACTGCTACAGAATGGTTGAGTCAGTGTACAACTCCACCAATTCTCGCTTTTCTCACATCCCTTCCAACATTGGTCATTTACTTTTTCTATCCTATTAGCCAATCTAATAGGTATGAGGTGGTACCTCAGAATTGTTTTAATTTGCATTTCTCCAATCAATAGTAAGTTAGAGTATTTTTTCATATGGCTATAACTTTGATTACTTCATCTGCAAATTGATCATATCTTTTAATCATTTATCGATTAAGGAATAGCTCTTATTTTTATCAATTTGACTCAGTTCTCTATATGTTTGAGAAATGAGGCCTTTCTCAGAGAATGTGCTTCAAAATTTTTTCAGTTATTATTGCTGACTTTCTTTCTAGAGGGGATTTTTTTTGGCACAGTGGAATGAGCATTGGATTTAGTCAAAGGACTGAATTCAAAGTCTCAGTCTTTGGGACATTGGGACTGAGTGTCCCCTCACCACCCCCAACCCCCATCCCCAGGTGTCAATCTACTCTATTCTATAAGCCCTTACACCCATACCTCATCATGATGCTTAGAAGCTCCCTCTGTTGTCTACAAAGCATAGTCTCAGCCAGTCACAAAGTTCAGAAACTCATTGTGCTTGTTGTTTAGTCATTTTTTCAGTCATGTCTGACTCCCCATGACCCCATTTGGGGTTTCTTGGAAGAGATACTGGAGAGGTTTGTCATTTCTTTCTCCAGCTCATTTTACAGATGAGGAAACTGAGGCAAACAGGGTGAAGTGACTTGCCCAGGGTCACACAGCTAGGTAGTATCTGAGGCCAAATTTGAACCCAGGAAGGTGAGTGTTCCTGACTCCAGGCCTGACACTTTATTTACTGCGCCACCTAGCTGCTTTTAATGTAATTGATCTTTATTGGAATATTTCTCCAAAATGACCTTCCCTCTGTGCCCCACACCTCCATCCCCAGCCTTAGCTTCACAGATTTAGGGCTAAAAGGGATCTTGGATGCTGTTTAGTCCACCCCATTTGTTTTACAATTGAGGGAAAGGGTTAAAGGAAACGACTTGCTTAAGGTCACATATAGGTAATAAATAGCAGAATTTGTTGTGATCCCAGATCCTTTCCCTTCAGAGTAGGTGCTCTTTCCCCTGTGCCACGTCCTTGAACTACATCCTCTGGTTGTGACAGGCTCCTTCCCATCGATCAATACAACCACCCTCATGTCTTTCCTTCTGATTCCCTTCCCCTCCCAAACCCAAAAGTTTTCTTCACTAGTTCACCTAGCTTCTCACCACCCTTTTTAAAAAAAAAAAAATCATTTCCTCCCAATTACATGTAAAAATTAATTTTTTTTTTTTGCTTTTTGGAGGGGGAAGGCAGGGCATTTGGGGTTAAGTGACTTGCCCAAGGTCACATAGCTAGTAAGTGTTAAGAGTTCAAGGCTGGATTTGAACTCAGGTGCTCCTGACTTCAGGGTCGGTGCTCTATTCACTGCGCCACTTAGCTGCCCCTAAAAATAATTTTTAACATTAGGGTTGTTTTTTTTTAAGTTTTGAGTTCCAAATTCTATCCCTCCCTCCCTCCCCTCTCCCCTTCCTGAGACAGTAAGCAATCTGATATAGATTATGGATGTGCAATCATGTGAAAACATTTCCATCTCAGTCATTTTTTCTCACTCCTCTTTAATCCCTTACAAGTGTGCTCAATGCCCACATTCCTGTATTAAAACTGCTTTCTCTAATGTCCTCTCTGCTAGTCACCAAACCCAGTCCTCACCTCTGCTGACCACCCTTTCTCATGGATACTCTTCTACTTTGGATGTTTTGAAGAACACTACCTTCTCTTCCCTTCTTTTCTGTTGGTTTTGTCTCTGACAACCTTTCTCATCATTCCTTAAATATAGGCATTCTCCACCCCCCATCTCCCCACTTCAGATCAAAAGTACCAGTTTTTCCTCTGCCTTTTCCATGACCCACACTAGAGGGCATGCATGCTCAGGATCCCTTCAGTTTCCTATTTGTTGGATGATCCATCTTACTGATTGTGGAAAAAAACTGGAATTCAAAGGTCATGGTTTAGGGAAGTGGTCCAGATTTTACACACACACACATTCACAAAATATACAATACAGTACAATAGAATGTTTCGATCTGCATTTAGACTCCATAGTTCTTTGGATGTGGACAGCACTTTCCATCATGAGTTTTTTTGGAATTGTCTTAGATTATTGCATTGCTGAGAAGAGCTAAGTCTATTAAAGTTTATCAATGCACAATGTTACTGTTACTGTGTATAATGTTCTCCTGGTTCTGCTCACTTCACTCAACATCAGTTCATCTAAGTCTTTCCAGGTTTTTCTAGAGTCTGCCTGCTCATCATTTCTTACAGAAAAATAGTATTCTATTACATTCATATACCACAACTTGTTCAGCCATTTTCCAATTGATGGGCATCCCCTCAACTTCCAATTCTTTGCCACCACAAAAAAAAAAACTGCTATAAATATTTTTGTACACATGGGTCCTTTTCCCATTTGTATGATCTCTTTGGGATACAGACCTAGTATTGGTATTGCTGGATCAAAGAGTATGTATAGTTTTATAGCCCTTTGGGCATAGTTCCAAACTGCTCTCCAGAACAGTTGGATCAGTTCACAACTCCACCAACAATGCATTAACTGTTTCAGTTTTCCCACATCTTCTCAAAACTTTATCATTTGCCTTTTCTGACATATTAGTCAATTTGATAAGTGGGAGGTGGTACATAAGAGTTGTTTTAATTTGCACTTCTCTAATCAATAGTGATTTAGAGCATTTTTTCATATGTCTATAGATAGCTTTAATTTCTTCCTCTGTAAACTGCCTGTTCACATCTTTTGACCATTTATCAACGGCAGAATGACATGTATTCTTATAAATTTGACTCAGTTCTCTATATATTTTAGAAATAAGGCCTTTATCAGACACTGGCTATAAAAAAATTGTTTTCCAGCTTTCCTTCCCTCTAATATTGGTTGCATTGGCTTTGTTTGTGGAAAAACTTTTTAACTTAATGTAATCAAAATCATCCATTTTGCATTTCATAATGCTCTCTATCTCGTTTGTCATAAATTATTCTTCTTCATAGATCTGACAGGTAAACTGTGCCTTGCCCTCCTAGTTTGCTTATTGTATCACCCTTTATGTCTAAATCATGTACCCATTTTGACTTTATCTTGGTGTAGGGTTTAAGATGTTATTCTACACCTAGTTTCTGCCACACTTATTCTCCAATTTTCTCAGCAGTTTTTGTTAAATAGTTCTTATCCCAGAAGCCAGAGTCTTTGGATTTATCATACAGTAGATTACTATAGTCATTGGCTACTGTGTCTTGCATGCCTAACCTATTCCACTGATCCACCTCTATTTCTTAGCCAGTTTTGATGATTGTTGCTTTATAATAGTTTTAGATCTAGTACAGGTAGGCCACTTACCCTTACATTTCTTTTCAATAATTCCCTTGATATTCTGAATCTTCTCTTCTTCCAGATGAATTTTATTATTTTTTCTAGCTCTATAATTGTTGGTAGTTTGGTTGGTATGGCCTGAATAAGTAATTTAGGTAGAATTGTCATTTTCATTATATTAGCTTGGCCTACTCACAAGCAACTGATAATTTTCCAATTATTTAGATCTATTTGTGTGAAGTGTTTTGTAATTGTGTTCATATACTTCCTGGGTTTGTGTTGGTAGGTAGAATCCCAAATATTTTTATATTGTCTACAGATATTTAAAATGGAATTTATCTATCTTTTGCCGCTGCATTTCATTAGTAATATATAGAAACGCTGATGATTTTTGTGGGCTTATTTTATATCCTGCAACTTTGCTAGTTATGAATTATTTCAACTAGGTTTTTAGTGGATTCCCAAAGATTCTTTAAGAATACCATCAAGTCATCTGCAAAGAGTGATAGCTTTGTTTCCTCATTGCCTCTTCGAATTCCTTTTTCTTCTCTTATTTGTAAAGCTAACATTTCTAGTATTGAATAACAATGGTGATAATGGACATCCTTGTTTCACCCCTGATCTTACTGGGAAAGCTTCTAGCTTATCCCCATTACATAGGAAGCTTGCTGATGGTTTTAGATAGATGCTACTTATTTTAAGGAAAACTCCATTTATTCCTATGCTCTCTACAGTTTTTTTAAATAAGAATGGGTGCTGGACTTTGTCAAAAAGCTTTTTCTGCATCTATTGAGATAATCATATGATTTCTGTTAGTTTCGTTATTGATATGGTCAATTATGCTGATAGTTTTCCTAATATTGAACCAGCCCTGTTTTCCTGATATAAATCCCACCTGATCATAGTGCGTTATCTTGTGATAAGTTGCTTGATCTCTTTGCTAATATTTTAAGATTTTTGCATCAACATTCATTAGGGAAATTGGTCTATAATTTTGTTTCTGTTTTGTCTCTTCCAGCACAATGTTTATACCATAAAAAGAATTTGGTATGACTTCATCTATTTTTTCCAAATAGTTTAAAGAGTATTGGAATTAATTGTTCTTTAAACATTTGGTAGAATTCACTTGTAAATCAATCTGGCTCTGGTGATTTTTTTCTTAAGGAGTTCTTTGATGGCTTGATCACTTTCTTTTTCTGATATGGGGTTAAGTATTTTATATCCTCTTCTGTTAATCTGGGCAATTTATATTTTTGTAAATATTTTTTGCAATTTTAGCAAATTTTACACATTTTTGTAAATATTCATCCATTTTATGTAGATTGTCAGATTTATTGGGGGAAATAGCTCCTAATTATTGTTTTAATTTCCTCTTCACTGGTGGTGAATTCACCCTTTTCATTTTTAATACTAGTAAATTGATTTTCTTTCTTTTTTAAAATCACATTAACCAAAGGTTTATCTATTTTATTGGTCTTTTCATGAAACCAGCTCTTAGTTTTATTTGTTCAATAGTTTTCTTAATTTCAATTTTATTAATCTCTCCTTTGATTTTCAGAATTATTAATTTGGCATTTAACTGGGGATTTTTAATTTGTTCTTTTTCCAGCTTTTTTAGTTGCATGCCCAATTCGTTGATCTCCTTTCTCTATTTATTCATGTAAGCATTCAGAGAGATAAAATTTCCCTAAGAACTGCTTTGGCCATATCCCATAAGTTTTAGTATGTTGTTTCATTATTGTCATTCTCTTTGATGAAGTTGTTGTTTCTGATTTGTTGTCTGACACACTCATTCTTTAGGATTAGATTATTTAGTTTCCAATTGATTTTAGTCTGTTTTTCCATAGCCCTTTATTACATGTAATTTTTATTGCATCATGATCCAAAAAATTTGCATTTAGTATTTCTGCATTGGATGGTGGATTTTATGACCTAGTGGATGGTCAGGTTTTTTTGTAGGTGCCGTGTGCTGCTGAGAAAAAGGTATATTCCTTTCTATCTCCACTCAATTTTCTCCAGAGATCTACCATATCTAACTTTTCTAAAATTCTATTAATCACCTTAACTTCTTTCTTGTTTATTTTGTGGTTAGATTTACCTAGTTCTGAGATTGAGGTCCCCACACTAGTATAATTCTGTGGTCTATTTCTTCCTGTAACTCACTTAACCTCCTCTAAGAATTTGGATGCTATACCACTTGGTACACGTTTAGTACTGATATTACTTCATCATCTATGGTACCTTTTAGTAAGATGCAATTTCTTTCCTTATCTCTTTTAATTAGATCTATTTTGGCTTTTGTTTTGTCTGAGATCAGGATTGCTACCCCTGTTTTTTTTTTAATTTCAGCTGAAGCATAATATATTCTGCTCCAGCCCTTTACCTTTACTCTGTGTGTATCTCTCTGCTTCAAATGTGTTTCTTGTTTTTTTTAAATTGATTTGTTTATTTACTTTTAGTTTACAAGATTCAGCTCCATAATCCCTTGAGTTTCAAATTTTCTCCCCTCCCTTCCCTCCCCCCTGCCCCATGGCAGCATGCAATCAAGTTTAGGATCTGCAAATACTTTCACATTGGACATTAGTCTGGTTGTATAAAAGAGTTTTAACCAATGGAGTGAACAATGGGGAAAAAAGAAACAAAACCAAACATGGAAAAGAATGATAGCATGTAGATTGCTTCAGTCTCCATTTAAACTCTGTTCTTTCTAGATCTTTCTCTGAATGTAGATATCTCCTTCCATCCTGAGACTTGTA
>CM053582.1:1005087-1022133 GCA_028627135.1 Pseudochirops cupreus
GTTCATATCCTTTGACCATTTATCAATTGGGGAATGACTTGTATTGTTATAGATTTGACACAATTCCCTGTATATTTTAGAAATGAGGCCTTTATCAGAGACATTGGTTGTAAAAATTCTTTCCCAATTTCCCACTTCCCTCTTAATCCTGGTTACATTGGCTTTGTTTGTACAGAAACTTTTCAATTTCATGTAATCAAGATTCTCCATTTTGCATTTTATAATGCTCTCTAACTCTTCTTTGGTCATAAAGTCTTCCCTACTCCATAAATCTGACAGGTAAACTATTCCTTGCTTCCCCAGATTACTTACAGTGTCAGCCTTTATACCTAGATCGTGCACCCATTTAGACTTGATTTTGGTGTATGGCATCAGATGATGGTCTATGCCCAGTTTCTGCCACACTATATTCCAATTTTCCCAGCAGTTTTGTCATATAGTGAGTTCTTATCCCAAAAACTGGGGTCTTTGGGCTTATCAAACAGTATATTACTATAATCATTGACTACTGAGTCTTTTGTACCCAGTCTCTTCCATTGACCCACTACTCTATTCCTCAGCCAGTACCAAGTAGTTTTGATGACTGCTGCTTTATAATACAGATTAAAATCTGGTACGGCTAGGCCACCTTCCCTAGCATTTTTTTTCATTAATTGCCTTGACATTCTGGACCTTTTGTTCTTCCAAATGAATTTTGTCACTATTTTTTCTAGATCTATAAAGTAATTTTTTGGTAGATTGGTACAAATGTGTTTCTTGTAAACAACATATTGTAGGATTATGGTTTTTAATCCACTCTACTATCTGCTTCCCTTCTGTGGAAGAGTTCATCCCATTTACATTCGCAGTTATGAAAACTGTCTTTCCATCCAATTTTTTCCCATTTATACTTTTCTCTCTCCTTTCCCCCTTTCCCCCTTCACATGTTGTTTTTGACCACCACCTTCCTCAATCTGCCCTCCCTTCAATCAACACCTCCCTTTTCTTTTCCATTTCTCCTCCTACTTCCCTATTGATTAGGTTTCTACAACCAAGGAAATGTGTATGTTATTCCCTCTTTGAGCCAAATCTAATGAGTAAGGTTCAAATAATGCTCACCCCCCTACCTTCTTTCCCTCTACTGCAACAGATCTTTGTACCTTTTCATGTGATACAATTTACTCTATTCTGTCTCCCCTTTTCCTCTTCTCCCAGTACAATTTTTTTCTCTCCTCAATTCATTTTATCATCACATCAAAGTCAAGTTTATACCCACATGCTCTATGTATACCCCTTCTAAATATTTAAGAGTTCTCAAGAGTTACAAGCATCATCTTCTTGTGTAGGGATGTATACAGTTTAACCTTATTGAATAACATGTTTTGTTTTTTCTTTCCAGTGTTCTTTTTATACTTCTCCTGAGTCTTGTATTTGAAAATCAAATTTTCTGTTCTGCTCTGTTTTTTTCATCAGGAATGACTGAAAGTCCCCTTATTTCACTGAAAGTCCATCTCTCCCCCAGAAAGAATATGCTCAGTTTTGCTGGGTAGGTGACTCTTGATTATAATCCAAGCTCTTTTGCCATCTGGAATATCATATTCCAAGCCCTCTGATCCTGTAATGTAGAAGCTGCTAAATCTTGCACAATCCTAACTGTGGTTCTACAATATTTAAATTGTCTCTTTCTGGCTATTTGCAGTATCTTCTCCTTGACCTGGTAATTCTGAAATTTGGCTATGATATTCCTTGGAGTTTTCACTTTGGGATCCTTTTAGATGATTGGTGGATTCTTTCAATTTCTATTTTACTCTATGGTTCTAGGATATCAGGGCAATTTTCCTTGATAATTTCTTGAAAGATGCTATCCAGGCTCCTCCCCCACACCCCCCATCATGGCTTTCAGACTGTCCATTTTTTTTTGTTTTTTGTTTTTGCTTTTTGGAGGGGGGGAAGGTAGGGCAATTGGGGGTGACTTGCCCAAGGTCACAAGGCTAGTGTTAAGTGTCTGAGGCTGGATTTGAACTCAAGTCCTCTTGACTGCAGGGCCAGTGCTCTATTCACTGCGCCACCTAGCTGCCTCATTGTCCAATAATTCTTAAATTATCTATCTTGGATCTATTTTCCAGGTCAGTTGTTTTTCCAATGAGGTATTTTACATTTTCTTCTATTTTTTTATTCTTTTGATTTTGTTTGACTGATTCTTGATGTCTCATAGAGTCATTAGCTTCTACTTGCCCAATTCTACTTTTAAGGAATTATTTTCTTCAGTTAGCTTTTTTTATTGCCTTTTCCATTTGGCCAATCTGCTTTTTTAAAGAATTGTTTTCTTGAGGGGATTCCCTCCCCCCCCCCCCCCACACACACAATTTGGCCAGCTGTATTTTTTTTTAAGGAATTGTTTTCTTTAGTCAATTTTTGTCCTTTTCCAAGTTGTCAACTCTCACCTACCTCTCATTTGTTTTTCCAATTTTTTGTCTACCTCTCTTATTTGACTTTTAAAATCCTTCTTGGGTTCTTCCAAGAAGCTTTTTGGGGTTCAAACCAATTCACATTCCCCATTGAGGGTTCAGACGTAGGTTCTCTTCTGAGTTTGTGTTTTGATCTTCCCTGTCACCATAGTAATTTCCTACAGTCAATGTCTGTTTTTGCTTCTTGTTCTTTTTTTTTTTTTTTGGCTAGGCCAAAGCTTTTAAAGCTGAGTGCTCCTACTGTAGCACAGGGGGCACAGTACCAAGCTTCTTGTTATGTGGGCCAAGGGCCTGGTCACTGGCTGTGTGTGCTGCTGCCTCAGGTGCTGACAGCTGGAGGCTGTGGGGGTCTGGCAGCTCACCTGGTGCTAAGCTGGGACCCTACTTGTGGTATCTGGTGTGTGTTAAGGCCAGGTGGGGTCTTTCTGTATTTCCCTGGGGCTACTCTGAAGCATGGGGAGGTCTGAAGCCTGGAGGATGCCTATTTGCCCTGGGCTGCACTGAAGCATGTGGTGGTTCTCAGAGCTTTAATCTGCCCATTTCCCTGGCTATGCTAAGGCATGTGGGGGGGGTCCTGATGTTGGTGTTTGCCTGTTCCACCACAAAGGGGCTCAGGCTTTGCTGAAATGTGGCTTGCTGGGATGCTTACTGTCCTGAAACATGTTCCCTGCTGACCTGAGATGAACCTTTCTTGCCAATCATTCAAGTTTCCTGGGCTAAAAGACTGCTCTACCCTATCTTTCTGCTGGCTCCGCTGTTCCAGGATCTGTTCTTGGGTGCTATTTTATGGTTGTTCAGAGGTGAATATGGGAAAGCAACAGTGATTTACTGCTCACTATCTTTGCTCTTAGTCTTTTGATCTGTTTTATTTTTTAAAATTTAATTTAATTTTCATTCTAAATTGTCTTCTTCCCCCACACGTTGAGAACACAAGAAAAACAAAACCATTACAAATATGTATAGTAGTACAAAACAAAATCTCACATTAGTCAATGGAAGGAAGGAAGGAAGGAAGGAAAACAAGAAAAAGAAAAGATGCTTTGCCATGTCCTCTGAGTCCATCAGTTCTGTCTGGAGGTGGGAAACATTTTTCATCCTGGATCCTTTGGAGTTGTGGTGGATCACTGTATTGATCAGAGTAGCTAGTCCTTCACGGTGGATTATCCGACAAAACTGTGTATTCCTGGTTCACTCTGCATCAGTTCATAGAGGTCTTCCCAGGTTTCTCTGAAAATCATCCCCTTCATCATTTCTTACAGCATAAGTACTAACTCCATCACAATCATACACTCTAATTTGTTCAGCCACCCCCCAATTAATGGGCATGGTTTCCAATTTTTTGCCACCACAAAAAGAAATGCTGTAAAGATTTCTCTACATACGGGTCCTTTTCCTCTTTCTTTGATCTATTTGGGGTATTGCTGGGTTAGAGAGTATGCACAGATGCTGGCTTTTGATACTTCATCTCCCCCCAGTTCAGTCTTGGAGGGAGAGGAGCAATGGGGATGTGGAGGTCATGGGACAGAAGTGGTCAACACGGGAGTAGGAGACCAGCACAGCTTGGGAACCCCAAACACTCTAAGAAGCAGAAGCCAGCTGATGGTACAGACAGAGACTCAAAGGATGGCAGGCTTCATTTGATCTCCAGTGGCCACAGGATATGGGTCAGAATCAAGAAGCCCAGTAGACAGGCACAAGTGGATGATCCCTCAGGGATGTGGCCTGTCTCCTCTCCTCCCCACCAAACACTCACAGGTGAGTCCAGCACTTGTGAAGCCACCAGGGCCAGCTTGCTTCTGAAGATAGTTCTCGTTGGTTGTTTGCCTGACATCAGGGATCTGGTAGGGCAAACTGAGCAGTGGGCCTCTTCTCTGCTGCTACTGGGGAGCTGCATGTAGACGTACAACACCTGGACCCTGGCCTCACCCTGATTTCACCCCATGTCCTTCAATCAGGGTTAGCTGTAGGATACAAGTTGTAGAAAACACACCTTGGGGAGCCCAAGCCTAATGAGGAGAGTCAGCTGGACTAGGATGAGCTCTACTGGGCTGCCTGGGCTAAAGCTAGAGAACTAGGTAGGCCAAGGAGGTGAGGTAGGGTGCTCCCTTCAAGTCTCCAAGGGTTAGGCCAAGCCAAATGGTCCTCTTCCTCACCCCTTCATTGTCCTACCCTGAGCCCCAGTGCCTCAGGCCCAATAGAAGCAGCCCTCTCCTTCCTCCCAATTTTAGGAGGGACCTGGGGCAGATCTCTCCCTTTTCCCACAATATCATGCTGATTTGAGTATTACTCTTTCCTCTTCCCCCAAATTAGATGGAAAACTGTGAGCATAGGCTCTCTAATTTTGAATCATTGGGTCCCAGCTCTCCATTCAAACCTTTCTCTGTTAACTCTTCCTATCATCTTCCGTTAGGGCCATAATGGTTTCTGATTTTGTGTATCTGGACTGGCATCTCAGACACTAGCTATCTGTGTGATCCTGCACGTGTCACTGAACTTGTCTACCTCAGTTTCCTCGGGTGTAAAATGGGGATTATAAAAGCACCTATCCCCAAGGCTATTGTGAGGATCCAATGAGATCTTTATAAAGCACTTTGCAAATCTTCAGGTGCTAAAGGCTAGCTGCTATTATGATTCTCCTCAGGGCCTAGCATATGGCCAGCTCAATAAATGAGCTTTGCATGAATAGAGGTGAATCAGGATTACTGGAGATTATTGCAGGCTCTGGTAGCTCTTGGGCCTTGTCTCTTCCACAGATTAGCTTCAGTCAGCTGGGAGAGGCCCGTTTGGTCAGGGACAATAACATTTTAGGTGACAATTCACTGACCTTGTGGAGGGACAGTCAAAGGGGGGTAGGGATGAGGGAGATGTTAAGCTACATCCAAGTAACCACTGGTCCTTGATGCACAGAACAAAAACCCAAAAGCTTCTAGTAGAGGTGCATAATAAAGATTTAATTGAATTAACTGGAAGCCAAAGTTTGAAAAGCTAGACTCTCTCTCCCAAGTAGGAGAGGCCCTGAGGGATCCTTCACCCCCACCTCCCCTCACGCAGAGCTAACTGCTCTCTACTATTGCCTCATAGGTCTAGGGTAGATTTTCTTTTGAGTCAGGAAGCTTCTGAGGAACACCCACAAGGTGAGGCCTCACAGTGGCAATGAGTAACCCTGAGCTTCACCACAGCCCCATCACCCAAGCACTGACCCCTTTTGCACATGAGTAGGAGTGAGAGAAGACTTATATAGGAAGGGCCCCACCTTCAGACAAGGATAGGGGATGGCTAAATAGGAACATGACTGGCCCCAAGCCCTGAGGCTCTGAGAAAAAGAGAGGCCACTACCCCAGAGGGCAGCTCCTCTCATTGTCACCAGGCTTAAGGAAGGAAGGCATCCCTTCCTCTAAGGCTTTCTGATCCTCTGTAAGGCCACCCTTTCACAGGTGGGTTTTGTTCATGTTGGGAACAAGGTTATACTTGGAGAAAAAAGCCCATGATTCTGTGCTCAAAGAGAAGCAGCCCTGGGGGCAAGGGGCCAAGGATGCCCAGGATCAGGGTCTGATGGTGACATCATAAGGTCAGGGAAAAAGCTCGGGAGAAGGTGTCATAGTAGCCAGTCCCTGACCACCATCCCACTCTGCACCACAAAAGCCAATCCCCTTGTCTAATACTACTCCCTTTATCCTTTCTTCCTTCCATGCCTACTAGGGGTTGGATGGAGGTAGCAGGGCCAGAGGGTTAGCTTTCAGTCAGAAAACCAACCCCCACAACTCCATCCAACCCTAGTGTTGTTTATTTTATTTTCCAAGGAGAGTGAATGAGAGGAGTTAGTCCAGGAAACCAACTTCCACAGGCTCAGTCACAGTACAGTTGAGCATACGGGTAGCCAGACGTTCAATATCATCCAAGCTCAGAAGGCGTAGACTCCGATCATAGTCCTATGAGGAGTAGGAGGGAGGAGGGCGGGAAGGGAGAAAAGACATGGCCTTGACCTCAGGTCCAAGTCACAAGGAATGCATTGTCAAAGGACTGGAAAGGAAGCTGGGGTGGCCAAAAAGATCAAAGAGAGAAGGGAAAGGACCCATATAGGCAAAAATATTTATAGCAGATGTTTTTGTGGGGAGAATGGGAAACTGCCTACCAACTGGGAAATGTTTGAACAAGGTATGGTATGCAATTGTGATGGAATACTATGGTACTCTAAGAAATTACAAGGGGGATGGTTTCAGAAAAACCTGGGAAGACCTATATGAACAGAATCAGGAGAACATTGTGCACAGTAACAGTAACACTGTAACAATGATCAATCCTGAAAGACTAAACTCCTCTGATGAACACAATGAGCCACCAGGATCCCAAAGGCCCCACAAGGAAGCCTGCTTTACACCTCCTGAGAGAGGAAGGACAGAATCCGAGAACCCAATGAAGCCCATGTTTGTGGACATGGCCAATGTGGGATTTGGTGGTTCTACATGAGGTCTATTTGTTGCAAGGGTTCTGTTTGCCCTTTTTCCCCAACTGAGAGGGGAGAGGTGGGAGGGAGAGAAAATAAATGTTGGTGAACTGAAAAAAAAACTAATGGTTTGGAGTCAGAAGATTCATATTTAAACTCCTCTTTGGGCCTGTAGAGGAGATGAGTTCTAAGGTCTCTTCTAACCCTGCATTTCTGATCTCACCATACTAAGGACTGAATGTCTAATTAGCCAAATACTTCAAATGTCTGCATGCACTAGGTTAGTCTAAGGAGAGAGCTTGCTCTCATAGCCCTGGACCTCACCTTTTGTAGCTGTTCTAGGACTCTCCTGGTATCAGCTGTGCTGAAGTGTCGGGCCAAAATCTGAGAGACCAGCAACCAGGTGGGGAGTGGCTGAGGCTGGGCCTGAGGCTTTGAGGGCAGGTGTCGAGCAGTTCCCTCATCAGGAAGCTTGATCACTAGGTTGATCTTGGAGTTTGGCCCAATGCTATAGTCTGAAAGGCGAAGCTCGTCTGGGGGGAGGAAGAGGAGGAGGTGATATTTGACTCCTGTGTCTCCTTACAAAAAAAAAAATCCAACTCGAGGCCTCCCATCATAGGCACTGGGTTATCTTTATATCACCTCACTGTTGAATATGTTACCACCTGTGTGCAACCCTATACCATGACTTCTCAGGGCCAGTTTGGCCTCTATATTCAATAGATGCCCTCAACCAACTCCACAGAGCTCTGTCACCATCCCAGGGAGTATATCTGTGTATGAGGGTGGGGGAAGGGGGGGTCAAAGTGAAAGATTCTAGTATTTGGGATCAGGAGAAGGAAGTCACTGACACGTGAATCTCTCCCATTTTGGCTCAATCCCATGGTCATATTCTCATTCTGTAAAGCACCAATAAACAAGCACCACCCTATCTATCCCCCTTAGGTGCACCCCATGTGTCAGGCACTGTCAGTGCTAGAGACATCTACAAAACAGAAATAGTCTTTTCCTCCGAGGAGCCAGCATTCTATCTGTTCCAGGCCCTAGAACAGGTTTTTAACGTGGAGTCTGTGAACCTGCTTTTAAGAATGTTTTGATAACTCTTATTTTGCAATAATCCTGTGTATTTTATTTTATGCATTTAAAACATTACTCTAAGGAGGGCTTCATAAGCTTAACCAGACTGCCAAACACGACAACCTCCCCTGGACTCTCGTTGCTTTGAGGCAATCCTACTACATCTCCCTTGTATCAACTCTCCCACTTTGCTGCACTTTGGCTCTTCTGAACCTTTTCATCCCATCTGTAACTTGTGTTACAGAAAAAACCGAGGCCATTCTCTGATAGCTCCCTCTTCCCTTCTTCTTTTACTCATCTCCTATCATTCAGGTACATTCTGCCACTTTCTCGTCCTTCACCGATTCCATCCAGTCTACACCAACAGACTGACCTTACTTGTCCTCACTTTCGCACTTATCTTCAATCTCTTCCTGTCTACTGGCCCATTCCTTACTGCTTACAAACATGCGCTTGTCTCCCCCGTGTCCCCCAAACCCTCACTTGATTCATCCATCTCCTCTAGCCATCATCTGACATCTCTTCTGCCCTTTGTAGCTAAATTCCACAAAAAGTCTACACTTGGTGTGTGCACTTCCTGCCCTCTATTATTCTACTAAAACTGCTTTCTTCAAAGTTAGCAGTGATCTCTTGGCTGCCAACTCCAATGGGTTTTTCTCAATGCTTACTCTCCTCCACCTCTCTGCCGCCTTTAACACTGTTGATCACTTTCTCCTCCTTGACACTCTCTTCTGTCTAGATTTTGGAGATACCACTCTCTCTCCTGGTTCTCTTCCTACCTATCTGACTACTCTGTCTCCTTTGATGGATCTTCACCTAAGTTGGAATGAGCCTATATATACACTAAGCCTGGTAACTTGTGAGTCTCCCTCAGGGCTCTGTTCTGGGCCCTCTTCTCTTCTCCCTCTATTACTACTTCACTTGGTGATCTTATGAACTCCCATGGATTCAATCATCATCTCTATCCTGATGATTCTCCAATCTACTTACAGAGCCCTAATCTTAAGGTTTGCCTCTCCAACTGACCATTAGACATTTATGCTAGATATCCAGTAGACATCTTAATCTCAATATATTCAAAACAGAATTCATTATCTTTCCCCCTAAACCTTTCTCCTCTCCTACCTTGCCTGTTACTGTGGAGGGCACCACCATCCCCCCAGGCCCTCAGGCTCACAACCTAGGAATCATCCTGGATTCCTTACCACCTCTTACCTCCCATATCTAAGCTGTAGCCAAGGCCTGTGATTTCACCTCTGCAACATATCTTGAATATATCACTTTCTCTCCTCTGACACTTCCCCCATCCTGGTGCAAACCTTCATTATTACCCCACACTTGAACTATAGTAACAGCCTGCTGGTTGGTCAGCCTGCCTTAAGTCTCTCCCCATTCTGATCCACCCTCCATTCAGTCACTAACATGGTTTTCCTACAGTGCAGGTCTGACTGTGTCACCCCTTGCCCCTACTCAATAAACTCCAGTGGCTCCCTCCTATCTCTAGGAACACATATCAAATCCTGTTTGGTGCTCAAGGCCCTTCATAAGCCCGTACCTCTGCGGTCTCCTTACACCTTACACCCCCTTCCCAAGTCCTCTGACCCAGCAACACTGCCGTCCTGGCTACTCCTGGAACACGCCAGTTCTCTCTCTGCCCCCCCCCAAAGCTCGCGCCTTCCTTCCCGCTGAGACCAGCTCGCACTTGGCCTTTATTCCGTTTGCACGCCGACTCTCCCATCAGAGTGGGATCTCTCAAGAACATGGTCTCGCGTGCTTTTCTGTATCCCCAGAGTTTAGCCCGCACAGGACACGCTCAATTAACGTCTCCCGACTGACCATCAAAGTCCCCAGGAGGCTAAGGACCCCGGGCAGCCCCTTCTCCTCCCTTCCCCTCCCCCTTCTGCGGGGCTCGGGGGCCGAGAGAGGCCGAGAGAGGCCGGTACCTGCCAAGGCCTTGCCCTTGAACAACAGCCGCTGCTGGACCACCGGGACGTTCAACTTCTCGGACACCAGGTGCTTCAGCTTGGAGACGCGCTCGTCCTCAGGCACCTGGGGGCGGGGCAAGGGCGGGGCGGGACCGGCGAGCAGGGAGGCGTTGCTTGAGGCGGCAGCTGGCCCCGATAGCCCCGCCCTCCGCCCCCGCCCCTCTGGGGAGGGGGCCACCCCGGCCCCCGGCCCCGCCCAGCCCTAGCCCGCTCGGGTCAGCCAATCGCCCCAGCCCCTGGGAGCGCGCCACCCGACCCCCTCCTCCTCAGGAGGGGTGGGGGGTGGAATCAGCGTTCTCGGGACGCGGTGGGAGTACCTGGAGGCTGCATTCCCGGCCCTGGAGTGCCTTCACAGTCAGCTGCATTGCGGCGGGAGCGGCGCCTTTAAGAGCTCCCAGCGGACTTGGACTGCACCTCCCCGTCCGCCGCCTCAACTTCAGGCCCAGCCGGAACTAACAGCCAGCGAGATGGGCGAGGGGGGCTGGCCCTCGAGGCTGCTGGGAGCCCGGAAGGCGGGGCCACGACTGGGGCGGGCCGGATGTGAGGAGCTGCGGAGAGACGGCGGGGCTGCTGCGAGCCGAGCGCCCTCTTCAGGCCTGGAGGGTGCGGCCAGCGCCGCCTTGTGTACGCCCGGAGAGGGCGAGGAGCTGCTGCCCGGGCCGGGGGCCAAGCCTGGGGGCAGAGAGCTGACCTGTGTCCTTGGAGGCCGGCGCTGCTGGCGGCCGCAGTGCTGGGGGGGGGGCGGTGGGAGGTGTAGGAACACTGGAAACGGCAGGAAGGGCTTTAAATACCAAATGGAACTTTTTGCCTTTGGTCCAGCAGGAAAAAGGAAGCCCCCGGGGTTCGGGGGGGGGGAGGGAGAAGAGGTTGTCTCCAGGTGGGACCTGAGCTTTAGCTAAATATTGACTCAGTAGCTTTGGGGGCTGGGAGCCAGGTGACCAGATGGTTCACCCCCAAAGTCAGATGCGAGGGTACCAGCACTTGAGGAATACTGGGTAACCTGCAGACCAGCAGGCAGCGCCCCTTTCCCAAGGCTACTGAGTCATTGTCCTCTGGGTGGGGCTAAAAGGCAGATTCTCTAGGGAAGTTAGGTCAGGCGCACGATTGGGGGTGGGGTGGGATACAGAACGGTATCTTTTGAATGTATTGAACTTGAGATACTAGTGGGACCGACATCCAGGTGGAGATAGCCAACAAGCAGTTACAAGGGGGGAACTGAAACATAATGGAGAGGTCAGATTGGGAAATCTGATTCATATTTCGGGTCTCCCCAAAGGGGAGAGTAAGTAGGGACTCCACATACAATATCAATCAGGTGCAGGACAGCTATTTATTACACTCACAAGAATAACGCTTAACACAAAAGGGGCTTATAAAGGCATATCGATAGAGTACTTAATAAGTAACTCAGTCACAATAATTTGTACTCTGCTGGGAGGTTGAAACAAACAACCTGGGTAGTCTAGCCAGGGTGGGGCCAAAGCCTGACCAGGCTGGGGAGGAGAGGGAAGGCCTCTTCAGGCGCCAGATCGCTGCTGCTGCTGCTATAGCCACCGATTTGTGAGACTGTTGAATAGATATTTCATATTTTGCCTCAACTCTACACTGTCCAGAGGGCTCCAAGTCCATGTCTTTTGGCAAGCCAGTCCAGTGTTTGGTCTCCACCTCTTATTAGTCGTCATCTTCTCCAGGGCAGAAATTCTCCCTGTTCTCAGTCAGCTCAGACCAAAGGATCTAAGATCTCCTGACTTCTCAGATTCAAAAAGCTGCCTCCAAGGCTGGATGTGTCCCTATGGGCATTGCTGTTCACTCACCTATGATTAGGCAAAAAGACACGGTTCAGAAGAGGAATCAGGTGGTCTGGGTTCAAGCTCTTCTAGCTAGACACCCCCAACACTAGCTCCTATGTGACTCATTGCTCATAGCCCCTATCCCTCCATGGGAAAAGCTAGGATAGCCCTGAAACTTACGTGCAGCTGAAAGAAAAGGTATACCCTTTTAAAGATCCAATGAGTAATGACTCAATGGCTCTTCCTGCTCAGTGGTCAAGAAGGGAGTTGCTTCATCATCTCAAAGCACTAGCCCTTCAGTGCTGTAGCATACATATCCCTTGAATTTCTGGAAGTTTCCAAGGGAAATCTTCTGTGTATGCTTTCTGGGACAGCCCATATAAGCTTATTCCCATACATGTTCCTTGTGGTGTAAACCTCCAATCTGAACCCCTGCTACAAAGCTGTATACAGAACATACACAAAATGAACACAGGGTCGTTTTGGAAGAGAGGGCACGAGCATCTGAAGGAACCTGGAACTGTAGCAAGTGGAACTTAAAAAGACTTAGCTCAAGTCTTGAAGGAACCCAGAGATTCTAAAAATCAGAGATGAGAAGTGATAAAGAATAACCAGTGTGAAGGTGTGGGGGATAAGAGAAAATGTTGTATTTGTGCAAAAGTAAGTTGTCATTTTGAGGTGCTGCATTCTAGAACTTCAATATATAGCTTCAAGTATAACTAATAAATTTTATTTCCTTTTTTGCAAAGGAAACTATTTCAAAGAACAAAGCAAAATACACTTGTAATATGTATGCTGTAGCCCTCTCTCCCAGAGCCAGGCTGGATACATCTCCTCCTCAGTAGTGTCAGAGTACCTAAGGGATCTGTGGAGTGTCTTTTTTTTTCTTGGAGGGGAGAAGGCAAGGCAGTTGGGGTTAAGTGACTTGCCCAAGGTCACACAGCTAGTAAGTATGTCAAGTGTCTGAGGTCACATTTGAACCCAGGTCCTCCTGACTCTGGGGCTGGTGCTCTATTCACTGCAGCGCCACCTAGCTGCCCTGGAGTGTCTCTTTACTGCCATTGGCTTAAGCCCCCACTGGTTGTATGTTCCCTGTGTTGTGGGCCAGTGAACAATTCCAAGCACCCCAGTTCCATTTAGCCCTTTGACATGAGTGAGCATTTACAAAGGAATACTTACTTAAAAGCTATAACAAAAACTAATATACAAACATTCCTCAACTCCTCAGGATATACTGTCCCCTATATCTGTGGGTCTGTGGATCTGTGGGCAGGAGTAGGCTCAGAATTTAACTCAGCTTCTACATATTCCTTCCACCAAATTCATGTCTGCATGAGGCATCTCTGCCAGATGAGTCTCAGCTTCTCCTATCTGGGATCCCAAAGGTCATCCCAAAAGGTCAATCCTTGCTCCTTGGAGGATAAATGTTGGGATGATTGCTATACCTGACCTGGACTTCAATTCCCAGATAACACATGAGCTTGGAGATCCCACTCCTTTTACCTAGAACAGAAAAGAACAAATGCGGAGGGGGAGGGCTGAAGCTCTTTCACCCGGCCATAGGCCTCAGAGTAGGAGAAGGCCCCCAGACGTTTCTCCTTCCCATGTGGTCTCTCACCAGAATCTGTGAGCCAATTGTAGAACCTTCTCTTCAACATAGGAAGCCTTTCCTGATTCATCCTATACTCATGCCTCCCCTGGTGATCGTCGTTTTCTCCTTTCTAGAACTTGTTTTTACGTGGCTGTTTGCATGTTGTCTTCCCCATTAGACTATGAGCTGCTTGAGGGCAGAGCTTGTCTTTTGCCTCTTTTTGTATCCCCAGTGCTTAGTGAAGTGCCTGGCACAGAGTAGGTTGCTTAATCAGTGTTTACTGACTGACCAACACAATGTCTATACATGCTCCATAGTCTCTTCAAGGCACTTCCCTTATGTATGATCAAAGTTCTCTCTGAAGGCTCCCAGCCATCAGCCAGAATTTAATATCACTACAACTACTTAAAATTCTTTTGAGCTACTGTGACTATTAAAGCTTTTTTGAATGAAATTTATATCACTATACTGTTCAAAGTGCTGTAATAATTCGGAAAAAGAAATTATATTGGGGGCAGCTAGGTGGTGCAGTGAATAGAACCTGGGCCCTGGAGTCAGGAGGACCTGAGTTCAAATCCTGTCTCAGACACTTAACACTCCCTGTAACCTCAGGCAAGTCACTTAACCACAATTGCCCCGCCTTCCCCCCTGCCCCCCAATTTTTTATAGATGTCTTTTTGAAAATTATTTTTAATCTTCAGTGTCCTTTCTACTTCTCAGAAAGTCACCACAAATAACAATATTTTAAAAAAAGAACAGGAAAAAAATCATCATAGCTGATGAATACATTGACAAATTTTGAAAACGTGCAATGCGCACAACTTGTGGACCTCCCACACCTGTCTTCTCACGTC
The DNA here is from genome assembly GCA_028627135.1 of Pseudochirops cupreus. Classification (NCBI taxonomy): domain Eukaryota; kingdom Metazoa; phylum Chordata; class Mammalia; order Diprotodontia; family Pseudocheiridae; genus Pseudochirops; species Pseudochirops cupreus. Next base: position 1,019,276 of record CM053582.1, read on the forward strand.
TTTTTTTCCAAGTCACGCTTGCTCTCTATAATTTGCAACATTCAGCTTTGATTTTGCTGTGTGGTGGTTCTTTCCACTGACATTGTTGTAGTCACTGTGTAGATTGTTTTCTTGGCTCTGCTGATTTCACTCTGCATCTGTTCATATAGATCTTTCCATGCTTCTCTGTATTCATCCTACACATCATTTCTATAGCACAGTAACATTCCATTACATTCACGTACCACAATTTGTTTAGCCATTCCACAATTGATGGGCATCTACTTTGTTTCCAATTCCTCATTACCACAAAAAGTCTTGCTATAAATATTTTTTGGTGTATATGGAGACTTTTTTCTTGTCAATGTCATGCTTGGAATCTCTGGGTCAAAGGGCGTGAGTACCATAATCACTGCATTTGCATAATTCTAAATTGATTTCCAGAATGGTTGTATTGACCATAGAACACCACCAACAATACATTAGTGTACAGCATGATCTTTAATATTAAGGTCAGAATGTATTGTGGAATATGGTTTAAAGTGTTGATCTGGCTGGGGCCAGAGCCAAGATGGTGGCATAGAAGCAGGAAAATTCCCTGAGCTCTCCCCATAACCACCTCAAATACGTATAAAATATGACTCTAAATTTTAGAACCACAGAACCCACAAAGTAACAGAAACAAATCTCCCGCTGAAGGCAGCCTGGCAGGTGGATAGGAAGGGTTCATTGCAGCACACTGGGAGCCAAGGCCAGCCCTGCATGAGCACATGGGTTTTAGCCCCAGGGCAGCCCTGACCAGCAGCAGCTAGAGCAGATTTTGAGAGAGTGGATCACCAGCAGCTGTGGTGGTTTCCAGAAATATCAACCCATAAATGCCAAAGACAAAAAGGTCAGTGTGGAACTCTGTTGCAACTGGGAGGGGGGGACGGAGGAGAGGGTCCAGCCCCTGCCCCCCAGAGCTAGAAGTGGTAGAGGTGCCGCTGCCCTGCAGCTGCCTCCACGTGGCTGCTTCAGAGCTCCTGGCCTGCAGATCATAGGGAAGCTGGGGGAGGGGGGGGGAAACATTCAGAGAGTAATCACTCTTGCTTTATAACCTGCCTGGATCTGGATCACGGTCTTGGGTTGTGGTCCTGGGGTGTGTGACCAGTGAGCCAGAGTTTGTAGGGGCTTCACAGATGGCACCCTCCTAATAGCTCTGGCAGCTGCAAAAACCCCACTGACTTGGAACAAAGCTCTCCCCTCTGGATGCAGAGCTCTACTGTGGCAAAGAGCTCAAAAGTCAAGTAATTGAATGGCAACATGAGCAAGCAAAGGGAGCAAAACAAGCACAGCCATCCAACTTTAGATTGCTTTTTTGGGGACAAAAAGGATCAAAACATGGAATGGGAGGAAGACAACACAGTCAGAACTCCTGCACCAAAAGCTTCCAAGAAAAATGTAAACTGATTACAGGCCATGGAGGAGCTCAAGAAGGATTTTGAAAACCAAATAAGAGAAGTGGAGGAAAAGTTGAGAAGAGAAATGAGAATGATGCAAGAAAATCATGAAAAGAGAGTCAACAACCTGAGTGAAGAAAATAACACCTTAAAAAACAGACTTACTCAAATGACAAAAGACACCCAAAAAGCCAATGAGGAGAAGAATGCCTGAAAAAGCTGAATTTGCCAGATGGAAAAAGAATCTCAGAAGCTCATTGAAGAGAATAATTCCTTCAGAATTAGATTGGAGCAAATGGAAGCTAATGACTTTGTGAGAAATCAAGATACTATTAAACAGATCCAAACAAGTGAAAAAAATAGAAGGCAATGTGAAATATATCACTGGAAAAACCACTGACCTGGAAAATAGATCCAGGAGAGATAACTTGAAAGTTATTGGATTGCCTGAAAGCCATGGTCAAAAAAAGAACCTAGAAATCACCCTTCAAGAAATTCTCAAGGAAAATTGCCCTGATATTTTAGAATAAGAGGACAAAATAGAACTTGAAAGAATTCACTGATCACCTCTTGAAAAAGATCTCAAAAAGAAAACTCCTAGGAATATTAGAGCCAGGCTCTGGAGTTCCCAGATCAAGGAGAAAATATTACAAGCAGCCAAGAAGAAGCAATTTGAATATTGTGGAAACACAATCAGGATAACCCAGGATCTAGCAGCTTCTACATTAAGGGATCGAAGGGCTTGGAATATGATATTCCAGAGGTCAAAGGAGCTAGAATTAAAACCAAGAATCACCTACCCAGCAAAACTGAGTATAATGTTTCAGGGGAAAATATTCAGTGAGGTGGAGGACTTTCAAGGATTTTTGATGAAAAAACCAGAGTTCAATAGAAAATTTGACATTCAAATACAAGAATCAAGAGAAGGTAAACAGGGAAAAGAAATCATAAGGAACTTATCAAAGTTGAACTATTTACATACCTACATGGAAAAACAATAATTGTAACCTATAAAACTTTTCTCAGTATGAGGATAGTTGAAGGGAATATAAATGTATATATATATGTATACATACATATATATGTCTATATAGGAGGGTATATGTACGTATGAATACATATATGTGTGTGTATATATGTGCACAGGTATACATAGAGGGCACAAGATCAATTGAATAGGAAGGGATGATATTTAAAAGGTGAAATTGAGAGGTGAGAGAGGAATATAATGAGAAGAGATGGGGAAAGACAGAATGGGGTAAATTATCATATAGAAGAGGCAAGGGATAACTGTTACAATGGAGGGGAAGAACAGGAAGGCATAAGGGAATGGGGCAACCTTTCACTGAATTTGGCTTAGGGAGGGAATGACATACACACTAAATTGGGTATCTTGCCCTATAGGAGAGTAGGGGGAAAGGGGATGAGAGGGGGGATGAT
>CM053582.1:1029975-1050861 GCA_028627135.1 Pseudochirops cupreus
CTCTTCTCAGCAATGCACAGGTATAAGACAACTCTACAAGTCTCAGGATGGAAGGAGAGACCTACATTCAGAGAAAGCTCTAGAAAAAACAGAGTTTAAATGGAGACTGAAGCAACCAACATGCTATCACTCTTTTCTATGTTTGGCTTTGTTTCCTTTTTCTCAATGGTCATTCCATTGGTTACAACCCTTCTATACAACCAGACTAATGTCCAATGTGAAAGTATCTGCAGATCCTGTACTTGATTGCAAACAGCCATGGCGGGGGGGGGGGGGGTGTGGAAGAGGGAGGAGAGAAAATCTGAAACCCAAAGGATTGTGGAACTGAATCTTGTAAACTAAAAGTAAATAAACAAATCAATTAAAAAAAATAGTTGTGTGACATGAGAAAACCAGGGATGGGAAGATCAGTCTAGCCAGGGACTAGAATGCATACAGGGGAAACAGTGGGAAAGAAAGCTGGAAAGGAAAGTAGGGGTCAGATTATAAAATGTCTGGAATGCCAAGCTGTAGCCTGCTAACCACGAGGAGCCACTGAGGTTGGGGATGTGTATTCAAACCCTAGTCTACCACTTATTGCCTAGGTAAGTTACTTAAGCTGTCTGTGCCTCAGTTTCTTCATACATAAAGTGAGATGGTCAAACCAGATGACTTCTATGGTCCCTTCCAGCATTAGGTCCATGTGTTTTTGACCACAGCAATGGTGCATGCAAAACTGAAGGCTGTGGCCAAATCCATACTTAGACATACGCAATCAGGCTATGTACTTCTGTCTGGGATCAGAAATTAGCAGCTTCCTTCAAAACCCAAAAGCATTGAATTTGAGCAAGGACAAGATATAGGACCAGACTTTCAAGTTGTTTCCACCCCACACCCCCACCCCCAGCCCAAGAAAGGGAAGTTCTGTCAAATGATAGGGATCTGATGGATGTTATTCATGTGACTCTGGGGGCCCTGGGAAGTGAAACTCAGAAAAGCTTTCATACCAGGTCAGGTATCTTGGTGACAGTGCACATTTGACACTTAGATTTATTTATCAAGTTCTTGAGATCATAGGACTCAGTTTCTCTCAAACTATTTCCTGCACTTGGGTTTCAACCTTCCAGCTCTCCAGTTCTTCCTTCCTAGAATCATAGACTTTAGAACAAGTAGGAACCTAAAAAGATCATCTACATGGAGAAGAGATGAGAAAACATACCTCTCTCTTTTTATTGGTATGGAAGGAGTATGTGCTATCACCACATTGGTATGGAAAAAGTAGAGGAAGAGCACATTTGAAGAGGGAGGTGAAGAAAAAATTAACAGCATTAATACTATTTTTTAAAAAGCTATCCATTTGGTAGTGGACCCAAGATGGCAGATTAGAGGAAGCAACCTAGGCAAAGTCTCCTAACATTCCCCTCCAAATAACTTTAAAATAATGCCAAAAATCAAATTTTGGAGTGGCAGAACCAACGAAAGGTCAGGGTGATATATTTTTCCAGCCTAAGAAAACTTAGGAGGTTGGCAGGAGAGGTCTGTGATACCAGGGTGGGTGCCAGCCTAGAGCACACAAATCTACAGCACCCAAGGTGTGTCTTGGAGGCAGCTCCAACAGCAGCAGCAGCAGCTTTGGGAGCTTGTAGTCCAGAGATGATAAGGAGGTCAGAAAACTAGTCAGCATGAGATTACAGCGGACCCTTTGTTGGCACTGGGTGCAGCTGACACCAATTGGCAACTCTATTGCCCATGTACAGTTCTAGGGAGGAGAAGAGAGCTGGGAGTTGGTCACAAGGGAGCTGAGGACCTGGTCACAGTCCCAGGGCAGAGGGGAATGCTAGCACTTGTGGCTACAGGAGAGCAGGGTACTTTCCTGGGTAAAGACAAGAATACAGACTAAGAGAGCAGTGACCACAGCTCTCCCATGATCACACCACCTTGAAAGCACTGAAAACTTGCAGACTCCCAGAATTATCTCTGAAAACAGTAGCATCAAATCCTCTTGAAGCTTGGGACGATGTCTCCCTACTCTTAGGTGAGTAGAGGCCAACTTTAACATAAAGTTCAAAGTCAAGAAATAGGCTGAAAAAAATAAGCAAACAACAAAGAAATAACTTGGCCATAAAAAGGTATTATGGTGGCAGGGAAGACCAAGACATAAATTTAGAAGACAAGAATGTGAAAACAGCTACGAACAAAGCCTCAAAGAAAAATGCTAACTGGATTCCAGCCCAACAAGAAATCCAACAAGATGGGGTGGCTAGGTGGCGCAGTGAATAAAGCACCAGCCCTGGAGTCAGGAGGACCTGAGTTCAAATACGGCCTCAGACACTTAATACAAAAAACTAGCCGTGTGACCTTGGGCAAGTCACTTAATCCCAATTGCCCTCCAAAAAGCAAAATAAAAAAAATAAATAAATAAAAAGAATTCCAACCAGTGTGGTAGAGAACAAAATGGGAAAACAAGAGTGATGCAAGAAAATTATGATGACAATTAACATCTTGGTAAAAGGGGGACAAAAAATACAGAAGAAAATAATTTTAAAAGCAGAATTGGCCTAATGGTAAAAGAGGTACAAAAATCCCTGAAGAGAAGGATTCCTTAAAAAGTAGAACAGGCCAAATGGAAAAGGAGGTACAAAATTTCACTGAAGAAAAGAACTCCTTAAAAAGAACTAGCCAAATGGAAAAAGAGGTACAAAAGCTCACTGAAGAAAATACTTCCTTAGAAATCAGAATTGGGGGAGGATTCTGGGAAGACAGCAGAGTAGGTCAGAAAATTTCAAGCTCTCATGATTTTCCCGCACAAAAGAGATAAAATCGTGCCTTAGGGTGAACAAAATGTGGGTAAAAAATAAGAACAGGAGTACAACAGGTATCCTCCTAGGACCATCTGGGAAGATCAGAAGAAAAATTCCAGGAGGAGGTTTGGTCCCTGTGAAGAGTAAACACTTCCAGGTTAGGGTCCCCTTAAACAACAAGCAGCAACCCCTGGGGTTAGCTGAGTTGGGCGGCTGCCTCGGCCCCAGCCATAGGAAATTTTACCCTGGGACAGTGAGGGGAATTGGGAGTCTGAGCTGAGAAGATTGCCTGAGCCAGGGAAGATCAAGGGAACCTCTACTGACAAGGAATGCCAGACCCAGCTGCGCTGTGGAACGTGGTAGGGTGAGAAGGAACCAGCATATGCCCAGTGAGTGCAGAAGCAGTAGGGTGGGACACCCCTGGCTGTGGGCACTTACAGGAAGCTGGAGGTTTGGCTTTGGTTTCAGACTAGGGGGGAGAACTAAAGATCTGAGGCAAGAGGCACCATCCCCCATACCCTAGGGCTAGAAGTGATTACAAAAATTAAGATATTATTACACAAAAATGTACAAACAAAGGAGAAAGAATCCAACCATTGAAAGTTATTACAGGAATAGAGAAGACTAGGGTTTATCTTCAGAGGAGGATACTAAAGCAAAGAAATCCTCTTCTATCCCAAAGAATAACGTCAAATGGACACCTGACCAAAAAATAATTTATAGAAGACTTTAAAAAGACTTTAAAAATCCAATGAGAGAGACTGAGGAAAAACTTTTTTAAAAATCCAAGAAAAACATGAAGATCATGAAAAGAAAGTCAACCAATTAGAAAAGGAAATTCAGAATATTAAGGAAGAAGATGAGTCCTTGAAAATTAGAATCGGGCAAGGGGAAGTCAGTGAAATTATAAGAAATCAAGAGATAATAAAACAAAATATAAATTAAAAAAGAGGAGAGGAAGTGAAACATCTCATAAGAAAAACAACTGATCTGAAGAACAGATCAAGAAGAGAAAACATAAGAATAATCAGACTACCTGAAAGCTATAATCAAAAAAAGAATCTTGACACAATAATAAAAGAAATAATTAGAGAAAATTGTCCTGAAGCATTAGAACAAGGCGGGGAAATAGAAACAGAAAAAAATCTATCAATCACCACTTAAAAGATATCCTATGAGGAAAACTCATAGGAATATTACTGTCATCCCCCAGCTTAAGGATAAAATATTAAGAGCAACAAGAAAAAACAATTTAAATGTGATGGTGCCACAATCAGAATCACACAAGACCTAGGAGTGGAGACACTAAAGGACCACAGGTCTTGGAACACTATATATCAAAAAACACAAGAACTGGGGTTCTGGCCAAAAATATCACACCCAGCAAAGTTAAGCATAATCCCGAATGAAAAAAAATGGATATTTGATCAACTGTCAGACGTTCAGGACTTTGTTAAAAAAACAAACAAACCTAAACTTAATAGAAAATTTGACACACAAGAGCCAAGGGAAACATAAAATACATTACAAGGGATTCAATAAGGACAGACCATTTACCTTTTATGTAAAATGTATGATTGTCATTAGTAATTGGGTTGTTCATAAGAAAGATTGGGGTAGACCTGACAATGATATGACTAAAAAGAAAAACCATTTAGGAACAGCTGGAAAGAGTAATTATTTTTTACAAATGAGGTGCAAGAGGAAGAATCAACACAGAGGAATTAGATGGTGGAGGAGGGCTGGTGGTTCTGATAACCTACTTTCATCAGGAATGGGTTTAAGAGGGAACAATACATACATATCTAGAAGAGCATAAAAGTCTTCTGAATTCATAAGAATTAAAAGGGTAAGGGGATAGGGAGGGATCTCTAGAGGGGAGGGTGAGGGTATAGGTAAAAGGGGGGTATAGAAAGGTGTTTAGATTTATGAGAATGGGAAGATAAGGGAAGGATCCTTGGAGGTGGGGTAGGCTATGTAAGAGTGCAAAGTAGAGGGTAGAAGTAGAGGAGTCAGGAGGGATAGGAAATAAGATGTGCACAAACATAAAAATAAAGATCAAGAGTACACTTTGTTAGGGAAAGTATATGTCTATATGTGTATGTATGTATGTATATGTGTGTATTTATGTATATGTACATGTATATGTCTATACACAAATATATCTGTACTTAATCGAAGCCTTTTTGGTGGGGAAGAGGGAAAAAGAACAAAGGAAAAAGCACATAGCAGAAAACAAAAGAAAACTTACAAGGAGGCAAAGAAAAGATGGACAGCTCTGAACACCATGCATAGTATTTACTAGACAGGCTTTCTTGAAATGAAGATTTATTGCTATATATTTTGAATCCTCTCTTATATTCTGCTGTGCACATGATATGCTTTTTTTTCTTTTCATAACTTTGCATTTAAGTTTCAAGATTTAAGTTTATGATATATTTCTTTTTCTTTTCTCTATTCTGTATTTGAGTTCTGGTGTTTGAGTCTAAAATTTAAAAAAATAACCTTTATTTCCCACCAATTACATGTATACAAAAACAAAACAAAACAAAACAAACATCAGAACGGGGCAAGCGGCACATACTGACTCCATGAGACATTGCTGAACAATACAACAAAGTCAAAAGAATGAAAAAATAGAAGACAATGTGAAATATCTCGACAGAAAAAAAAAATAACCAAGAAAACAGATCCAGGAGAGATAATTTAAGAATTCTTGGACTACCTGAAAGCTAAGATCAAAAAAAGAGCCTAGACACTGTATTTCAAGAAATTAACAAGGAAAACTGCCCTGAGAGATATCCAGAGGGTAAAATAGAAATTTGAAGAATCTGCCAATCACCCCCTGAAAGAGATCCCAAAAGGAAAACTCCCAAGGAACATTATAGCCAAATTCCAGAGCTCCCAGGTCATGGAGAAAATGTTGCAAGCCCCCAGAAAGAAACAATTCAAATATCCCAGAGGCACAGTCAGCATCACACGAGATTTAGCAGTTTCTACTTTAAAGGAGCAGAAGACTTAGAATATGATATTCCAGAAGGCAAAGGAGCTAGGATTATAACCAAGAATAACTTACTCAGCAAAACTGAATATAATCCTTCAGGGGAAAAATGGATATTTAATAAAATAGAGGACTTCCAAGCATTCCTGATGAAAAGACCAGAGCTGAATAGAAAATTTGACTTTCAAACATACTCAAGAGAAGCATAAAAAGGTAAACATAAAAGAAAAATCATGAGACTTAACAAAGTTAAACTGTTTACATTGCTATATGGGGAAATAATGTGTAATTCCTGAGAACTTTATCATTATTAGGGAAGTTAGAAGCAGTTTACATAGACAGAGGGTATGGGTGTGAGTAGATTATGTTGGGATGATTTAAAATAAAATGAAGGGGTGAGAAACAGGGATGCACTGGGAGAAGGGAGAAGGTAGAGGACGAATGGGAGAAATTACTTCACATAAAAGAGACACACAAGGAAGAGCTTTTACAATGAAGAGGGAAATGGAAGAGCAACGCTTGAACTTCAGTCTCATCAGAATTGGTTCAAAGAGGGGAGAATACTAATACATACACACACACACACACACACACACACACACACACACACACTCTCAGGTTGGGTATAGAAATCTCTATTACCCAACAAGTTAATACAAGAAGGGGATAAGAGAAAGGGAGGGGGGATTACAAATGGGAGGGAAGATTAAGAGAAGCAGTGGTCAGAAGCAAAACAGATTTTTGAGAGGGGACAGGATAAAAAGAGAAAGAGAATAATAAAAAGCAGAAAAGAGGATAGAGAGAAATACAGTTAGTAATCACAACTGTGAATGAGATGAGCTCACCCATAAATCAGAGGTGGATAGCAGAATGGATTAGAAACCAGAATCCAACAACATGTTGTTTACAAGAAACACTGCTTGAAACTGAAAGACACACACACTCAAGAGTTAAAATAAGGAGATGAAGCAGACTCTACTATGCTTCAGCTGAAGTGAAGGCAAGGGTAGCAATCATGATCTCAGAAAAAGCAAAAGCAAAATTGGATCTAATTAAAAGAGGTACTATAGACAATCAAGTAATATAAAACATTTTTACAGCAAGCTTCTCTGATAAAGGCCTTTCCCCCCAAATATATAGGGAACTGGTCAAATTTATAAAAATAAGAATCATTCCCCCAATGATAAATTGTCAAGTGATATGAACAGGTAGTTTTCAGAAGACTACATCAAAGTTATCTATAGTCATATGAAAATATGCTCTAATATGAAAAAAAATGCTCTAAACCGCTACTGATGTGAAGAAAGGAAAATTAAAACAACTCTGGGGTATCACCTCATACCTATCAGAAATGTAAAATGCTGGAAGGCATCAGGGAACATGTGTACACTAATGAACTTATGGTGGAGTTGTGAACTGGTCCAACCATTCTGGAGAACAATTTGGAATTTTGGCTAAAAGGCTATAAAACTGCCCACCCTGCAATACCACTAGGTCTGTACCCCAAAGAGATCAAAGAAAAAGGAAACCTATATGTAAAAAGATACTTATTGCAACTTTTTGTGGTGGCAAAGAGTTAGAAATTTAGGGGATGCCCATCAATTGGGGAATGGCCAAACAAGTTGTAGTATATGATTGTGATGGGGAATTATTGTGCTATAAGAAATGCTAAAGGGGGATGTTTTCAGAAAAAATAGGGGAAGACCTATATGAATTGATACAAAGTAAGTGAACAGAAAAAGGAGATCACTGTACATAGTAACAACAATATTGTACAATGATTAACTGTGGAAGACTTAGGAAATCTGGTCAATACAGTGATGCAAGACAATTCCAAAGGACTCATGATAAAAAATGCTATTCACCTCCAGAGAAAGAACTGATGAACTTTGAGAACTGAAGCACAGTTTTATTTTTCTTGCTTTTTTTTTGCATGATTGCACATGTATAATTGACATATTGTTTGCCTTTTGGTAGGGGGGTGAGAGGGAGAGAATTTGGAACTCAAACTTTTTAATGTTAAAAAACTTTAAAAAAAAGGAACAACAAAAAAAGTTGTATTCCAGTCCCTGCCTTCATCCTCAATTTACAGAGGGGAAAACTGATGACCAGAAAGGGAAAAGAATTTGTTCAAGGTGAGATTGCTAGTTCCTGTACACAGACTAGAACTTGAACCCAGAACCTCTAACTTCTAGGTTACTACTCTGCACTAATACACTATAGTTCTGACACCCCCTCCCCCCCATTCTTAGCACTTCACTGGGGAAAAAGAAACTTGGAGTACATTGCCCCAGAGCTACCCATATGGCCTCTGTACAACCTGTAGCAAGTCCAGAAACCCCAGAGAGAGATTTTAACTTCATTTCCATTATCTACCCTCTGCCCCCATCAATAAGGACTTGATGCTGTTGAAATGGGCTGAGGCCACAATTCTGACATACATACAGACATCCCTCTTGCACAATTTGTTAAGTGGCAAATGAGGACAAAAGGAAAACTTCGTTAGATTCCCACAAGGCTTCCTCTCCTTTTTTCTTAGGCTGAATTTCAGGAGAGAAGCCCCAGTGAGACGACTTTGAGGAGCACTTTATCCAACTGTTCCTGGACAGCAGTTTAAAAGCAATGGTGTTGCAGTTAAGCAAGATTAAGAAAAGCTCCCCCCAAAAGAGCTAGAAAATGAGAAGGAAGGCAAAGTGGTCCTTTCTTGAGGTTTCTTAAGACTAGGAAGGATTAGTATTGACATCAGCTGTCCCCCCACATTTCCAGGGGGCTAAACAGGCTTAGAGCTATTGACTTTCTAGCACTGAGGGCTGGACTGAATGAGCAAAGCAGCCTGTGCAGCTTTCACCGAAGGTCTTTATATACTGGAGGGCACGGTCTTTGTTTTAGTTGAAATGATGTGGTCAAGGCAGGAGTGAGTGGAAAGAGGCTAGCTCCCGCAGAAGAGCTGAGGATTCTGGACTTGTCCGAAAGACACCTGCCTTGGGAGAAGTCAGCTCCCAGCAGCTGGAGAGCACACATTCCTGCTCAGGGCAGGCACACCAGGCAGGGAGATGAGCCCCAGAAGGCCTCCTCATCACGGTTAGGCACCGGAAACCCTAGAATAGACAGGACCCCCAGTCATGGCCAAGGAGAGCAGGGGAGAGGGGATCCACAGACAGGAGATCGCGAACATAGGAGAGCAGGCGACCTAACCGTGGACACTTGGGACAGGCTTTCCCAGAGAACAGGCTAGTCAGCAGCCCCAGGGAGGGGGCCCTGGCAGAGAGCTCCCGACAGGTGGTGTGGGCCCGTGCCGCGCCGTGCCTGGGGGCTAGGGGCGCAGGAGAGGCCCCGCAGCGCGGCTGCCTAGGGGCGGCGGCGGGGCCGAATGAAAGCCGAGCCCGATCAGAGAAGAAAGGATGGGGGCCGGCCGCGGGGCGCGAGACTCAACGCCCACCGGGGCAGCGAGCCCAGCTCCGGGGGGAGGACGGAAGAGGCCAAGGCCTCCCGGCCCGGCCTGCGCACTCTCACCTGAGATCCTGGCAGAACCTCGGGGCGGCGGCCGGAGGGCGGGGCGGAGCAGAGCGGAGCCGCGCCAAGCCGAACAGCGCAAAGCTGCGACTCCAGGCGGCTCCAGAGCAGCCCAGCGTTCGCCCCGGCCCCGCCCCCCGAGACCGCAGAGCCCACGGCCCCGCCCCCGCCCTCTGAGGGCTCAGAGCCCGCGGCCCCGCCCCCGCCCTCTGAGGGCTCAGAGCCCACGGCCCCGCCCCCCGCCCCCTCACGCCCTCAGGCCAGGAAGGAAGGCAGATCTGAGACCCAGCGGAAGAAAGAAGGGTAGGAAGGAAGGGGCGGGCGTTTCCGGTCTTCACGTCCTCTAGAGGAAATGGAATCGGGAACCAATCAACGCCAGCGCACAGGGTGGACCCTCGGAATGCAATTGCGTCTATTTCAGAGGGGGCGGAGCCTGTAACCAGGACAACAGGCAAAATCTCGTTCTCCCATGAGTCTCCGCTTTCTTTTACCAGCTCGGTGAAAGAGTGCTTCAGCTCGGGCCGGAGGTCTAGGCGCTACCTGCTTTCCGTTGTTCGGGGACTGCTGGGGTTTGGGTCCGAGCTCGGAGGATTCCGGGCCATCTAGTTTTAGACAGGAGGAAACTGAGGCCCCAGAGGGGCACTGACTTGCCCCACGTTCCCCCGGAAGGAAGCCCCAGAGGCCGAATGTTCTCACCGTAGCTCCAAGCCCTTTCAGAGCACCCTTTCTACAGCCTCCTAGCACTCCCTGACTGGTCAGTTGTCACCCTCCTTCCTGCTCCTGCCCTCTCACTTTCGTTTCAGTCCTCTCTGTGCGTCACCCTCGGTCCTCTTCCGGATTGTTTACCTCAGACGAATAACACAAGGGAGCCATCCGCCATCCAGTGGCGTTCCAGTCTCGAGTTACTCCCACACCTTTTGTTTTGTTTTTTTTACAAAGGCTAAAAATTATTTTTACATGCAGTTTGGGGGGAAATATTAAAATTCAAAAAGTACTGCAATGAGAGGCAATGCAAGGTTTCTGCAGACTGTTTATGATGGTTTCAAGACCATGCTTTTCAGTCTGACGTTAATGGTTAATTTCCATCTCTGTGAGAGATCGTGTAAAATTCTACTATTTTCCACGTGTTTGTCTTTTCACTATTCTCATTTTAAATAAAGATCCAGTAATTAACTCCATGTTAAATCAGTTTTCACATTGTTGAGCCCCAAATTGCAAAACTTTGCTCAAATAAAAAAGTGACAATAAAATTCGTGTTAATTATTTTCCAAGTTATAACTTATTTCAGTAAAATGTTATCTATAATCAGCAAGATTTATAAAATGAAATTTCATATGAAGTCCTGCAGATAATAGTAAGTGTATGAGGCCTTGCTGGATTACTCCCTTTAAGAAGTCACACAGAATGTCCCACATAATATATTTGTAACTTTTATATTTACAGTTTTATCGCTTTGTATTTAGAGTTTTCATAATTATAGGTGGAATAAAATGTTCTTTCATTATTTAGTGTAAATTTTAATTTGGAATTTTGGGGGCACAAGTTATCATTGTAATTATTGTAAGCGCCTAAAGAATAAATCTAAAAGATTTAGTAGTATGAGTAGTATATTAAGTTACCCTAAGGATACACAGCAGATTTTTAATTTTTTGGAAAGGGGTTTGAGGAGCAAAAAACATTGAGAACGACTGATCTAATCTAATCCCCTACTTAAGACTAAATATTTCTGACTAATTCATAATTTATTTGGCTTATTTTTGCCCCAATTTATTGAGATTTAACCTCCTTGCCAACTTCATGACCCAAAAGGATTAGTGACTCATGTATAGATCACAGTATCTTTTACTAGAGTAAAATCAAAATTATGAGGATTTTAGTCAGGAGCAGTAGGGTTGATCCTAGGCGTTCTAAACTCTCAGTTCTATGAGGTACTTTACTATAGTGAAGACAAAACTAAATGTTAGTTTTAAAATTCCTAAGCAGTATAACACCTCACTGTTCCTATTATGATCTGATATCACAATTTTCCCCCTCTGAGCCTCATGTTACCCAGTTGTACCCAAATAACTTTTTGGGACACTTGCAGATGTCTCTAATTCTCTGCTTTCAAAATCTCAGGGGAAGGATGAAATTGTCTCACCACCGGCCTGCTCCTGGATGAGCAGCCAAGGGCTCCCAAGAGCTTCTGGCTTTGTAGCACCTGTTCTCAACTCTCAGTCTCAGCTGGTCGAATCTGTGACAACACACTTCAGCCAAATGCTCTGGGGGACACAGCTGAGTGACACCTTACATTTCTTCCCATAGTTCTCCAGCATATTTCTAGCATAGAGGTGTCTATGCTAGAAAAGTATGCTGGCAACACTCCAGAGTGCTGCCCAAATCAGATTAAAATGTAATTGGGGAAAATTTTAACGAAAAAAGTAAAAATACAATAAAAGATAGATCATGGTACTATGTGGTTTTCTAAGTCAATATGGCTCCCAGGGATCCTTCTGTTCAGGCCTAGTGGCTTAAGTTTCTGTTTGAGTTTGACACCCCTGCTCTAGTGCCCCTGCCATTTGAACTGCAGCACCTACACTCATAACTTGCATCTCTATAAGTAGAGACAGAGAAAAGGAGAGAAAATGAAAACACAAAATCCCCCAAACACTGTTCTCTTTTCCAGAGTTCTTCTAGCCCTTTCCAGCCTCATGTTTCTTCCTTTTTTTCTTTTAAATAGTGTTTTATTTTTTCCAAAGACAATTTTTAACATTCTTTTTTATAAAATTTTGAGTTCCAAATTTTCTCCCTCCTTCTCTCTCTTCCCTCCTCCCTAAAATGGGAAGCAGTTTGATATAGGTTATATATGTGTAATCATGTAAAGCATATTTCCATATTAGACATGTTATGAAAGAAGAAACAGAACAAAAGGAAAAAAAACTGCAGAAAAAGTTAAAATAGTGTGCTTCTATCTGCATTCAGACTCCATCAGTTCTTTCTATGGATGTGGATAGCATTTTCCATCATGAGTCTTAGAATTGTCTTGGATCATTGTATTGCTGAGAAAAGAAATCAGTTATTGCACACAATCATTGTACAATGTTGCTGTTCCTGTATACAATGTTCTCCTGGTTCTGCTCACTTCATTTTGCATCAATTCATGTAAGTCCAGGTTTTTCTGAAACCTGCCTGCTCATCATTTCTGATAGCACAGTAGTATTCCGTTACACACCTTGCCACACCTTGTTTGACCATTCCCCAATAAATAGGCATCCCCTCAATTTCCAATATTTTGCCACCATGAAAAGGGCTGCTATAAATATTTTTGCACACATAGGTCCTTTTCCTTTTTTTATGATCTCTTTGGGATACAGACCTAGTAGTGATATTGCTGAATCAAAGGGTATGCACAATTTTATAGCCCTTTCTGCATAGTTCCGAATTGCTCTCCAGAATGGTTGAATCAGTTTACAACTATACCAGCGGTATATTAGAGTTCTAATTTTCCCACATCCTCTCTAACATTTATCATTTTCCTTTTTTGTCATATTAGCCAATCTGATAGTTGTGAGGTGGTACCTCAGAGTTGTTTTAATTTAGATTTCTCTAATCAAAAGTAATTTAGAGTATTTCTTCATATGCTTATAGATAGCTTTGATTTCTTTATCTGAAAATTGCTTGTTCATATCCTTTGACCGTTTATCAATTGGGGAATGACTTCTATTCTTATAAATTTGATTCAGTTCCTTATATATTTGAGAAATGAGGCCTTTATCAGAGACACTTGCTATAAAAATTATTTTTCAGCTTTCTGTTCCCCTTCTAATCTTGGTTGCACTGGTTTTGTTGTACAAAAAGTTTTTAATTTAATATGATCAAAATTATCCATTTTATATCTTGTGATGCTCTCTAGCTCTTGTTTGGTCATAAATTCTTCCCTTCTCCATGGATCTGACAGATAAACTATTCCTTGTTCTCCTAAATTCCTTATGGTATCACTCTTTATGTGTAAATCATGTAGCCATTTTGACCTAATTTTGGTATACAGTGGAAGATGTTGGTCTATATCTAGTTTGTGTCCTATTGTTTTCCAGTTTTCCCAGCGGTTTTTATCCCAGACACTCTTATCCCAGAAGTCGGAGTCTTTGGGTTTATCAAACACTAGATAACTATGATCATTTTGTTCCGCTGGTCTGCCGTTCTATTTCTTAGCTGGTGGCAGATAGCTTTAGATCTGGTGTAGCCAGGCTACCTTCCTTTGGATTTTTTCCATTAATTCCCTTGATATTCTTGACCTTTCATTATTCCAGATGAATTATTGCTTTTTCTAGCTCTATAAGATAATTTTTTAGTAGTTTGATTGGTATGGCACTGGATAAGTAAATTAATTTAGGTAGAATTGTCATTTTTATTACATTGGCTCAGACTACCCATGAGCAATTGATATTTTCCTATTGTTTAGATCTGACTTTATTTATTTGAAAAGTGTTTTGTAATTGTGTTCATGTGGTTCCTAGGTTTGTCTTGGCAGGTAAACCCCCCAATATCTTATATTGTCTGCAGTTATTTTAAATGGAATTTCTCTTTCTATCTCTTGCTGCTGGGCTTTGTTGGTCATATATACAAATGCTGATGACTTATGTGGGCTTATTTTCTATCCTGCAACTTTGCTAATGTTAATTATTTCAAGTAGTTTTTTATTTGATTCCCTAGAATTCTCTAAGTATAACATCATATCATCTGCAGAGTGTATAGTTTTGTTTCCTCATTGCCTAGTCTAATTCCTTTGATTTCTTTTTTCTTCTAATATTGAATAATAGTGGCGATAATAGGCATCCTTGTTTCACCCTTAATCTTATTGGAAAGACTTCGAACTTATCCCCATTGCAGATAATGTTTGCTGATGGTTTTAGGTAGATACTACTTATCATTTTAAGGAAAGTTCCATTTATTCCTATGCTGTCTGTGGTTTTTAATAGGAATCATTGCTGTATTTTGTCAAAAGCTTTTTCTGCATCTTTTTAGATAATCGTAACTTGCTAGATTTGTTATTGATATGATCAATTATGCAGATAGTTTTCCTAATATTGAACCAGCCCTGCATTCCTGGAATGAATCTTACCTGGTCATACTGTGTGATCCTGGTGATATATTGCTGTAATCTCCTTGCTAATATTTTATTTAAAATTTTTGCATTGAAATTCATTAAGGAAATTGATCTATAGTTTTCTTTCTCTGTTTTGGCTCTTCCTGGTATCAACACCATATTTGTGACATAAAAGGAATTTCATAGGACTCTTTCGCTTATTTTCCCAAAGGGTTTATATAATATTAGAATTAATTGTTCTTTAAATGTTTGGTAGAATTTACATGGAAATCCATCTGACCCTGGGGATGACTTGTTCAGTTTCTTTTTCTAAAATTTATTTAAGTATTCTATTTCTTCTTCTGTTAATTTAGGCAGTTTATATTTTTTGTAAATATTCATCCATTTCACTTAGATTGTCAGATTTATTGGCAATTGGGGAAAATAGCTCCTAATTATTGCTTTCATTTCCTCTTCATTGGTGATGAATTTACCCTTTTCATCTTTGATACTGGTAATTTGGTTTTCTTCTTTCTTTTTTTTAAATCAAATTAACCAAAGGGTTTTTTGGGGGGTTTTTGGTTTTTGGAGGGCAATAGGGGTTAAGTGACTTACCCAAAGTCACATGGCTCGTAAGTGTTTTAAGTGTCTGAGGTTGGATTTGAACTCAGGTCCTCCTGAGGCCAGAGCCAGCGCTCTATTCACTGCGGCACCTAGCCACCCTAACCAAAGGTTTATCTTTTTTGGTTATTTTTAAAAAATAAAACCAAGTCTTAATTTTATTTATGAATTCAATGATTTTCTTACTTTCATTTTTATTAATGTGTGTGACTGTGAGGGTTAGGAAATACATGCAGGCTGCAAGCAGTTGTGTTGAGGCAGGGGGAAGTGTCTGAGGTGCTGGAACAAGCTGGGTCATATGGAGTTCAGAGCATTGCTCAAGGTTCTCCCACATGTAGGTTACCAGGTGTTCAAGATTAGTGTCTCCACACCCCAGGGCCTTCATGCCCTTGTGATTGCACCTCCCCTCTCACAATTTTGTTCAGCTGGGCTCTGTCATGTGTGGTATGTGGATCTGAGGTATATATAAGGCTTAAGCCTTGGGGGTAGTTTGAAGTCTGCTTAAGATCTGGCTGTAAGGCTTCCCCATGGAGAAGACTCAATAAACTTTGTCTGCTTGCATCTCTGAGCCCTGACTCTTCTGTTCTTAAAATGCACTAGCGCCTACTTGAGTAAGGTAAGTAACCGTCTCCCCTGCAGGCAAGTTAGGGTACTCTGAAAGAGAACCCTGGCAGTCTTCTGCTTCTCCTGCTGAGAAGTGACCCAATGATAAGACTCAGCTGCTTCCAGCAATCTGAATAGAAGAGTCCATCTTAACCCAGACCAGGCTGGCTGGTCTTCTCCTTCATAAGCTGGATCACTCTAAATCTAAATGGAAGGCTGAAAGGGTGAGGGACTATGTCCTAAGGGCAAGATCTTACCTAGACTGAATTCTATTTGTAAGGTTTTTGAGTTGGGTGAGGTCTCACCCAAGATTGAAAAACATATACCCCAGGGCAGGGTGGCTAGGTGGCACAGTGAATAGAGCACTGGCTCTAGAGTCAGGAGGACCTGAGTTCAAATTTGTACTCAGACACTTAACACTTAACTAGCCGTGTGACCTGCCCCCTCCAAAAAGAAAAAAAAAGAATGTAGAGAAAAAGAAGCAACAGAGAAATCAGAAGAAGAAGGATGGTGAGGAGGAGGAGGAAATTGGAGGTCCAAAAGAAGAACTTATCCCTGAGAAACTGGCCAAGGTTGAAACTCCATTGGAAGAAGCTATTAAATTTTTTAACACCATTGAAGAACTTAGTAAAGAACAAGATAGAGATTTACTTTAGAAAAGAAGTTTCTTTTGATGCTTCAGTCAGTAAAGAGGGAATTTGCTGTTGATTCCAGTCATCCTTGGCTTCATGAGTATATGATTCGCCTCTTCAGTGCTGCAGGGTCTGAAAGCAAAGACCTACCTGATGCAATGAGGACAGTATTAAAACAAGAGATGAACTGACTTTTTGGAGCAACCAACCCAAAAACTTTAATGAAACTTTCCTGTAGAGGAACTTTGAGTCATTGCCACATAAGTTATCAGCTGCCGAAATGGTATATTACTTGGATCCGTCTAGTCAGAAGCAAGCAGTAGAGTTGGCAACAACACTTGATCAATCTCTAACTAATTGGAACCTCCAGACATGCATGGAGGCTTTGGAAGCCTTGTGTGACAGGAGCTTTGGAGAATGTAAAGAAGCTACAGAGTGCCATAAGCTTTTCCCCGATGCTCTGGCTTTCATGCCTCCTGGGTATGAAGAAGGCACCAAGATCATGATAAATGGAGATAGTTCTGCAGAAACTGAAGAACTGGACAACGAAATTTGAGCCCCTTAAGCAAATGAAACAACTTTGGACCATATCTGGTGTGTGATATTTTTGTCACGCACCTGCTGCATTGCTCTAACTTACACGGAATTGAAGGAGTCAACATTTAGCCTTCAAATGGTGTTTTATGTTTTGGTTTTTTTTTATCATGCTGAAAAAGTATATATATATATAAAATATCTAACATATTACAGGGTACAGGTTCAGTTTCTTAAAAATTAAAAGCTGCTAAAATTGAGAGAAAAAAATACCTTGTCCTATACCTACCTAACTCACCTATGTTTTTAAACTAATTTATATGAAATCTGGAGGCTTGTTACAACTAACAAAGCAGGCATGTGTTAGAAATATTACTTTAAATTCGTCTTGTGAGATTACTGTATCTCAGACAGCATAAATGCTGTTTTAGCACTGGATTCTTTCACTGAGCACAAAGAGTTCTTGGGGCTTTAGCATCTGACTAGTTTTAATATGGGGTTGATCTGACCATAGGAAGTATGCAGTGTGAATCACTATTTATAGATAAACCTACAACAGATGCTTGATGTTGTAGTAAATGGAACAAATAGATACCAAGCAGAATTATTAAGAAACATATGGTGTTCAATAAGCTTGTTGTGTCTCCAAAATTCACTGTACACGATTGGTTTGGTGTTCTTGTACCACAGTTTTTAACTGAAAGAACCAGTTAGAACAATCTCAATTTTAATTAAAAATTTGAAAAAAATAGTTAACATTGCTGTCCTGGGGCAAGCCTTTCAGCATTGTTTTGGCCAAACTTAATAAAACTGTAATGCAAGAACCAAATGTATTGTGATGTGACACCAACTAATTAAAAAGGAAGTATGAATTTTTTACTCCAAAGTGAAGAGAGAACCTACCATGGCTTTGAAGGTAATGAGCAGAACTCCTTACTACCGTTCTATGACTGATCAAGAGACTAATAGTTAAAAACCTCAGCAGGCCTTGTTCATGTTATGCAGAAAAAATTAAGAGGACTACAGTTTAGATACCTCTGACATTTTTTCACATTGTTACAGGTTTGTAATACTTGAAGCCCTACATTTCTTTTTTTTTTTTTAAGGGCATCTTTATTTACTTGAGTCCCTTGAGTTTCAAATGTTCTCCCCCCCCCCTCCCCCCGGCCCATGGCGGCATGCAGTCAAGTACAGGATCTGCAAATACTTTCACGTTGGACATTAGTCTGGTTGTAAAAAAGGGTTGTAATCTATGGAGTGAACGATGGGAAAAAGGAAACAAACCAAACATGAAAAAGAGCGATAGCGTGTATTGCTTCAGTCTCCATTTAAACTCTGTTCTTTCTAGAGCTTTCTCTGAATGTAGGTATCTCCTTCCATCCTGAGCCTTGTAGAGCTGTCTTATAGCTGTGCGTTGCTGAGGAGAGTCCGCTTTATCAAGGTTGGTCATCACACATACAATGTGTCTGTGATTGTGTACAGGTTTTGCCTGGTTCTGCTCTTCTCACTTAGCATCAGTTTGTATCAGGCTCTCCAGGTAATTATGAAGTCCATCTCCTCCCCATTTCTTATAGCACAATAGTATTCCATTGCATTCATATACCATAACTTGTTCAGCCATTCCCCAATGGATGGGCATCCCCTTGACTTCCGGTTTTTTGCCACCACAAAGAGGGCTGCTATGAATATTTGTGTACATGTGGGTTGAAGCCCTACATTTCTAAGAATATATTTCTTGCTCAGTTGTTCAGGCAAGCCCAAGACTTTGTAATTTTTAAAAGGCCCAAGATTTTTTTAAAATAACAGACCAGCTTCTTATTCCTGCAGTTACAGATGAAATTTCCTTTTTGTTGTCAAACATAAGGTACCAAATGTGATGCAATAAGATGTTTTGAAAAACAGTTGTGTGAATATTTCAACCAATAAGTATTGGGCTTCTATGAAAATACACAGATGGAGACAGACACAGGTGCAAGTCAGAGGTAATATAATGTGCTGTACAGTTATAACACTGATGTGTTAATGCTGGTGCAAATGGAAGCTTTATGTAGTATACTAAGTGCTGGTGTCAGAGAAATTCCTAGATGTAGATCTGCTTGGCATTACAATCTATCTCAACAAAGGCTAAGATGGCAGCTAGTACTGTGAATTTAATTCACCAATGTTAATTAACAGAAAATTGAATTCTGCTATGTAAATGGTTTTGATTGAGAAAATGCACCTTAATATGCTAAACCTATGAAACAATGAACACTAACCTTGGGCTCCATAGTCTCTCATTAATGGCCTTTGCAGTATCTGAGCAAACCATAAGATTGAGTAAAAATGAATAGATTACATAGACACTTCACATTTTTTAGTACTTTTAGTTTATAGAAAGTCCATTCTGAGGAGGGATTTTTCAGGAAGACTTTGACCTATTTCTTGTCAAATGAACTGTTGGGCTAAAAACCAACTATTTCCTAGTCCATTAATCTGTACTTACAAACCACATCTTAATGGTATAAAAAGTACAGACTGAGTCCCATTTTTTGTTTTATTTTATTACCTGGCCCAGTCTCTGGAACATCTTGAAAGATGGCAATGTATTATTGTTTAAAAAAAAATAAGAAAACTTCTCTGCCAGACTAAGTTCTCCACGCTGGGAGAACTGGTGTGCTACCTCTGCCACAGACAGGTGCCTGAGGAGGCACCAGTCACTGATGGGGGGAGGGGTGGGAATTCTGTTGTAACTCTATTGTATATTGAATTGAAATTCACCTGTTGTCTTGACTGTCAAAACGGCTGTAGATTGTCTTGGAATGATTGTGACTGCTCCTAACTCTTACTGCAGATACCACCCTGTAAGAGATGAATTCCTAATGTGTATGTTGTAATCTAATCCAATAGTTACTGGAACAATTGAATACATTTTATGTTCTCTTTCAAAAAAAAGAGAATGAGTGGGTAAAACAATAAATCACAGAAACAATCAATAATTTCCTCAAGGGAGAATGACAATAATGAGACAACATGCCAAACTTTATGGGACGCACCCAAAGCAGTACTTAGGTGGAAATTTATGTCTCTGAATGTTTACATCAATAACATAGAAAAAGAACAAATCAACAAATTGTACACGCAACTAATAAAACTAGAAAAAGACAAAGTAAAAACCCCCCGTTAAACACCAAATTGGAAATCCTGAAAATCAAGGCGAGATGAATGGATGGAATAAAAGTGAAAACTTGTCAGGTAACATTCCAGAAATCTGAACAGAGTTGTGATGAAGCACCAGAGACTCAGTGACCTGGGCTGGCAACCTAGGACCCTTGCCTTTCTTTCCTGGTCATAAGTGTAGGAGGGGAAAGCACAGACCCTGCAGATTTAACCACAGGCCCAAATGTCCCAGACTTGTTTCCGCTGACCACCATCTGACTTGTACAAATATCATATTGGAAATCCTGGGCATCCCCTTGTTTTCCAATTCTTTGCCACCACAAAAAGGATGGCTTAATCTTTTAACCAACTCTTTGCTCCCTGCCCTCTTTGGAAAACACTGAGTACTATGACAAGCTGCAGCACCAGGCCTTTCTTTCCTCCCTGAAGGAAAAGATTTTTGCAGTTGGGGGTGAGGGGAGGAATCACAGATATACATCATTAAGAACTCAAAACATGGAGAGTAACGTCCCTCAATGTCACAAGTGTTCTTTATCTCATTTATCTTGTGTGTAGCACTATACCAAGTATCACTTAGCAGAGATACTTCTTTAGTCACTGTCTAAAAATAAAATGCAGAACATATCACATTTAACTAAAGCAATAGTTCATGCATAATGCTGTTGTTTGCACAAGGGACTTCATCTCTCAATGCTGGACAGACGCACGGTTGTCCCTCTCCTTTCTCATCACGGCCTCCTGATTTTCTTCAAGTCTCAGCCAAGGTCTCACCTTCTTCAGCAAGCCTTTTCCAGTCTCCCTCTCAGACTTTGGTTTGTTGTTTTCTTTTTCCTTTTTTAAATTTTATTTTAGTTTGCATCACTCATTTCCACGAGATTTTGAGTTACATATTTTCTCCCCATCTTTCCCCCACCCACCGCCCCAAAACAGCCATCCCAGTGTATCCCCCCTCCCTCAGTCTATTCTCTCCTATGTCTT
>CM053582.1:1051361-1078124 GCA_028627135.1 Pseudochirops cupreus
TCCCCCCCCCCCCCCCCCTCCCCGACGCTTCGCCCATGGTGGGCGGGGAGGCTGTCCGAACTCGTCCGCCCCTCTCCCGCCCCTGCAGGCCGCTTCCCCACCCTCAGACGGGGGAAGGCGGGCGTTGTGGTCTCTGGGCCCGCCCCATCCTCCCTGTCTCGCTCTCCTCGGAGACTCGAGTTGCCGCTGTGACCGGCCTGCGCACGCGCACTCACACGCTTTCGCCCTTTCTGACACACGCACGCGCACTCACACACCCCCGGAACCATGAGGGTGGCAGGTAGGAGGGAGCCAGCTCCCGGGAAGCCGGGGGCGGGGGGCGCTGGGGCCGCCTTGGAGGGTGCTGGGAATTTAGATAGGCCTCAGAAGGGAGGAAGGACAGCACTCCAGTCGTGAAGGCAGACCTGTGCAAAGGCCTGGGGGGCCGGTGCTGGTAGTGATCGGCTGGGAAGTGCTGCCCGGTGCTGGCAGCCGAGGGAGACGTCCCGGGCTCCAAGGCCTGCGCTCGGGGGCCGCCTCCGAGGGTCCTTTCGCGGCCGCAGGAGCAGCCGGGCTCACCGTTTGCTGGGGCGGGAGGAGACCCGCTACCCTGGGCTGCCTTGGGGGGCTGTGCGGGATCCGAACCCGGGATCGCCTGCGGGGTGGAGGTGGTGGTACCGGTACTCAAACCCCTGGGGGCTGCGGCTCTGGATCCCTGAGGGAGACTACAAGAGCGCCCTAGGGCACCGCCGCCAGACAGGTGGAGGAGACCAAAATGGACCTTAAAGACCGGATGGAAAACCGAGGAATCCATGCTAGAAAAGTCAGGGAGAGAGAGGTGGGATATTGCAGAGGAAACGAGCAAGTGTGAAATGAATCAGGAAATCCCTCAGTTTGCTCTTCAATCCAGGACCTTTTCACCGAGGGGTTGGGTTTTCCAAGCCTTTCTGAGTGAAGGGAGAGAGAAACAACTGCCAGAGAGATCCAAGCCTCTCTCAGGGCCCCTCCCACTAAAGACCTCCAAGAGTGGCCCGGCTTCCCAAGCAAAGCTGGGATCTCCTCTTCACCATCCCGGTGCCCCGGTATTATTATCAAAGGAGATCAGCCTGGCCAAGGGTGGGTGGCACGCAAATATATAATAGGCGTCATTATTATGGAGATGACTGATGAAAGAAACTGAACTCTAGATGATCCAGCCAAGTCCTTTCTGAACCATTAACTAGAAGGTCCTGGACAAAAGATCTAGAGTTGCCTGCTAGCAGGAGCTTTGATTTTCTATTCCCACGGCCTTGCCCCACTGTCCTGCACATCGCTAAAGGAGCAGGAAACCCCTACCAGTCAGGGTCTGCATTTTCTTAGCAATTTATAGAGTCTTGGAAAGTTGCCTAGGAAAAGGAAGGGTAGGAAGAGAGGGAAGAGGGAGAAAAGGCGGGAGGGAAGAGGATGGAGGGGAAAGGGGGAGAGAGTCAAGAGGAAAGAAGAAAGAGGTGGGGGGAGAAGGGGAGAAAAAGAGGGAGGGAGGGAGGGAAGAGGAGGGCTGGGATGGGGTAGGGGAAGACCAAGACAGACCCCCGGAAGCATGAGGGTAGCAGGCAGGAGGGAGCTGCCCAGGTTTCACAGTCAGTGTGGATCCAGTTAATGTATGAGCTGGGGTTCAGAGACGAATCCTCCCTACAGAGCTCATCTTGCTATCTTTAGAAAAGTCCTTTTGCAAGCTTTAAAGCACTCTAGTCTATTGTAGGCAAGTCCATGGGGATGCTCTCTGCATTGAGAAATCATCTCCCTGACTGTCCTTCTGCTGTCCATAGGCTCAAAGGTTTGGAGTTGGGAGGGGCCTGGGAGGCGATCATTTCCCTTACAAATGAGGGGACATTGAAGTCCAGAGTCCCAAGGGAAGGCAGTCAGGCAAGTGGACATATTTTCTCTACATGTGACCTGAGGTTCTTGGGCAGGCTTTTCACCCTGGACCATTGACTCCAGAGTCAGTTTTTCTGCTGCACCTGTTTTCCTGTCCTTGCCTGCATGTGCAGAACTTCTGAAGATAACAGAAGTCTACCCTGGGATCCCTTTTTCTATGATACTTTCTAGATTATCTCCTTTTTCAGCCCCATCTTCATAGTCTGAAGAACCTCCCTAATCTCTCTAAACCTCCAGAACTCTGGATCTTCCCTGGATCTTGGGTATTTGGAGCAACTTGGACTGCATAGTTGAGTCTTTCCAAGAAAGAGTCAGAGAAACTAGGAAAGTCCCAGAGTCTTTGACCTTTCCAAGGAGCCTTTAGCCCACTCATCAAATGAACATTAATGCCCCCTAACTTGGGTGGCCCTTAGAGTTGTGCTAAGGAAAGAGCTCCCCAAGAAATGGGTCCAAGCAAGCTAAAGGCTGAAGCTTTGGAATTTGGGAGGGAAAAATGGGACAAATGCCAAATGAAGAAACCATGTCAGGAGTCTATTGCAAAATGCAGCTTGAAAAGATTATTCGACCTCCAACTGCCACAGCAAAGACTTCTTTCAAGCTCTTTCATTCATTCATTTGGCAAGCATTTCTTAAACATTTACTGTGTCCTGCAATGCCTCCTGGCCTCCAGGAGCTAGCCATTCATTAATTTGGGGGAAACCAAGATGTCAAAGTATGTACAGAGCAGTTTGGAGAGGAGCGCTGAGCACCAACCACTCAGAAAATCCTAATCTTATAGGCCTTGTATAGCAGGTGGAGGGAATGAGCATTTAGTGTGCCAGGCACTGTGCTGAGTGCTTCATTAGATCCTCACAACTACCCTGAGACATGAGTTGTTATTATCTCCATTTTAGCGATGAGGAAACTGAGGCAAACACAGGTAAAGGACTTTGCTCTGGGTCACCTGGCTAGTAAGTGAGGTTGGGTTGGAACTCAGGTCTTCCTGACTCCAGGCCCACTGTTCTGTCCATAGTGCAATCAGTTCTTTCTAGTTGAGCCTTGATGAAGGCCAGGGATTTAAGGAGGTTGAGGGGAGAAGGGAAGGAGAACACATGGAACAATTACCCCCAGGGTTGTTCTGTTCAATTATTCCCATTTTCTAATTGAAACCGTTATGGATGAAGTGTCTCTCCCTCCTTCCTAAGCCCTGGAAGCTGCCTCCAAGCTCAGTGTCCACAGATTCACAACCAGCATACCCCTCTAGAGAAATTGTAGTA
This sequence comes from Pseudochirops cupreus, assembly GCA_028627135.1. Lineage (NCBI taxonomy): Eukaryota > Metazoa > Chordata > Mammalia > Diprotodontia > Pseudocheiridae > Pseudochirops > Pseudochirops cupreus. Next base: position 1,054,514 of record CM053582.1, read on the forward strand.
AGTGCTTGGGAAATGAATGACTGTCAGGTGATGCCTAACTTGGGAACCTAAAAGAGGTTCCTGGTAGAAGTGTGCTATTCGAATAAGATGAAATTTGGGGGGTAATTTTTACTGTTACATCATTTCTGTTTCCAAATGTACCCCTCTTCCTCTCCCTTCTGAAGAGACCCGTGCCTTGTAACAAGAATAAAAAAGAGAAGGGGAAGAAACAGTTCAGCTAAACTATGGCCTGCAGCAGCCGAGTCTGATGGGATGAACAACATCCCCCAACTGTAACCCACCCCCCGCCCCGGTTGTGCATGGAAGGAAGGAGGGAGGGAGGTGTTTCTCATTTCTCCTGTAGGTCAAGCTTGAAAATTAGTCTTCTGCAGCACTTTTGAGTTTCTCTTGTTTTGGAGGCATTTGCATCGTTGGCACTGTGTGTGTGAGGAGTGTGGGTGGGTGTGTATTGGTTCTGCTTGAATAAGATGAAATCTCTCAAGGATGATATTAAGTCCTACATTTAGGTTCACAGAAATCCAGTGCAGGATGTGGGAAGTCATTTGTGTGGCTAAAGGCAGGCCTGGGTGTCTTGATCTGGATCTATTGGTTAGGTTGGCAGGGTAAGTGGTAGCCCCCAAAAGCAGTATGCTCTTGGTTCTCCAAGATAGTGGAGAAGTGGATAGTGGAATGTGAATAGTGACTGGAAGAGGGGAGGGGAGAGCCCCTCTGCTTTGACCACATCTAGACTCCTGTGTTCCCTTCTAGGCATAATACCTCCAAAAAGACACCAACCAGCTGGACCTACTCTAAGGGAGGCAGCTAGGATGCCAAAGGGACTGAGGCTTAGAATATCCAAGCCCAAATACATTGGAGAAATTAGAGATGTTTGATCTGAAGAAAAGGGAAGGAGAAAGGATCTATGTATTCCAGGATCTGAGGTGGCAAAGAGATTAGCCTCGTTCTTCCTGATTTCCAAGGGCAGACCTGGGGGTAGGGGTTGGGGGGGGGGCGGGGTACAGAAAGGCAGATTTCTGCTTAATATAAAGAAAAACTTTGTGCCAGAGTCTGAACGCAGAAGGATTTGCCTGAGGAGATAGTGATTTCTGCACATCTTGAAGTCTTCAGGCTGAGACAGCACTGGTTGAGGACCATTCCTGTTCGGGTTTGGGTTGGCCTAGACCCTAGAGGACTTTGGAGCTCCCGTCAGATTTGCTTACTGCTCTGGCCCTGAGCAGCTCTCTCTGGATCTCTCTAGGCCCCCTGCGCATTGTGGTGCTGATCCTCACTGCTGGCCTCACCTGGATCATGGGCAGCATTCTCCTGGGGACACATGGGAGCGGCTTCTCTCGGCTCCAGCAGCTCTTCAGCAGTGAGTGCATCTCCTCTCTATACTCTTGAACTCTTCGCCTTCCCCTGGGGTCTGCTGAAGTAGCTGGTTTAAGCTACCCTGAATCAGGCCCTCCACATTTTTCCTGTATCTTCCCTAAATATCCAGCTGGAGGCAGAGGATTCTTCCCTTGGACAGCCCCCATTTAGCCACACAACCTCCTTTTCACATTCTAGTTTGTAATGTCTACCTCTATAGGCAATTCTCTAAGACTGAGTTGAAGAGAAAGTGTCCACTGGCTTGGTAAAGAGCAGTTCCTTATATCACTGAAATCCCAGGGCTAGTCGCTATCCCCAATCCAACAGGGTCTAGGAAACTGACTAAGCTAGTCATTTCTAATGTGTCTCAAATAAGGCTCTGCTCGAAAGGGGGCGCTGTATAATCTGGCTCCTCAGCAGGCAGGGGGAGGGTCCACTCCTGTTTGGGGTGACACTGCTCCTTCTCTCTCCCCCCTTCTGCAGGTCCTGAGAATGCGGTGACAACAGGTAGGTGTGTGGCCCCTTCCCTGCATTCCTTCTCCTCTTGTGATGCATGGTGGTAGCAGCTCAGATTCCCTGCATGGTCTTCTCTCATGTGCCCCAGGAATGTCCCCCTCTGCCCCAGTGAGCTTATTTAATGGATGGCTAGACAGGGAGGGAGGAAACTGCTCTCACTTTCTTGTCTCAGCAGGAGAAGGGCTGAGACAAGGGGCTTTGCCCACATCAGATACACTGGAAAGGCCCCTGGGGGCTCTTTGAATTGGTCTTTTTTGGGGTGCTGGTCTGTGAGAAGCCATGACTCTCTTTTCTCTTGTGCCCCTAAATAGGCATCTTGTCCTTTTGGGTCCAGAGGCATCAAGGGCAGAGCCGAGAACCAAGGGTTCTGGGAGCCCGCTTTTCACATGCCCATTCTTCTACCTTCCATCTCTGCCCTGGGATTCGGGGGTGGGGCCTCCTTGACTGCCCTTTCCTGCTTGTGCCCTGTGGCCCCTACTGCCTGTCATCTGGTTCCCTGCTGCCAGTCATTACTTGCCTTTAGCGCTATCCCAACTGTTTCACAGACTGTCCCATCCTGTCCTCTCTGTTGCTATCCCTACTTCCCCCCCTCCCCATTTCTCTTCTCCTGTCAGTAGCAGAAAGGGCCTTCTCCCTGTGGTCTGTCCAGCCCAGCCCTGAGGCCAGCCGCCCTGCCAGGCATGACAGTGAGTGTGTCTGTGTGAGTTTGATGGGGCACAGAGAGAACTTCAACCTTCTCCAACAAACCCAGTCAGGGGTGGGGGCAGAGGGACAGGGGTGTGGGAGGCTCTTTCATCCAGCTGTGCTCACCTCAACAGAAGTAGCAAGCCAGCTTTCAAAGGACTTTGGGCGGGGATCAGTCAGCACCCTTTTCCTCTCCATGCCCTGCCCAGGCCCAACCCTTCCCCCTGCCCCTTTCCCACTATTCCCTTTTCTATCTATCTTTCATTCCCCTAGTCTCCTGGCCTGCCTGCTGCTTCCCTCACTCCAGGTCCTTCCTGTATTTGGGGGTTTCTTTTTTGCTGGCACTCTCTCTTCCCTGACCCCTCTGCTTTCCCGCTCCTGGTGCTGCCAACACCTGCCATGGATCCTGGCCCTATTGAGGCTGTTGAGGCTGGGGCAGCTGAGTAAGCATCTCTGCTCCTTTTCCCTGAGCCCTGTAGTTGACCACACTGCACCACTGTCTCTGCCCAGAGCCCCGGGCCAGGAAGTATAAGTGTGGCCTGCCCCAGCCATGTCCTGAACAGCACCTGGCCTTCCGTGTGGTCAGTGGGGCCGCTAATGTCATCGGACCCAAGATCTGCCTCGAGGATAAGATGTGAGAAAATTGAGGGACAGGTCACCGGGGTGGTGGGAAGAAGGGAGCGGAATGATGGAGAAGAGGGAGAATGGTGCCCAGAGTGGGGAGAGTTGAGGGGCAAAGAGAAGAATAGGTTTTTTCCTTCTCCCTATTCCCCCATCACAGGTGTTACCGTTCTGTTCCCCAGGCTAATGAGCAGTGTAAAGGATAATGTCGGACGTGGGCTGAACATTGCCCTGGTAAATGGTGAGTCCATAGTGTACTCCATTCTGGACTTGGCAGGCTCTGGGAACAAATCCTGCACGTGGACCTGGGGAAGGGAGAGAGCCCCCCAATAATTTGCTTTCCTTATTTTCCTATGTCTGAGGCATGCCCTTGCTGCCCCCAGGTGCTACTTCTTATGTCTCATTTGGGTGATTGCCTCTGATACAGTTACAGTTAGGAGGTCTCCCTCAGAATCCCTCTTGCACTCTTCCGGGACAGCCCTTAGAATGCTGGCATCCAGCTTGTTTTGCTGCATCTCCACTGGGCTTTTAGTTACCCTTCCAGTGCTCTGGGCTAACAAGATGTTGGATATAGGATAGGCTTTATCTAAAATCCAGAACAAATTCACTCCCATCTTCCCCTGGGATCTGTGTAGGCCACATGATTGCCAGGCCCTTGCTGGGCCAATCCTTCCCCTTTGAGGACTGTGGCTTACAAGCCTCTCTCCATACCAGATGAGGCTGGGATCTCTTCATTTCCTCTCCATCCTCATCTCATCAAAGCTCTGAAGCCCTTTGCTTTCTCCCCTCTCAGGAATGGCTTGCCTGGTCCTCATGCCCTTTCTCCTTGACAGCCTAGTACAGCTCTCTCCTTGATTCCTAAGAAATGAGGATGGGGGCTGGAGGTAGAATCTTCAAAGCCTGGTAATCACAGTGTAAACTAGCAAATAGGCCCTGACTGTGTGTCAGTCAAAAGCTTAGATTGGGGGTCGATTCCAGTGGTGAGCACTAAGGCAGAATTGCTATAGGAGAGAGGCTCTGAGAAGCCCCTCCAAGCTGACATGGTTCTGACGTTGCAGGATCGTGGAGGATGAGTGGAGTCCCTCCAGTCCAGACCTTGCTGCCTCCTTGCCTTGACTTTCCAAGCAGCTCTTAGCCTGTTGTTTGGTTCTTGGATCCCATGAAAAAACTTGGGACTCATTTCTCTTCCCTGCCACTGACATAGTTCAGTCATCACTTAAGCCTTTACTATGTTCCAGGCATTGGGCTAAATTAGGGATTGTTGTTTGTCCTTCATTCTTGAAAAAGACCATGACATCACGAAGTTGATGACTTGCAAGTGAATTGGATTTAAGTGAGGGAGTGACATGCAAAGTCACCAGCCTCACTTTGTCCTCTGGAGCCATTTGGTCCAGTGGCCAGATATAGATCAGAACAACTGGAGATGACTCCCTAAACCAGGGATACAAAGGAATGCAAAAGCACTGTCCTGCCCTCAAGGAGCTCCTGCTCTAATGGGTGCAGAAACAAAGGAATTGCTGGATTTATTCACTCACTAGACTAAGCTTCATTAGGAGAAGGGAGAGACTGGCCTCCAGTCTGCACAAAGTAGATGTTTCAAAAAATTGGGTTGGATTGAATTCTCTAAGTGCCAACTGAGATCAGGCCTTCAAGTTTCCCTGTGCTGAGAGGGGGAGGCCTTTCTCAGGCTAGTAGTGGGCTTGGACATGAATGCTCTTGATTATAAGGCAGAATGGGACTGCGAGCTGCTCAACTCCAAGGATGAGAAGTTCTCAAATGACAAGGCCATCAGAGATGGCTTTGGAGCTTAGCCTTTAGGAATGAAAAGGACCTGGCTTGGAGGGAAAAGAAGATTGTCTAGAGAGTTCTAGGGCAGGGACAGGGTTCTAGAATCTTCTCCAAAGGCTCTCCCTGGACCATGCTCTATCACCATCCTAGTAAAACTACATTCAGCCCATACCAGCTTCCATTTGGCACCAGTGATTAGCAGGTCTACCCACAGCTATTCCTTAGCCAGTATTGGATATGAATTGCCAAGAGAGCTCTGACCACTGCCTTTGACAGTCCTGGGTATCCCTTCTTTCTCCTACTCTCCCCCAGCGTCTACAGTAAAGATTTGTTTCTCACAAGTATTTGCTGCTGAGCCCTCCTGAGAGATCTAAAACCTGGGTTCCACATCTTCTGAAGGCTCATTAGTTCTTAGTCTTAGCCATTTCAGCTTGGCCTTGGCAGTCCCTAAAGCCCTTTGACCACAGATACATCCCCTGGGGGAGGCAAGGATGTGTTTGTGGACACCCTTGGGGTGTCTGGTGCCCTAACCCTTCCACCTTCCCATTGCAGGAGTGAATGGGGAACTCCTTGAGGCCAGATCCTTTGACATGTGGGCTGGAGGTGAGTGAGACCAGAGCAAGTGAGGCCAGCCCTGGGTTCTTCCCAGTCCTCGCTTCCATAGCTCTGACCTTCCTTCACTTCAGAGCTCTAGGTGGGTTGGAGGGGAGACTACCCCACACTGTCTCTTTGTCTTTCCTTTTGAATTCCTCTGCCATAAGGATAGCTAGTTCTTGAAAATACATTTTGCTGATGCCTTTTTTTTAACCTCCCAGTAGATTTTACATTTACATTTTAGTTTTCACATCATAATAGTTTCTAGAAAAGTCTCTTCTCCACCTCTTTGCAATTGAATCCTCCCTTGTTTTGGGACACAGAAAAGCAGTTCAGTAAACACACCCAGTGACTGTCACCTGCTGGTGTAGACCACATTTCTGCCCCAGAGAAGGGACATGGTATCACTTTATATCATCTGGAAGCATTGGTGGGTTTTTCACTTGCTTGGAGCTCAGTTTCCTGAGATCTTTGATCCATTCCTCTGGTAACTGAGCATTCTTTTGACTCTGTACACTTTGCCAGCTCATACAAATCTCGGAATAATCATTTCTTGCTGCTGAAGCACCATTAAATTTAGGTAGCACAGTGTTTCTGGTCCCCTGCTACCATAAGTGCTTTTGTGATAGCAATGTGTACATATGGGGCCTATGTCTCTGGCATCCCAGTGCACATGCAGAACAGTCAGACCGAATGGCAAAGGATGCAAGCAGTCATGGCACTCTGGTAGAAGAGTTCCCCAAGGGAGCTTCCGGAGAGTGGGAGCACCAAGAATGGCCCAGGGGCCCAGCCTCGGGTCTGGCCTTTGTCACCTGCTCTGGTCTTGGGTTCATCCAAATGCCACTTCCTTCACCTCTCCAGTAGGAGGCTCCACCAGGTGGCCTCTAAGGTCCCTGAGCTAGAGCTCAGACATTTTCTGGCAGATGTCTCTGCTCTCCTCCCTTTCCAGATGTCAATGATTTGCTGAAATTCATCCGGCCACTCCATGAAGGGACACTGGTGTTTGTGGCTTCCTATGATGACCCAGCCACCAAGTAAGAAGCTTCTGATCCGAGCTCTTGACTCTACCTCTCCATCCTCATTTTTCCTCCTTACAGCCTGGTTCCCCATCTCCACCCCAACTCACCCCCCAGAATCCTTTCTTTTTCTGCTACAGGATGAATGATGAAACCAGGAAAATCTTCAGTGAGCTGGGCAGCACAAATGCTAAGGAGCTGGCCTTCCGGGACAGCTGGGTGTTTGTTGGTGCCAAAGGAGTTCAGGACAAGAGCCCCTTTGAGCAGGTCTGTAAGGGCCTCCCCCCAGAATGCCCCTAGGTGGGAAAAGGTAGACAATGCTCTCTTTCACTTTTTAGGCCAGGGGGCCTGCCCCACTGTAGGCAGAGTCTGGGCTCAAGGGAATGGATTCCCTCTTCTCCCCCACTCCTAGAAAGTAGGCCAAAGTGAAGACCATTTTAAGAGGAGGAAACAGACTCAGAGAGGGTAACACAAGTTGCCCTGGGCCCCCTGATAATTAGCAATGACAGTCTGGATTGCCTTGGAGAGAACCCAGCCTTGGGCCTTCAGCTACTGAGTGGTTCCTTCCTTCTCCATCATTCTCTTTCCTCATGACTGCCTCACAGCACGTGAAGAATAGCAAAAACACCAACAAATACGAGGGCTGGCCAGAGGCACTGGAGCTCGAAGGCTGCATCCCTCAACGGACAGTGGGCACCCAGTGACTATTGTGCTGCCTCTCTCTCCTCCCTCCTTACCTCCCAGCAGGCCTGGCCTGGTGAGTTGCCTGGGTGGGCCATCCGTTCAGGCCCTCCCTGGATTGATTGCCCCCTGGAGAAAGCCACCTGAATGAGGGGAAAGAGGCTGGAGCTGAGATGGCAATGGAGGCCCACCTGGTACCCTGAGTAGGCTCAGAGTTCTCAGGCCCCTTCCCTGAGTGCCTTATTCCCTCCAGGAATCCTTTCTTGCACTTTTTCCAGATCACTCTAGCTCTCTCCGAAACTGAATGTAATAGGTGGTGGGATAGTTAGGCCCCAGTGGGAGGGGACCCTTCCTTCAGTCAATCACCACCCCCCTTCCCCATCCCATACACACATACTACATGGTGTAGCCAAGTTGGGCTCCTAGTGCATCCAAGGCTCTCCATTCCCCTTCCTTCCTCTCTTCTCCCCAACTCATCCCCTTCCTCTTGCCCACTGTGCCCTGCTTCCCAGAGCCCATTGCTTCCTTACGGGCAGGGCTCTGCTACCTGATCTAGCAGGGTCTGAGAGTAATGGCATGATTTTGGGGTGGACACAAGAGCTCTGCCCCACCCCCACATCTCCTGGTCCTATCACTTCCTCTTAGATGCAGAATTAAGGATTTATGCAATTCTTCATAGTTAATTCAGAATGACCTTTAATAAACTGAATTTCTAATTGATGCCTGGGGCTGCTTTCATATACTAGGTAAGCACATACTTGAAGAACCTTCAAGGGTCCAGTGGGGCACCGAGGAAGTAGAGCAGGAACAGTTTCACCTTCAAGAAATTCCCCTCCAAAGGGAAATAAACAGATAGCTTTTACCCTGGCAAGCACCTCATCTAAGAGGGTAAGGAAGAGCCCTGACTCCCTAGAGCCCCCAAGAGTTCTTTATCAATGAGAGAAAGATCTTGGACTTCCCTAAGGAGCTCTGGGTGGGTTGAAGGAGACACCTCCCCACACTGTCTCTTTGTCTTTCCTTTAAGGACAGCCATTTGAAAGAGCCCTTGGTCAGATGAGCAAAAATGGGGATTGTCCTCAGGAAGCCACCCTCAGTCTTTATATGGCTTCAAACAGAGCCTATCCACTGGCCAGAGTCTTGAGGATTGCTATTCATTGCTTCCAGCTCTGGAGATTCTGTTTTGAATGTTGGAGCCGTGTTGTCTTGGAGGCCTGCAGCCTCCTCCATATTCTGCCACGAGCAGGATTCAGTTATACTCTCTAAATCCAAAGGGCTCAGGCCTCTGTTTTTGCCTGCAATTCACACCAAGATTTCAGAAGCTTTAGTTTTTACAGAAGCTACTTAGGTGATAGTAATTACCCTTCTACCTCTTTCTGGGTCTTTTTCATGTAAATGACATGCAAAGGCATGGGTTTATGCCAGGTCACAAGCAGGTCCATACTACCCCATTTTGAGGGTTACAGAGTCACAAGTCCAGAGGTCACAAACAGGTGTATTCTGTATGATAGCTGTGTACAGTATGTCTCAGGTACCCTGAACCTGATGACATCCTGTGCTGCCTATTCCTTGCCATCAGCTAGCATAGTACCACCTGGTTATATGAATGGTGTCCTTGCCTGTCATTCAGCTAATAGTCTGGTCAATGGTATAATTATCTGAGCATTTCTGTGGCATCCACTTTCACTTCTGCCCCCTAGGTGTGCTGATATCCACAGACCTATCCACTTACAGACCCAAGAACAAGACCATGGAAGACCAAGTTGGATGGTGCCAGCTTCAGCTCCTAGGGGATCAGGATCTATAGCTGGCCTGTTTCCTTGGGTCCTTAACAGCCAAGTATAGGAAAGGATTTGTTTTACTGTAGCACCAGTTCAATATTTACAGCACCCACAATCACGATAAAGACTGTGAATATAAGTATTGCATGACATTCTATCGCAAAATATACCAAACTCTCCAGATAGAGGACAGAACTGAAGCATTTATTTGGACACCAGAAAACCCAAATCCCAAAACCAGTAAGCCGATTCCATCATAGTACCAAAGATATTCAGAAGCCATAATAACACTGGGAAGCCACAGCATCCTTCGGCCTTCCCACAAACCAATACAAGATCGATATTTACCCACAAACCTCTCTATCTCCTTGCCTGAGCATCCTCTTTCCCCCATCGTCTGGCTACCTCTGACCAGCTTCCTGTGGGCTCTGCTTCCCTTTAGCAAACTCCTCCCACCACAGGCTCCATGTGATTACATTCAGGGGGCAGAGTCTACTTTCAAAGCAGGGGAGGTCTTCAAACTTTCCCCTAGGTCTATTAAGGGGCAGGGAAAATCTTCAAATTCTCATTCCTATTACATTTACCTGCTGTTTTTTTTAAGCAGAGCTCAGGGACCCCCAAGCCTTAAGGGGAAAAAAGGGAAAAACAATGACCCTTGACCCTTCAGTCAAGAAGAATTAAGTGCCCACCCTATGCCACGCACTGAGGATATAAATGGAAAAGTAAGACAGTCCCCATCCCTGCCCCAAAAGAAATCGTATTCTACTGGGAGGATATGGTATGGTTACTGTTTTGTTTTGTTTTCGCTTTTTTTTTGGAGGGGGGAAGGTAGGGCAATTGGGGTTAAGTGACTTGCCCAAGGTCACACAGCTACTGTGTGTGTGTGTGTGTGTGTGTGTGTGTGTGTGTGTGTGTGTGTGTGTGTGTGTGTGGTGTCTGAGGCTGAGTTTGAACTCAGGAACTCCTGACTCCAGGGTTGGTGCTTTATTCACTGAGCCACCTAGCCGCCCCCGGCATGGTTACTATTACAGATAAAGTGTTTGGGGGGAGGAGAAAGACCTCTTGGAAAAGGTAACAATTTGAGCAAATGGATTTAGAAGTGAATTCTACCAAACGTTTAAAGAACAATTCCAAATATATAGACTATTTGAAGAAAGTAGGTAAAGAATGAATTATACTAAATTTCTTCTATGACACAAATATGGTTTTGAAACATAAACCAGAGAAAGCAAAACCAGAGAACTATGGGCCATTTTCCCTAATGAATATTGACACAATATTTTAAATAAAATGGTCTCCAGGAGATGACAACAATGGATCACAAAGATCATATGCTATGATGAGATGGGATTTTTAAAAAAATTTATTTACTTTCAGTTTATAACATTCAGTTCCACAATCCCTTGGGTTCCAAATTTTCTCCCCCTCCCTCTCCTGCCCTCTCCCCCCTCCCCCCATGGCAGCATGCAGTCCGGTATTGGTTCTACAAATACCTTCACGTTAAACATTAGTCAAGTTGTAAAGGATTATAACCAATGGAGTGAATAATGAGAAAGAAGGGACAAAATAAAACACAAAAGAGGAGAGAGAGCAAGTAGTTTGCTTCAGTCTGTGTTCAGACTCTGTAGTTCTTTCTCTGGATGTGGATAGCCCTTGCTATCATGAGTCCCTTGGAGTTGTTTTGCATTGCTGAGAGGATCCCAGTCCATCAAAGTTAGTCATCACAGATACGATGAGTCTGTAATTGTGTACAAAGTTCTGGTTCTGCTCTCCTCACTCAGCATCAGTTTATATAAGTCTCCAGGTTATTCTGAAGTCTGTCTGCTCCTGATTTCTTATAGCACAATTCCATTACATTCATATACCACAACTTGTTTAGCCATTCCCCAATTGATGGGCATTCCCTTGATTTCCAATTCTTTGCCATCACAAAAAGAGCTGCTATAAATATTTTTTGTACGTATGGGTCCTTCTCCCACTTGAATGATCTCTTTGGGATACAGCCCTAGAAGTGGTATTGCTGGGTCAAAGGATATGTACAATTTTATAGCCCTCTGGGCATAGTTTCAAATTGCTCTCCAGAATGGTTAGATTAGTTCACAACTCCACCAACACTGCATTAGTGTTCCAATTTTCCCACATATTCTCCAATATTTATCATTTTCTTGTTTTGTCATGTTAGCCAATCTGATAGGTGTGATGTGGTACCTCAGAGTTGTTTTGATTTGCATTTCTTTAATCAATAGTGATTTAGAGTATTTTTTCCTATGCTTATAGATATCTTTAATTTCTTCCTCTGAAAACTGTTGAACTGAACTAAAAACTGTTCATATCCTTTGAGCATTTATCAATTGGGGAATGCCTTGTATTTTTATAAATTTGACTCAGTTCTCTATATATTTTAGAAATGAGACCTTTATCAGAAACACTGGTTCTAAAAATTGTTTCCCAGCTTTCTGCTTCCCTTCTAATCTTGGTTGCATTGGCTTTGTTTGTGCAAAAACTTTTCATTTTAATGTAATCAAAACCATCCATTTTGCATTCATTGAAAACATTCTAGAGATTTGAATGTCTCAGAGGAACTAATGCTCAGGTCATTGATATAGTTTCCTGGTAACCTGAGTAGAAAAACAAGACAAGGAGTCAGGGATTCTTCCCTAAGGCTTCAAATTGGCATGGCACACTGGGAAACTAAGATGAACTGAATCAATACTTTATCCTTACTGAATATCCTTTTCCTGTTCTGAATGTTCTTCCCTTGCTATGGATAAATAAATCTTTGTGGGTAAAATTGTCAGTGCCAAAACAGACTGAAAACAAAACCAGAACCAGAAATTTTAGGAACCAATGAGGGTTTATTTAGTTTGTCCCCAGAAAGGGAGCCCCACCCACCAAGGCAGAGACTCTCTGAAGGAACAAAAGGACAAGCATTCTATAGCTTTCAATTGGGCTGGAAGTAAATTGGGTACAGGAATTATTACTAGGGCCTTGGGGATAAGTTTAGGGCATGTAGCAAGAAAGATTCTTTTTCTGGGTTAGCTGTTTCTCCCGATCCTGCTGTGTGTGATAGGACTATTCTATACGCTTGCTGTTTCAGCAGAAAGGAAGGTTGCAGAGTGGAGGCTGCAATACAAACAGGGTCAGGGAAAAAATAGAAGAACTGCAGACAAAATGGAGTTGCTTTAGTTTTCTAGGCTACCTACGCTTTGTGTTAACTGTCAGATGGACTATTAGCATCTCATTGCATTCTAGTTCCAAATCTGAGGTATTAGCTTAGCTCGAGCAGGCCTAATCTACTATTCATATTAACGTGGATGTTATATTAAAAATGTCACCTGTGCTGTTGAGATAATTAGCCTATATGCATTGCATTCTGATACTTATGATGTTTATGAGGGATGTCTGCAGATATCCTTGGTTCATTTTGTAGGGATTGTAAAATCTTTCTCTGAAGGAGAACTATACAGCCTAATTTTGGTAGCCTTTCATTAGCAGAAGGTGCCCAATGTTTCCCCATTAATTTTTCATTGGGCAAAAAAAGAGACAAAAACAGAGTTGGAGGAGTTGGTGGAAACATCAAGGTCACAAATGGCCATCTAGTCTTCTCCACCCTTCTGTCTTTCTAATTCTATTTATGAGATTTCTCTGAATCTAGGGTGTATATGGATTAGAACTGGCCCATTTGTTTGTAAACTTCCCATTTGACCCTGCCAGCATGGCAAGCTAGAGAACCATAGGAGGAGACATAAGACAGCATATTGCTGTCCAGCCAACGGAAGTTGCACAGGTTCACTTAGCTGATGATTAAGAGTTCAGAATTGGTACTATGAGAACTGGAAACTTTCCTCTAGCTGATCATCCAGGTGCAAGTTTTTTTTAAATGTTTTTTCTTACTTTAAACTTGACCGACACAAACAAAAATGAGCATTTACATATAAAAAGGAGAACAGAAAAAGAAGCATGTTCATAAAACGGTGACTCTCCTTTAAGTATATAATAAATTCAGTATATTAATTCCAAAGCTGTCCTACTTGTCTCTGTTGTCCTCTGAATCTCCTGTTCTCTTCCATGCATTTAAAAAGTGTTTTAAATGTAAGCAAGATTAGGAGGGAAGTGGAAAATTGGGAATTTTTATAACCAGTATCTCTGATAAAGGCCTAATTTCTAAAATATGCAGAGAACTGAGTCAAATCTATAAGACTACAAGTCATTCTCCAATTGATAAATGCTCAAAGGATATGAACAGGCAGTTTTCAGAGGAAGAAATTAAAGGTATCTATAAGCATAGGAAAAAAAGCTCGAAATAACTATTGATTAGAGAAATGCAAATCAAAACAACTCTGAGGTACCACATCTCACCAGCCAGGTTGGCTAAGATGACAAAACAGGAAAATGATAAATGCTGGAGAGGATGTGGAAAAATTGGAACACTAATGCATTGTTGGTGGAGTTGTGAACTGATCCAACCATTCTGGAGAGCAATCTGGAACTATGCTCAAAGGGCTGTAAAAAAAAGTATATACCCTTTGACCCAGCAATACCACTTCTAGGGCTGTATTCCAAAGGGATCACAGAAGTGGGAAAAGGACCAGTATGTACAAAAATATTTATAGCAGGTCTTTTTTGTGTTGGCAAAGAACTGGAAATCAAGGAGATGCCCATCAATTGGGGAATGGCTAAACAAGTTGTGGGATATGAATGTGATGGAATATTATTGTGCTATAAGAAATGAGGAGCAGACAGACTTCTGAATAACCTGAAGAGACTTATACAAACTGATGCAGAGAGAGGAGAGCAGAACCAGGAGAATTTTGTATACTATTACAGATACATTGTATCTGTGACGACTAACTTTGATAGAATGGGCTCCTCTTCACAACACAAGGTTATAAGACAGCTCCAAAAGACTCAGGATGGAAGGACTATCCACATCCAGAGAAAGAACTACAGAGTCTGAATGCAGACTGAAGCAAACTACTTGCTCTCTCTCCTCTTTTGTGTTTTGTTTTGTCCCTTCTTTCTCATTGTTCACTCCATTGGTTATAATCCTTTACAACTTGACTAATGTTTAACGTGAAGGTATTTGTAGAACCAATACCGGACTGCATGCTGCCATGGGGGGAGGGGGGAGAGGGCAGGAGAGGGAGGGGGAGAAAATTTGGAGCTCAAGGAATTGTGGAACTGAATGTTGTAAACTAAAAGTAAATAAACAAATTACATTTTTAAAATGTTTCATTCATTCTTTTTTCATTATTTTCTTTTTTTGCATCACAATTCCTAGATCCCACCCACCCCAGTTCTTCCCACCATGCGCGCGACACACACACACACACACACACACACACACACACACACACACGCACACACACATTTTTAAAGCCTTTCCCTGTCACCAATAGAGTCAAGTAAAAGAAACCCATATATTGGCCATGTCAGAAAGTGTACATCTAATTCTGCCCCTGTAGTACACCACCTCTCCACCCAGGAATTGGAGTCGGTCATTGCAATGATCAGAATCCTAAGTCTTAAGTTGTTTTTCTTTACAGTATTGTTGCTATTGTATAAATTGTTCTCCTGGTTCTGCTCCTGCTTCATCCGTTCATATAAGTTTTTCCAGGTTTCTCTGAAACCATTTCTTTCATAATTTCTTACAGAAAAATAATATACTATTATATCTATATGTCAGAATTTGTTTAGCCATTCCCTAGTTGATGGGCAGCCTTTAGTTTTAAGTTCTTTACTAAAGCAAAAAGAGGGTCACATCCATAAAAGCCAAGTGTGATTGTATCCTTAGTACATATCCTGGTTGTATTAGGGTTAAGTAATCCTTCTTTTGTTAACTATTCAATGACATATGCTGACCAGACAGACTTCCATATGGGGACAAGGGGGCCATGACCACAGAAGCTAAATGTGATTGTATCCATAGAGCATATCCTTATTGTATTAGGGTTAAGTAAACCTCCTTTTGTTAACTATTCAATGACATATGCGGCACAGACAAGTTTCCCTATGGAGACAAGGCAGGGTGGGGGATGGAGAGGGGCATGTTCAGAGAAGCTAAGTAGGATTATATCAGTAGCACATAACCTGGTTGTGTTGGAGTTAAGTGAACCTCCCTTTGTTCAATGGCATACGAGTGCTTTGTTTGGTCTCAATATTTGGAACCTGTACTGCATACCAGTATTAGGGCCACCTCTGAAAGTCTGGGGAAAAGAAAGTGTGGCTTGGGGCCAGGTTATGTAGGGCTCTAAAAGCTCAGCAGAGTTTGCATTTTAGTCTGGAGCCAGGTTTGGGTTTGTTTTAGCTACTTAAGAACCGATTTTTTTTGGCTTTTCCTTATACCCCAGTACTTTTTACAGCGTCTGACACATATCAGTAATGTAGTAAATGTTAACTGTCGGACTGTTGAAACTTATGGACCCCTTTTCAGAATCATGTTTTTAAATGCATAAAATAAATTTAAAACCATAGTACAAAAGAGGCAATCAGTTATATCTATATATCTATTTTTTAAAGTTCACAGATAGTAGGTTTAGAAACACCTGGTCTAGAGGAAATAGGCCACTGGAGTTGGTTGAGTAGGGGAGTTACATGATCAGATCTGCACTTTTAAGGAAAATTACTTTGGTGGCAGGTAGAATGGATTGGAGTGGGGGGAAACTTGAGGCAGGGAGACCAAAAAGAAGCTGTTGCAATAATCTAGGTGAGATGTGTTAAGGTGCCTACATTAAGGTTGTAGTTGTGAGAAGGGGTAGGATGCAAGCGATATGTTATGTTGGTAGAAATGGCAAGATTTGGCAACTGATCAGATATGGGCAGTGAGGGAGAATAAAGAGTTGAGGATAATGACAAGATTAAGAACCTGTGACAATGGAAAGATGGTTGTTCCTTCAACAGAAATAAAAAAGTTTGGAAGAGGGGAAGGCTTAGGGGAAAAGATAATGAGTTCAGGTTTAGACATGGTTGTTTAAGATGCCTCTACAACGTCTAGTTTGAAATGTCTAATAAGCAATTTGTTATATAGGGACTGAAACTTAGAGAAAAGATTAGAGATGAATATATAGATTTAGGACTCATCTGCATAGAGACAATGGTTAAACTTATGTAATTAAACTTATGGGAGCTGATGATGTTACCAAGAGAGCAATTACTATCTCTAGTTGGACTTCTTTTTTTTCTAGTTAGACTTCTGAGTCACATGAACCACAAGATGGAAGACTAGACATTTTCTCCAATCTCTACAACCTCTCAAACCTCTCCAAAACAGAAATTACATGCCAAACATAAACCAATTTCAATTATCTCTATTGTCGAGGACACTAAGAACCCAAAAGAAGGCTAACCCCCCCCACCTAAACCCATGAACTTACGTTCACTGATCCTGAATTCACTCAATATCACCCCCCCCACACACACACACACAGTACGTGCAGGGAGGTCGAACTAGAACACCCAAGGACTTAACAAACACAGGCTTATAAAAAAAACTCACCTCTTCCCTTTTTGCAGTGCCATGGCATGCCCAGCTACAGACTGTAGAAATTTGCTCAGGCTTTGACAAAGCCTTTCAGGAGCAAAAGTCTACCAAGGACTGCAGCCTAGAAGCACCAGGAATGGAATGCTCTCAACTCTTACGTACTAGGGAAAGCAGACTGTCAGAGCTGGGCCAGAGAACTGAGGAACAGAGGGAGTAGGACAGGTCATTAGGACAGAATACTCTGGGGGGGAGGGAGGGGGAGAGGGGAGAGTGAAGAGAGAGGGAGGCTGTGTAGCACTCCACCAAGCCTGAGATAAGAGCACAGCATCCACCTGGAGCCAGTTCTGACCACCCAAAAGTCAATTGGAGCAGGGACCTAGAAAGAACTATAAATTGCCCAATGTGGGAGGAGGCTGAAATTCTTTGAGATGCAGTCCTCAAGGGTTCACCCATAGTCAGAGGGGAAGGAGTCAGGAAGTGAGTGATAATGAAAATGGTGAGGGGAGGGACTGAAAGTATCAAAGATTTCAGGAAGAGATCAGTTTCAAAGACTTTGAACATAAGCAGAAAAATTAATAGAATACGCTGAAAGGGAAGAGTACTAATGAAGAGAACAAAATAAAGAAATCATTTTCAGAAAAAGGTGAAGAAAACAGAAAAGAAAAACCCTAAAAAACAAAAGAAATTAAAGGGAATGAGAAAAAGGTAATGTTTAATTAGCTACTTAACAGAAAAGAAGGGAAGAATTGCATAGCTGGATAAAATGAAGAAAGAAAAGGAGTCAATACAGTAAATAAAACTCCAGAATTAGGAAAAGGAGAAAGGCCTGAAGGGTGAGAGGAAGAAAGCCCTTCACAGGCTTAGCTTAAAGTAGATTAAGCAAAAATAACTGAAGAAACTGTCTTTAAAGAAGAACAAAACAAATCCCAATTTGAAACATGAAAGACCAATATCACAGAAAAATGAAGAAACGCATAAACCTGACTCTCATAACTTTAAAGGGGATTTTATTAAATAATCCAGTAAGATGAAAAAGAGTGACAGGATAGGAAAATAAAACCCCCTAATCTCTTGCTTACAAGAAACAGATCTACAAAACAAAGATATACACCCAATCAAAATGGAAATCTAGAACAAAATTTACTCACGTATCACATAAATCCAAAAAAGCAGAGGTTGGAATAGTGCTGTCAGACACCTAATACATTAAAGAAATTGAAAGGGTACTCATCAATTGGGGAATGGCTGAACAAGTTGTGCTATATGAATATAATGGAATACAATATTGTGCTATAAGAAATGATGAGCAGGAGGATTTCAGAAAAACCTGGAAAGACTTACGTGAACTGATGCTGAATGACGTGAGCAGAACTACAACATTGTGGAGAAACATTGCTTTAAGTATTTTTAGGATTGGATTGCACAGTATAAGGGGCACACCCATACAGGATCAGAATCAGCATAACATTTATTCTGCACACAAGAACATTATAAAGCAATATTAAAAAATATATATATAGAAAGATAAAGATAAAGCTTAACAGAGTAATAGAAATATTTACATATATCACCAAACCAGGGAAACATCAACATCTGGGTTCACATGCTGGGGAGTCTCTTGGTTTCAGCTCCCAGAGTCACAGCTGGGAAAGTATCTCGGGCAGAGTGTCCTCTCCACGACTGTTACTCCAAAGAATATAGAAATTTTTCCAGATTAGATCCAGTTTCAAACAAAGAAGGAATTGGCATGGCGTGATTTAGCTCCTGACTGGCTCAGTGCCAGGGCTGTGCTTGACTCAACACAGAATGTGTTGTGGCTATGGACTGGGCCAGAGTTCAAAGGAGCAAGACATCCATGATTGATATGGCAAAACATCTGTGTTCAAAAGGACACAGTATTGATTCCATATATTCCTAGAAGGGTGGCCAACCCTTCCAGGAAGAGGAATTGGCCAGGTATAATCTGACTTTTTAGTCCTGGGAACACAGCCCCTGTTTCAAGGAGAAAGGATAACATGTGTAGTCATGTAGGCCCATAAATGTACAGGGAAGAGCTTTAATATTTCATTAACCCTTCATGTGTGATGATCCTCTTTGATAGACTTAGCTCTTCTCAGCAATACAATAATTTAAAGACAATTAATTCGAAAAGACTCAATATGGAAAATGCTATCCACATCCAGAGAAAGAATTATGGAATCTGAATGGAGATTGCAGTACACTATTTTCTCTTTTTTTGTTTTTTGTTTTCTTTCTTGTGATTTTTCCCTTTTTTTCTGATTCTTCTTTTACAACATGACTAGTGTGGAAATATGTTTATTATTTAGATTGTACATGTTTAACCTGTATCAGAGTGCTTGCTGTCTTGAGGAGGAGATAGGGAAGGGAGGGAGGGAGAAAAAACGTTTGGAACTCAAAATCTTATAAACGTAAATGTTGAAAACTATCTTTACATGTAATTGGAAAAATGAAATATTATTAAGTGAAAAAAGCAGAAGGAATCAAAATAAACACAACAAAAATTAAAAACTAATAAACAATTTAAAAGATAACTGCTGAACTGAATGTGCATTTTAGTAATTAGAAAGTCAACAAATTCACAGACCCAAAATAAGCACAAAAGAAGAGATACTAAAAATTGGGGGAGAAATAGGTAAAGTGGAAGCCAAATGTGAGCTGTAGAAATGATAAACAAAGCTGCAAGCTGGTCCTCTGAGAATACTGTGCGCAGTTGTATGCTATGGAAACTGAGAACCCAAAAGAAATAGCTTCAAAAACACTCAGCTAGCAGAAGACCCAATAGAGATCATCTCATCTCAAAAAAAGAAAATAGAACTTGCTAAAAGGAGTTACCAAAGAAAAATTATTTCCTCAGGAATGCTTGGAAGTCCTCTGTTTCATTAAATAATTTATTTCCCCAGTAGGATTTTGCTTAGACTAGGTAAGTTGTTTTTTATAGTAAGCCCAGATCCTTTGCTTCCAGGAGAATTATGTTCCAAATACTACAATCTTTTATATTGACTGATTGTGGTCCCTTTGTACTTGCTTTCTTTTTAGCTGCTTGCAGTGTTGTTTTTCTTTGATCTGGAAGCTCTGGATTTTGATTATAAGATTCCTGGGAGTTTTCATTTTAGGGTTTCTTTCAGAAAGTAACCTATGGTTCTTCAGTTAGCCTTTGTACCTCCTTTTCCATTTTGCCAATTCTATTTTTTAAGGAGTTGCTTTCTTTAGCCAATTTTTGTGCTTCCTTTTCCATGATGTTGACTCTTTTTCATGATTCTCTTGCATAACTTTCATTTCTTTTCCTAATTGTTTTTGAGCTCTTCAAAGAGGACTTTTTGAGCTTGAGACCAATTTATATTCTGCTTTGATGCTTCTTTGCATGTAGGCATGTTGACTGACAACTTTTCTGAGTTTGTTTACTGTTACTGTCACCATAGTAGCTTTCTATGGTCAGGGCTTTTTGTTTGTTTGTTTGCTCATTTTCTAGCCTATTTTGTGACTTTTAAAGTTGGGGCAAAGGAGGCCCTGTTCCAAGCTTTTTGCTCTGGGGGCCAGGGCCTGGTTACTGGTTTTCTGTGCCAGGGCCTTAGGCTTGCTCACTGCACTGAGGTGGCTGGCCTTGTCACGCCTGTTGTGCCCAGGATTCCAGGGCTGACAGTTTGCCTGCTTCACTGGGGTTGGAGGCCTCACAGCTTGACCTGCTGTGCCATTGGCTTGCTGATCCAGGACCATGGGGCCTCAGTTGCTGCTCTGTGCTGTGGCTAAAAGCCTCCCCCGGCTTGCCTGGATACCCCAAATTCCAGTTGAATGGTCTTAGGAAGATTCTGAAGATCATCTGGCAGGATAAGGTACCAGACACTGAGGTCTTTTCTCTAACTAAACTTCCAAGCGTTCAAACTCTTCTGTAGAGAGCGCAAATACAAGGGGCTGGCCACATTGCTCAAATGCAAAACATATGCTTGCCAAAAAGACTATTTTAGGGAGAATTTACACAGAGCAAGTGTTCACATGGTGGTCAGAAGAAGGGATACAAGGACACTCTCAAGGTCTCTCTTAAGAACTTTGAAACTGATTGTGTGACATGGGAGACACTGGCACAGGCCCACCCAGCATGGCATGCCCTCATCAGAGAAGGTGCTGTGCTCTATGAGCAAAGCAGAACTGAAAGAGCTCAAAGGAAACACAGAATGTGCAAATTTAGAGCATCCACCGCAAATGCTCACAGGGAGTATTTGTGCCCAACCTGTGGTAGAGCATTTGGAGCTCATATTGATCTGATCAGCCACAATTTGATACATTGTAACTTGACTAACATAGTGATGTCATTCTGGTCCTTTTCAAGAACAAAGAACAACCTCCAACCAATGTCCTGGCTTGCTGGGAAAGCACTTACACTGGGCTGTACTCCCCTTTTACCGAAATGAGACAGACCTTTCCTGAAGTCCTTCTAAGTTATCTTGGGTTGGAGAATTGTTTCATTCCATCTTGTCATAGGTTCTATCACTACAGAATTAGTTTAGAGGCTTACTTTAACATTGTTTTGAGGGAAACTGGAGAGAGCTTAGGCAACTTCTTGGCTTTTCTCTGCCGTCTTGGCTCCACCCTCATGTAACACCAGTCAACACAACACACTTGAGGGAGGCTGCTGTGAATAATTTCAAGGATCTTATCGCAAGGTATAATGAACACTCTATTTATTCAAAACTAAACCTTATTCAAGAAACTAAAGCATTTACCACTCATAACAACATAACAACTTATTACCAGGGTGGCCACATGACCTTAAATAAAACATACCATTCGGTATATAACATAACACTCAGTATGTAATATGGCATACAGCATATATCATTGCATTCAGTATATCTTATATAATCAGGGGTCCCAGGCCAGGGTCTTCCCTAGCACAAGACATCCCCAGGGGTCACAGAGAATACAACACACTCTACCCCTAGAGTATCCAAATCCTAAAAGTCTTCTTGAGGGGTGTGTCCTTTCCACACTGCCATTGCAGGCTCCAGCCTGGCACTCTCAAGTGCATGCATACTTGAATGAGCCAAAGAGTCCAAGTCCTAACACTGCTCTAGCCCCTACTTCCAAGTCCTGAGGGGCAGCTGGGTGACAAAGCCAACAAAGTGGGTTCCCTGGGGTTATGAATACCTCTCCACTCCCACCGTAGATAACTCCAGCCCCTGGGTCCCAAACCATCCCGGGGGCGTGGCAGGAAAGCACTCTCGCTGCTCCTGCTTTGCTGCAAAGCCTCCCTCTCAACTCAGGACCAAGTCCCAAACTCTAGGGTTCCTCCCCCTCCTGCAGGTCTATGGGCTGACGGCTCCTGGCTCCTGCCTGGGTTCATACACAAGCAGCTCTCTGCTCCTGCTCCGGGTGAAGAAACTGTTCCACTCCAAGCTCTCCTAGCTCCTGCCTGAGGCCAGACACTGCAGGCTCCATGGGCTCCTGCCCCCCAGGCTCTGTCTCTGGGAAAACAAAGCTTAACAGGACAACAACAATATTTACACACATTACCAGCCCTAACATTTCAATTCATTTGGGTGTGTGCCCTTCCAGGTAGTTTCTGTCCTTTAGCTCAATTCACTATCACAGCCTGGAGACTCCTTGATAACAACTACTTGAAGGGGTCTAAGCTGCTGCTGCTGCTGCTGCTGCTGCTGCTGCTGCTGCTGCTGCTGCTAGAAGACTAGAAATGGTTCTGTTGCATTTTGATAATCTTGAAGAATGGAAAGAAAGGGTAAGAGGAACATACTTAAGGGGGAGGGAGAAGATGAATGGGGGAAATTATCCCACAAAAAGAAGTCAATCCAAACAAGGAGTGGGAGAAGTGGGCAGCAGCTGAACCTCATTATTATATGAACTGTCAAAAGAAGGAGAAAGAGAGAAGAGAAAAGGAAGAATAGTTGGGAGCGTAAGTTAAAGAAAACAAACTCTTAAAGAGGGAGCAGAAAACAAAGAGAAAGAAAAATGTAAGAGAAGAGGATGGAGTAAAATGTATAAGTCACAATCATAAGTGAATAGGATCAATTTATGCATAAAAAATGGAAGAGGATAGTAGAATGGATTAGAAAACAGAATGCAACAATACAGTGTTGACAAGAAACACATTTCAATCAGAAAGCATGGAGTTAAAATAAGAGGCTGGAGCAAAACAAGCAATCATAGTCTCAGACAGACCTACAACAAAAATAAACCTAATTAAAACAAATAAACAAGGAAATTCTATTTTGCTGAAAGGTAATATAGACAATAAATTAATATCAATTCAAAACATATATGAACCAAAGGAAAAGTTAAATAAGTTATAGCAAAGAAATAGACAATAAAATTATATAACAGTGAAGAACCTTTTCATACATAGATAAATCTAACAAAATCAGACAAAAAAAGAAATGAAGGAACTGAATAGAACTTTATAAAAGTTAGGTATTCTGGAGATTTTTGAATGGGAATGGAAAGGAACTATTTCCTAACTGTGCACGGCACCTTCATAAAACAGAGGCATAGGGGGGCGGAGCCAGGATGGCGGGGTAGCAGCAGCAACATATCGCAGCTCTCACATAGCCACCCCAAAATACCCATAAAATAGGACTCTAAACCAACCCTAGAACTCCAAAACGCACACAAAGATACTTCCCACTAAAGTCAGCTTGGCTACGAGGAACCATATCAGCACTGCGAACCGAAACCAGCCTGGCCTGAAGCCACGGCTGTGCCCTGGGGGTGGCTGGACAGGAGGAGCTGAGGAGCCTCTCAGGTGAGCGGATTAGTGGCAGCTGCAAGTTGGGATTGTGAAAGGGCGAAAAGGCCTCCAGAGGGGAAAAGTGAAAGGCAGAGGTTTTGCACCCGCCTCTGCATTGCAGCTTCCCGCCCGCGGCCTGCAGACAGCAGGGGGACTTAGCGATTGTTCTCAGGCCAGTGCTCTCGCGTTGAGCAGCTTGGATCCGGATCACCGTCTTGGGCCTCCATCTTGGAGTCTTTATTATCCAGTCTGCCAGAAGCATTTAGGAAGACTCCCAGCATCTTCCTGAGAGCTACGGCAGCCGGGAGGACCCCAGCTATTTGGGACAGAGCTTTCCCTTCTGGAAGCA
>CM053582.1:1078624-1133538 GCA_028627135.1 Pseudochirops cupreus
GCCACAGGCTCCACGTGACCACATTCAGCCTATTAGGGAACAGAGTATACTTTCAAATATCCAAGGGTCCTCAGTCACATAGACACTTTAGCAAAGGGCCTAGGGGCAGGGAAGATCTTCAGATTCCCATAACAGTGGGATACCTGAGGTTCCCGAGTGGTGTCTCCACACCCTGGAGTCTTCATGCCCTTGTGATTGCAATTCCCCTTTCACAATTTACCTCTCAGCTGGGCTGTGTCACGTGTGGGGTGTGCATCTGGGGTAGATAAAAGGATCCAAGCCTTGGAGGGGCGGGGGGCTGAGGGTCCTGCTGTAAGGCTTGGGGGGGGGGGGGGGTGTAACATCAATAAACCCTCTTAACATCTCCCCTCCAGCTTACTTTCTTTTCAAGAGAAAACGCCAACAGGTTGTCTCCATTGCAAAGGTAAGTACCTGCTGCCCCTTCGGGCAGGGCTGGAACCCAGACAGTAAGTGATATAAATGTATATCACCTGGCCGGGGTGTCTCCTTTAATCAGACTTTCAGGTCAACAATGGTCCAAACAGGCAACTTCCAGAAGTCCTGCTGGCAGCAGAGAAGGCCAGGTCATCTGACTTCTTGCGCTCTCCCCCATTTCTTTCCTCACTTCAGTCCAGGATTTGGACACCAGGACTCCTCTTTCCATAACCTGTATTTTTAGAACCTGTGGTCAGGGGAGAAGATTCTGGGATATGGTAGGACTCCTATAACACCTGTGCAGGGGCACGATCATAATAGTGTTCGATAAACTCCATTGCTTATGTAATCCAAATACAGAATGTAGAGGTAGGAAGGGGGTTGTGGAACTATGGCTGTTGGGTTTTTTTTGCTTCTTTGGAGGGCAATTGGGGTTAAGTGACTTGCCCAAGGTCACATGGCTAGTTTTTTTGTGTTTGTGTGTTAAGTGTCTGAGGTGGGATTTGAACTCAGGGTCTCCTGACTCCAGGGTCGGTGCTCTGTTCACTGTGCCACCTAGCTGCCCTGAAACTATGGTTTTTGTAATTTTAGTGATCCATAACAATTATTTTATATCTGCTTCTGTGCTAGAATTCAGAAACCAGCCAGTGAGGGCTTGTTTTATGCCCAGCAATTTGAAGACACACTGCTAGGTGGCTCAGTGGATAGAGTGCCCACCCTGCAGTCGGGAAGACTCATCTTCTTGAGTTCAAATGTGGCCTCAGATAGGTACTAGCTGTCTAGTGTGACCCTGGGAAAGTCACTTAACCCCATTTGCCTCAGTTTCTTCATCTGTAAAATGATAGAGAAGGAAATGGCAAACCACTCCAGTATCTCTGCCAGTCAAGAAGAGGCAGACACGACTGCTAAACAATGGAACAACCCTCTTGACTAGGTGGGAGACTCAGCAGGCACGTACACTAGAGGGACTCTGTACATGGGTAGAAGTGATGGGGAATAGGCTCTGGGAACCTCTTTGAAGCTTCCCACTTGATCCAGAGGCCAAAAGCTTTCCATTATCAATATGCCCAGTCTCTGTTACCCTTAACCTAGCCTAGCCCTCCAGGGTCTGTTTAGCTCAGGATTGCTTCCCACCGTTGATCTCACCCTTAATCCCATTTTCTTGGTTCCTGGGAATCTGACCTCTAGTCACCCCAGTCCCATCAAGATCCTCCTTAGACTCCTAGTCAAGATCCTCCCATCACCCTAGACTACTAGACTACCCCTAGTTCCCTCCCGCAGTCTTTCTGTATATAAGATCCAACTTACCTCCATGAAGGCACTCAGATTCAATCTAGCTGAGATTCAGTCTGGCTGCTTGTCAATATAAGTCACCAATGTTTAGGCTCCTTAACAGTCTACCCAATGTGGTGAATCTTTCAATTTATTTATTTACTTTTCCTTTAACACTATTCAGTTCCACGATCCCTTGAGTTTCAAATTTTCTCCCCCTCCCTCTCCTCCCCCTACCCAAGGTGGCATGCAGTCAAGTATAGGATCTACAAATACCTTCATATTGAACATTAGCCAGGTTGTAAAGAAGGGTTATAGCCAATGGAGTGAACAATGAGAAAGAGGCAATACAACAAGATGAAACCAAAAAAAGAGAGAGGAAGGAGTTTGCTCCAGTCTGCTGTGGTGAATCTTGAATAAACTTTGTTTTACTTTGGCTGAGAGAAGGCTGGGGTCAAGCTCATTTGGCAGGGCCTGGCATGTTAGTATTTTGGGGTCCAAGCACCCTAGGCCCCAAAACTCAGCAGGAGAACCACTAGAACAGTGGTTTCAGAACTTTTTTGATTGTGTGCCCCATCCTATTGATAAATAACATTTTAGCATGTCCCCCAATATGTATATATTTACATGTATATAAATTATATGCCTGTATATGTATACATGTATATACATATTATAAATATACTATGTTATAAACACACAAAAATGGAAATCTAAAAGGATGGAATGAAAATGAAATCATATCTGATCCTGGAGTTACCAGGGAGTCACTGGAATTTATTACGTAGAGGAGTGACATGGTCAGACCTACTCTTTAGGAAAATCCCTTTGGCATTTGTACAAAGGACGTACTAGAGAAGGGTCAAACTTGAGGCTGTGTGCCCAATTTGGAGACTTTTCTAACAGTCCAGGTAAAAGAGGAGAGAATGAATTAGGAGGGGGTAGATGGTACTCTTAGACCACTCACTGCCCTTAGAGGGCACTGGCCCAGGCAGAATTTTCTCAATGGCACCATGGCTGCTGCTGTGGGTACCTGGGAGACCTGAGAGGCAAAGTCCACCTTTGCAGGGAAGTGATTGGGAGCATATAGGGTCAGGAGTGGAGGAGATTGAGTCAGGAATTGACTGGGGAAGTTAAAAGGAGAAGTTTGGGGGACAAGCAATATGTATGGTTCTATTGGAGACAAGTCTCACTGATGCAGTTTAGGGGTGCTGAGAACCCCAAAATGTCAATGTACAGGGCAGTGTCACATGGAATGAATTCACACACTCAAACCATCTTCTAGTCAAGTGACAAAGTTTATTGTGATGCTTATAGAAGGAGTGGGGGGAAGTTCTTAGGGAACCTGCCAACTAATGAGAATAATGCTAAAGCTTAGATGGAAAGTTCAGTGAATGAAGTGACAACTATGCTAACTAGGTGGCAGGGGTAGGAGTAAGGAGTGGTCCGTTTTCAAAGGGATCAACTAGAAGTCCAGGTGCCTTGGGTGCAGGCACCAGTAGTCTGGGCTGCTGGAATATACGGGAAAATTCAGAGTCAACAGAGAGAGCTTTGCTGAAGGGACAAGATAGTTCTGTTTGTAGTACAAAGGGTTGTCAGAAGCATGGTCCTTGGAGTATCTGGCACCAGGGAAAGAGTTCTTGGGCCAGCATCCCTGTGCTGACAGCCTTTATCTGAGGAACTATAGGGTCAGGTCTCTATGTGCTTGCAACAAGAGAAGACTCCCACAGGGGCCTACTGAGACACTGGGTTGATTCCAGAGAAATGGTTTTTGCTTTTTGGGGTCCAGGTCCTGATCACTCCATTATTACTATGATTGGTTATAGTTGTGGATCGTATACCCTTTGGAGTCAGACCACACAGCCTCCACTATGGAGGCCACTGAGCTAGACCACTGGGTTGGTGTCTAGAGTATATTGCCATCTGGTGGGCAAATTATACACTATAGACTTGTAGAAGGCAGCACAAAAGGCTGTGTGGGCTACTACACTTCTGCAGTGTTCCAGGATTCTCATGGGATATGTGCATACTCAGTCTACACCTGAGTTATAGATATATTTTGTATTTACTTGTAAGGATGTGTGTATGTGCTCGAAGGAGATGACTGAATAAATTAAATCAACCCATCCTTTTAAAAAATAACTGATAAAATGCTGTGTCCTGATTCTTTAACCACACAAGAAGATATCTCACTCAATCAATCACAGGCTTTGGACTACACTGAAAAAAAAAAAAGACCTTGGTAACCGGAGTGATTTGCCCAGAAAGTATGCTTGGATTGGCTGAGCAAACTTAGGAACAGCCTACACAAATGCAGGTAGGTAGTGGAGAAATAGATTCAAGCAAGGGAATTGATTGGTGGAGGAGCACAACCCCAGGCCTCAGGATTCCCTGCCTTTGACCAAAAAAGGACTGCCCATCTTCTAGTACTGTTTCCAGATCAGCAGTTGAATGTATTGAGAGCCAAGGACAACTTGAACAGACATTCAAGAGTCCTAGAGAACTCAGCAGAAAAGCTGTGCTGGACCTAATGAAAGCATCTGAAGGCCTTTCATGAGCTGCTACCCCTTTCCCATAAGTATGCTAAGCTTGTGTCTACTTTCCATTTGAATTGACTTAGGAAAATCCTGAAGATCCTGTCAGGATAAGGTACCAGACACTGAGGTTAAGCATTCAAACTCTACTGCAGAGTTCGACTTCAATGGGCTGGCCACGTTGTTCAAATGCAAAATGTATGCTTGCCAGAAAGACTGTTTTATGGGAACTCACACAGGGGAAGTGCTCAAATGGTGGCCTGCAGAAGCCATACAAGCACACTCTGAAGGTCTTTTTCAAGAACTTTGGAATTGATTGTGTGGCATGGGAGACACTGGCCAGGACTACCCAGCGTGGCATGCCCACATCAAAGAAGGGGCTGTGTTCTATGAGCAAAGCAGGATTGAAACAGCTCAAAGGAAACCCGGGATGTGCAAATTTGGAGAATCCACCCCAAATGGTCACATGGATTATTTGTGCCCAACCATAGAGCATTCCGAGCTCATGTTGGTCTGATCAGCCAGAGTCAGGCACACTGAAACTTGACTTTAGCATAGTGATGTCATTTTGGTCCTCTTCAAGAACGAAGGACAACCAACCAACCCACTTTCCCCTGGGCTCTTATGAACTGGTAGAATGTCACAGACATTTAGGGGGATGTTTTATACCAACTGTTCTTACTATTCAACTTTAGTAAAATAGCTTTCTAAAAACTAATTAAGTCTACCTGACAAACTATCCATAATCCTGGCTGTAACTCTCTACGGGCTGAATTATAACATTAGAAAGGTGTCTCCCCTTCCCCTACCTCTCAGGGCTACCCTTAGAGGAAGGGAACAAGTGGCTGAGTTGTGGAGACTCGACCTGCCTGCCATTGTGAGAGGGGAAATGGAGAGTAGCTCCAGAGAAAGGACGTATACTGCCTCCCATGATACAAGGTAAGCTTTTTCAGAGCAAGGCCTGCTTTGTTTTTGCCTCTGTACTCCTAGCACTTTGTACAATACAGAGCACTTAATAAATGTTTGTTGATTTTATGGAATCCTTTAAGATTTCTAGATGTACGATCCTGTGAAAACAAAGCACATTAGCTTTTTTGATAGCAATCAGGATCCCTAATTTCCTTTTCTAGTATGTCATTTTAAGCCTATCTAAGATAGGAACAAACAAGGCCCTTGTGAGTCATTGGCCAAAAGGAGGCTTATTTTGCTCAAACGTGGCAGACAGACAAAGGCACAGTGGAACTTACCTTCTCAGGATGCTGCCCCTTTACCTCCATCTAGACATGGGCCTTGTCATGTCATCAGGTGGCTTGAGTGGCCTCATGCACTTGAGCCCGAGAGGACATGACTCTACTCATCTGGGACTTTCTCTTATACATAGAATGTCGGATTTGGGTTTGAGTGCATGTTGTTTATTATGTAAAGAATTCTTTTCCTTCTCCTTTAACACAGTAGGTGTTTAATAAGTGCTTGTTAAGGGGCACTAGGTGGCACAGTGAATAGAGCACCGGCCCTGGAGTCAAGAGGACCTGAGTTCAAATCCAGTCTCAGACACTTAGTAGTCATGTGACCTTGGGCAAGTCACTTAACCCCAATTGCCCTACCTTCTCCCCTCCAAAAAGCCAAAAAATACCAAATAAGTGCTTGTTAATTAATCTGACCTGTTTGTCATGGGAAAAGCCTTTCACTTGGTGTTAAAAGGTTCAAGTTCAAGTGGTTTGTAAGTAAGGCACTCTCCCGTTTCAGCTGGCCACTTAGAAGACACAGCTGGGATTACCTGCATACTTAGTTCATTTTCTCACCCTTTTTCTTAAAACAGGTATTCTTTGGTTGAATCCTGTGGCAAAGTCATCAGAAGACATGTCTAAGAGGTGTCTGGACTGGTCTGTGATCCTTGTTGTTGAAAGGCAGACATCACTGAGCTCACAGAAGAGGTAGAGGATTAGAATATAATTTAGGTGTTTAGAGTTAGAAATTTACCTCTGGTCACCAATATGTCAACACCGAAAAGGTTTGGATATGTAAGACATCAATCCTTCTGAGACCTGGGATTTCATGTGTGAGCCCTAATTGCACCAATGTACATTGGTACACCTATGTACATCTGTGACAAGTCAACTGGACCTTCTAGAGTTGCTGTGATGAACCAAGAATTCACTCCCCTGAGGTCTACCTGGAGATGGGCCTTGGGGATAGGTTAGGATGGGCCTCAGACAGTAGACACAGTCTAGTACAGGCTCTAATCTTACTATTTTTTCTAGCTTGGTGGGACCTGCCAGGGTCATCTCTAGGCCTTGATGAGCTATAGAAGGAGGTCTTCAGTGGAGAATCTCTATTATCTTTTGGATATTCCGTTTTACTTATGTCATCTTTGACTAGATCACTGTTCCACAGATTGTTTTGTATTTTTCATGTATATTTGCATTCTTAAAACTGTGTCTGAAAGTATTTATTAGTAATTGTATTACACTATAATTTTGAAATGCCAATATGTCCAATTTCAGCCTCTTAACATTTCCCTAGGCGTTGCTTTATATCAGAAGTTTGGTTTTTGGCCCACCCTCTACCAAGGATATCACAAGAACAAGCATGCAAATTATGTGCAAGTATTCTTCTGGTACCATAGTAGCAGAGCCTGGCACATGGTAGACGCTTCATAAATGCTTCTTGACTTGACTTGCCAGGGTGGCCTGGGCAAGGTCTCTGCTAGGGACCAGGGAAGTAGCCCCAGAATCCAGTCTTATATATATCCACATCCCAGGATTGACCTTTCAATTCCTCAAGCTCCCTTCCTCTTGGAGTCTGACTTAGAAAGGAAGCCATACCAGGCTTATACCAGGTTGTCCTTCTCATACCAGGGAGCACCTTACCTTTATAGAAGGCAGAAATTGTACTTTCCAGTCCTCACTCCCTCTTTGCATCTGCTGCCCAGCCTAGTTTCAACTCCATGGACCGAGATACCCTTGTACCATCCCATACCATCCCTTTTCCTGCTTCCTTCTGTGTAGTTTCCCTCTTAGATGGTAAGCTAGTTGAGGGCAGGGGCTATCTTTCTTTTGTATTAATTGTATCCCCCAGCACTTAGCAAAGTACCTGCCTGGGGCACAGACACTTAATCAAGGCTGATGGGGTTGGAATCCTTGATTAAGTCTGGCCCCATCCCATTCCACTGAGAACCTGGAAACAGAGAAAGATCAGTGTTCTGTTTGAGCATTCTACACAATTCCCCAGTCCAGGCTTAGGGACATGTATTTATGAAATGGTTAGAAGAAGCTCTGCCCATAGGTGCCATTCCTATACCCATAAGCCAAAGTGGGAGTCAGAAGAAGTAGAAGCAAGAGCAGCCAATGTGTTTGCATGATGAACTAAAGCTTTAGTTAGGGCAGAGGTTCTGAACCTGGAATCTAAGCTTATTAAAATTTTTTTTCTACTTTTCTTTGTAATCCCATGTATTTTCATTTCGTACTTTTAAAAACATGATTCAGAGAATGGGTCCAGAGATTTGGGCAGACTGCCTAGCATAATCCATGACACAACAAAGATTCAGAATCCCAGGTTAAGGAAGAGTGAAGAGAAAGACATGGGGTGTAAGGCTGGGCCTGTGACTGTCATTGTCTCTTCATTACCACTCCATCCCTCCAAATCCGTGGCAACAAATGAGAGTTCACTTAATGCTTGAATATTTTATTAGGTGAAAACTGCAGACCTTTTATCAAAAAACTCTTAGACTACTCTCCCTTCCTCCTCTGGGGACCCTGGGCCTGGTCTGGAAGAAAGGGTGGTATCTTGTTGCTTGTCC
This sequence comes from Pseudochirops cupreus, assembly GCA_028627135.1. Lineage (NCBI taxonomy): Eukaryota > Metazoa > Chordata > Mammalia > Diprotodontia > Pseudocheiridae > Pseudochirops > Pseudochirops cupreus. The sequence goes on from CM053582.1 coordinate 1,086,665, forward strand.
CCCCTCCTTCACCTAAGGCTGCTTGCTGCCCACCCTGCTTGCTTCCAAGATATCCTCATCATTCAGCAGTAAAGGGGAAGGAGGGGAGAGAGGGACACAGAGAAATCACTAACAGCTCAATGGGCCAAATCTGCACCCCTAACCCTGTCCACTCTCTATGCTACCAAGAAAAGTAGAGAGGAGGGATGGACATGCTCATCACACTAGGTCACACCACGTGGGCAGCAGATATAGGGAGCTATGCCCAGAATGAGGGGGGGGGTGGGGTGGAAGGGACAGATGGCTATCTAGGTTAATAATTCTTCTATTCTAAATCCCTCGAGTAGCCAGTCTCAGAACAATCCTTAGGAGTTTGATTCTTGGTGTCAAATGGGCCATAGCAAGAAGGGCTATTGAATTGGGTCATGATGGGAATGTACAGATCAGAGAGGTAGGGCAGAGGCAATAGGGCCTGGAATGAGGTCAGCAAAAACACAAACTGGCAGCCCTGTCCTCAGGTTACAGCAGACTTAGGGCAGCGGGAATGGTGAGCGCCACTCACCAAAGCTGAATCTCTCGGATTTCAGAGATGGTCTGGTTGGCCTTCTGGAGGGCCTAAGAAAGAAAAGAAAATCTTTGGGTCATGACAGCACCACTAACAGCCCCAGAGAGGTCTCACATAGTATCAGTAGTTAGTTACCTTGAGCATGGAAGCTGCTTCATTTCGCTGCTGAGCTATATCTTCAGACTCAGTGAGCAGCTCATGCAGCAGATGGGCCTTGTACAACTGCCCCACCAGCTCACTCTGCAGGTGGTCCTTGACATAGTTCACCAGGAAGTGCATGACTGTTTTGGGGACACTGGGTTGGGGGACAGAGACCAGACAGGCATTGGTTGGCAGTAGGTCCTACAGGGATGGGGGATACTCTAAAGCAGGGAGCAAATGGCCCACAGGACCCTATAAAGAACGCCTCTTCCTGGGTTTTTCTAATTGAAAGAATCCTAGTGAGTTAGGTGACCTGGGTTCCAGTCCTGGCTCCCTATGGATAATTTGCCTTCTCTGAGCCTTTGTTTTTCTTACAAGGATGTCATGAAGCTAAATGTAATTATAGATTGAACATGCTTTTGGAAATAAACCAGTAGAGATCTCTCAATGTCTGATTCCTTCCCACCTTGAATCGTCACCAGGTTGTTGGGTCAAGAGAGCAGCTCTGATGTAGATGCCCCTACACACACACACACACACACACACGCATGCACACATACACATACACACAGTGCATACACATACACATGCACATATAAATGTACACACATACACACCATTCCTACCTACCTGTCCTGAATGTTCTTCCGGACTATAAGGAAGTAGGACTGGATCAGTCTGTATATTACCTCACAGTCTCGCTGTTCTCTTTGACTCAGCTTTCTGGCAACTGGCATGGGCTAGGGGAGGACACAAGAGGAGAAGGGGGTGCCAGTAAGAGGAAATAAGTCCTAAAACAGGACATCTGTGCACCAGTGTCCCAGAGGCTGCCTGGGCATTATCTCAGTGGCCCAAGGTGATGGTGGGGTCCAGTATAAGCCACCCTCTCCTTCCACTAAATCTCACTCTTCTGGGCAAGGTCTCTGGAGTAACAGTGCCAATTTCAGCATTAGAGCTATAAATAATCTTACCTTATTTGAGGGGGGGAAAGCACGAAGTTATTCCCCCATGACTACTTTTTTTATATTTTTATTTTCAGTTCCAAATTCTTTCCCTCCCTCTAGTCCCTCCCCTACCCATCCAGAAGGCAAGAAATGTGATACCCATCAAATAGATGAAGTTGTACAAAACATATTTACATATCTGCCGTGTTGCAAGAAAAATAAAGAAAACAAAAAAAAAATGCCTGGATCTGCCCTCCAAGTCCATCAGTTCTCTCCCTGGAGTTGGACAGCATGTTTCATCATGAGTCCTTTGGAGTTGTGGGAAGTCATTATGTTGATCAGAGTAGCTAAGTCATTCACAGTTTATTATTGTACAATGTTGCCATTACTGTGTACAATGTTTTCCTGCTTCTGCTCACTTCACTCTGCATCAGTTCAGATAAATTTTCCCAGATTTTTCTGAAATCATCCCCCTCATCATTTCTTATAGCATAATCATATTCCATCACATTCATATACCACAACTTGTTCAGCCATTCCCCAATTGATAGGCATCCCCTCAACTTCTAATTCTTTGCCATCACAGAAAGAGCTGCTAGAAATATTTTTGTACATATATGTCCTTTTCCTTTAATCTCTTGGGGGTATAGACCTAGTAGTAGTATGGCTGGGTCAAAGGGTATATTCCCCCATCACTCCTAAAGATGCTCTAACAACGACTTTCCTGTACCCCTCAAACCTGGGCGGAAACATGAGATGGTACATGTGATCAACTGCAATTTGGACTTTTAAATTCACTTCACAAAAATCACAATCCAATCTTATACAATTAGGCATAGGGAGAAGCCAAGGTTTCTGGGTCTGCATTTGACAACACTATACATGTGAGTGAATGAGTGAGTCATTCACAGTTTGTGTTACATAATCTCAACTGGGCCCTCGCTACATCAAGGCAATCCTTTTATATCTTCCTCAGTGACTCACTATCTCATTCACCACAGCAGCATTTCCAAACCTTTTCATCCCTCCTCAAACCTCCCACAATTCTCTCCCCATCTGCTCAGCTGAGAACCTTGCCTCATATTTCAATGTAAACACTGCAATCATTCTCTGAGAGCTGTGTCACTCAGATGCCTTTTGTGATTACTTCTCCTTCACTTGTGTCACATGAAGAGGTGGCGCTTCTTGGCAAGGCAAACTCCTCTACACGGAAGTCATCCCGTCCTGTCCTGTCTTCTCCCATAGACTGGTTCCTCATTTGTCAGTCTCTCCCTGTTTACCAGTCGCTTCTCTATCCCCTCCAAACATGCTCTATCCTCAAAACCCTTCACTTGATCTACCCCCACTATCTATCATCCACACATCTCTCCTCTCTTTTTCTGCTGAAGTCTTTAAGAAGGTCATCTACAATCAGGGAGCTTCCACTTGCTCATTCTCAATTCCATTCCACTCTCATTCCCAATTCAATAGTCTGGCTCCTGACCTCATCATTCAACTGAAACTGCTCCCAATGCACTTTTGGTTGTTAAATCTGCTGACCTTGTCAGGTCATTTTCAGAACAGAAAGGAGGCCCAAGTAGAATTTTTTAAAAAGTGTGTTCTATAGTAGATCACAGATTCATTTCGATCAGAGCCTGGATGGAAGAGTCTGTGAGGCCACCTTTGGCTATGGTTTTACAACCTCCTAATGCTGAATTCAGTTTACCAAGTGATTCCATATTCTTTGTAGAGGGGGCATGAATATTCCACTGCCTAGAATGCTTTCTCCCAACTGTAACTAATGGTAATTAGCTGGGAGTCTGGTCAGCCTGAAGAGATTCTCTGTAGCCCAGCCACCACTGTGTGACCTTTCAAAATGGTATTCTTGGATACACAAAGTCACTTGTGATGACCTCAACAAAGAGCAGATCCTAGAATTCCAGGGTCTACTGAAAAGGTCAGTAAACTGGCCTATTTCTCTTTTTCTACAAAACAAATATTTTGCCCTTACCAGGGTTAGGAATGTCTAGTAAAAATGTATAAGCAGCCTCTGGATCCCTACTGGGAATGGTATCTGTTGTTATTAGTGCTGGATGTAGAATTTTTTTCTGGGTAATTTAATCATTTTATTAATAAGGCAAGTATGCTTGATGTGGGATTTTGATCCTGGCAAAAGTATTCATGGGATTCTGGCAGTTAGTTCCCAAGGTCTATGTGAGTGAAGAGTCCAAGACTCCATGGAAGGGGATGAGCTAGGAAATGGAATTGGTACACAGAGCTCCAACTCAGGAAACTTATCATTTTGCTGTGTGCCTGGACTGCCTGAAAGGAACCAGGTACTTTGCAGGCAGCCCCCGAATAGTACCTTTCCTTTGGCTTTGAAAACCCAAGAGCAGAGAGCTCTACTTCTGTTACCAGAGGCAACTCCAGGGAAAGCTGGTGTCCTAGATAGGTTAGAGGCAAGGAATAGGAACTCTAAGCTATGGGAGTTGAGCCATTTGGGGCTAGATGTTAGCAAAGTTTACCATGAAAAAAATCTGCTTGATTTTGGTGCTTCTGTATTTGGGTCCTTTCTGAGGCAGGCCACCCACAATGCACTTATAAGATGTCACACAGGCAGTAAGTGGCAGAGCTGGAACTTGAACTTGGGGACTATGATTTCAAGTTGCTCAGCTCTTTCTTCTCCATCCTCCCTGCTTCCAAAACGTCTACAGTGTAGATGTAGATGTAGATTTTAAATTGTGACTTTATCCTTCTGTACATCTTTCTTCATAATGCACAGAGTCCCAATTTAAAATTTTTATAGGTAGAAATGTCACCTTTCCTTTGTGACTAATCAAATTGATATAATTTACTTCATATATAGCTGTAAGTGATAAATTGAAGCCCTTTGGCTTTAAGAGGATCTTTAGGAAGTTTATCCCCCCTATAAAAACCTCTTCCCAGAATCTAGGCATTCATATGTATTATCTTCCCCAAAAGCCTTCTCATCCTATACTAGCCATTCTGTCTAACCAATCACTGCCCTAGAATTATCCCAGGAAATGGAAAACTGAAACATCACTAAGATGGGACCTTTTCTGTATAAAAAATCAAAGCTGGTGAGCTCTCTTTGGTGCTGTAATCCCCACTGGCCATCTGGGAACAGCCAGCCCTCTAGCCTGGCCTGAGCCCAAAGTCTCTGAAAGTAACACAGATACCTGGAAGACATAGGGGAGCTGAAGAGCAGCCCTTTCATCTCCACACATCCCAAGACCTCTGCTGGTGGCAAATTCTGCAGCAAACCTTACTGGCTAGCTCTGTGGGTGTGTGTGTGTGTATGTGTGTGGGGGGGTGTTACTGTCATAAAACTACTCATTTAAAAGGCAACTGCTACTGGTAGACAAGATGAATGAGAGATTCTGGGCAGTTCCCTTTTTAGTCATTCCTGTGAACCCTCATTTCCCCTTTCCCTTTAGCTTTGTAATTTAAAAAATCCTTTGGAAAATATGCTATGCCCCAGAACTGCCCATGTCTATGTGAGTGTCAACCAGGAAAGCATGTTCCAACTACAGAACTGGGGAAAGAGTCCCAAGGCTGGCAGGGAATGCTGAACCCCTTCCACCTGGGCTTCTCTCTCACAAATGCTCAGTCTGGGACCATGGAACAGAATGAAACGGAGTAACCAGTGGAGGAATAGAACCCTATGACCTGGGTCTCTTCAGTGCCATAGTTTAAGACCTTCAGCTATCCAGTCACATATGGCAGAAATGAATTTCAACCCCAACAGATCTTTCCACCCCCAGAGAAGTCAGGCCCACCATCCCAGGTCCCAGCTCAAACCAAATGCCACTCACCGCATCTAACAGATTGATGGCATGTGTTCGGCTGGTGACAGAGTAGACATGTAACTGAGAAGATGATCTGGGATTCTCCTTTTCCTCGGGAACAGTTTCATCCCCCACTTTCTCACTCTTCCAGCACCTAGAAACATTCGCCTGGCAGGTGTCACTCTGTCCAGCATGGAAGGGAGGGAAAGGACAGGATGCTGATATTCAAGATGCCCAATGTCAAGAGGGGCTGCATATCACAGAGTGGGGCACATGGAGAAAACTTATTTCATAAGCCTGATGGAAGCTCTAAAGCAATGGGGAAGGTGGGGACATGAAAAATGCCCACCTCATGGCCCTGGAAGAAAAATCATCAGGCAACAATCCTCTCCATTCTTCTTCAGGTTCACAAACCAGCATTTTCTATAGCTCTGCAGTTTAGAATCATCTGCTAACCCTTCCCACACTTAAGAGAGCCCCTCTCCATCCCAAAATTGGTCCTGTGAGCTTGTCAGCCTAGAATTCTGGGAAGGCTGTCATGGTTCATTACGAGACAGGGCAGGAGTCCCCCTCCCCCCAGGGACAGTGGAAGAGTCTCCCAATTTGAGATTTTCCAAATTCCTTTTTGATCTTATACATAGTTCTTAATTAATACTCCCTCTTTGAGTATAGCCTATATGGTTGTTTCTCACCTCCAAAAGAGGTAGGATGACTTGATTTCTTTAAAATTAACCTTGAACTGGGCAGAATACTAAGAGAGTCCAAAAACCAAATCATCCTCTTAGATCCAATATATTAGATGACTGAGAATATGCCCAAAGAATATCTTCAAAAAGAAAATAGTCCCCAGCCAACAGATTGTTTACAGTGGCTTATTTGTAGCTGCAAAGAATTGGAAGTATCTGACATGTCCAACAATTTGATAATGGCTGACCAACCTGAGACCATGACTGATAGGGCATACTACAGTGCCATGAATTAATGACAATTACGAGGAAAATAAATAGTGACTTATCTGAAATCATATATATAGTGAAGAAGACAGATTCAAAAGATCATATTATTTTAGCACTGGATGAGGCCTTGGTGGCTTGAAGAAGATTCTCTTCCACAAACTACGGCCAGAAAATTGTTCACACCCTTTGACTCAGCAATACCAGATCTATACCTCAAAAACATCAAAGAAAAAGAGAAAGGACTCATATGGACAAAAATATTTTGCGCAGCTCTTTCTGTGGTGGCAAAGAATTGGAAACTGACGAGATGCCCATCAATTGAGGAATGGCTGAACAAGTTGTGGTATATGATTGTGATGGAATATTATTGTGTTATGAGAAATAATTTCAGAAAACTTGGGAGGACCTGTATGAACTGATACAAAGTGAAGTGAGCAGAACCAGAGGAACAATTTATGTAGTCACAGCAATACTGTAAAGATAATCAACTGTGAAAGACACAGTAACTCCGATCAACATAATGGCCCCCCACAGCTCCAAAGGACTCATGATGAAACATGCTGCCCACCTCTAGAGAGAGAACCGATGGATTCAGCAAGCAGACTGTGTGTGTGTGTGTGTAGGTGTATGGATACACACACACATGCATCGTATACAAAATACACACACATTGATATGTATTTGGACATGGCTAATGAAGGAATTCGTTTTGCTTTACTATAACATTGGTAATGTGGTTTTTTTCCCTCTTGTTTTCTCAGTGGGGGGAAGGGGAGGTGGGAGGGGGAGAATTTGGAGTTAAAAGCAAAACTGAATTAAAAAACTTAAAGTCTTGCCTTCCCCCCTCCAAAAAAAAAAAAAAGAATCCTTTTCAACAATGTACCCAATAAGCAGCTTTTGCTTGAAGATTTCCAAAGAAATATTCCAAACTGTTGTCTCAGTATATACATGGATATCAACTATGGAAAACTGATACATAGGTGTACATATAAACACCTGCATATAGATATAAACTTACATGTGCATACACAGACATTTATTTAATCAGAGGCAGCCAAGGCACAGTGGCTAGGGAACTGGTCTTGGAGCAAGGAAGACCTAGCTTTCAATCCTTCCTCTGACACATTCCAGATGTGCGACCCTGAACAAGTCATTAACTTGAGTAACCCAGGAAACTGTTAGATTATAATTCACAGAGTAAGGATTGATTAGTGTGAGATTCCTCACCAGGAATCCCAGAGCCAGGCACATTCATATGAACTGACTGCAATATTTCCAGGGTCTGGAGTTTTGTCTTCTCTGATACAGACTGTTATCTCTTCCTAACTCTTTAAGAGTTGCTGTGGCTAAAAACCAGAGTCCCCCAGGAATGACCACCTCTATGAATTGAGCTGGGCCAGCCTTCAGGCAACTGTCTTATCATCCATCACGGGGCCAACACTTGAAGTTAGTGCAGTTTGGTAGGGCCTGCCAGAATCTTCAGTCCCTGGGGACAACCTTCAAGAAGCCAGAGCAGCTACCTCGCTTCAATGCCGAGGCATCTAGAGACTTTATGCTTGTGTGAATGACAAAGGTAATGGCAGAGGACACAGAAAGGAGGAGCTGAGAAGATGGTGTGGTTATTTCTATGTTGACTAGCTTCTCCCCCCAAAGTTTTAGCCCAAAATCCACACTAAACAAATATACAATTACAACACGTTTTTAAAAATATGAGGGGAAACTGAAATAATTGAAGGCTTATCTATTGCTCATGGTTGTGCTACGGCACCATCTAGGTTAACTTATACATTCAGTTCTATACCAAAATATTACTCAGTTATTTTAAAGAGCTACAAAAAATGTCACATAATTCAACTGGATGGTTACAAAGCCTAGAATCTCCAGGTAAACACCAAAAAGAACAGGAAAGAAAGGAATATAGCATCTGCATACTTCCAATGATCCTGTAAAGCAGCCATCACCCAGATGAGGTGGTGCTGGTTCCAAATAGAAAAGGAGATCTAGGGGCAGCTAGATGGCCCTGGTGTCAGGAGGACTTGAGTCCAAATCCGGCTTCAGACACTTTACACACTTAGTAGCTTTGTGACCTTGGGCAAGTCACTTAACTCCAATTGCCTTGCCTTCCTCCCTCCAAAAAAAAAAGATCAATGGAACACAACACATAAGCAGGAATCAGGAATACTCAAAATCAATAGAAACTCAGGATCTAAGTGACTCTGGAAAGGACACCTTATTGGACAAGTACTACTAGGAAAACTGAAAAGCAGCTTAGCAAAAAAGAAAACCAGCAGTTTAGGTGAGAATCTGACATTACCTCTGGGAAGCCCCAAAGACGTTTGGCTTTCAGGGCTCTTAAACCTCTTTTCTTGGAGGGGGGGAAGGCATGGCAACTGGGGTTAAGTGACTTGCCCAAGGTCACACAGTTAGTGTCAAGTGTCTGAGGCAGAATTTGAACTCAGGAACAGGGCCAGTGTTTTGCCACCAGGGCACTGCAGCGCCACCTAGCTGCCCCTCATAAACCTGTTTTCTGTCACGGACTCTGGCAGGCAGGCAGGCTGGGGAAAAGAAGGGTTCCCTTCTCAGGATGTTTTTTAGGTAAATAAAATACATCAGATTAAAAAGGAAACAAATTACATTGAAATAAAGTTGTCAAAATTTTTTTAAAAACCCAAGTTCACAGACCTCAAGTTGAAGAACCTCTGCTCTACTTAAATACAGCCAGAACAAGGGAAACCAGACTGGCAAAAAAACTACGTTTTTCCTCTGCTAAACATCTGATGGTCAAGATACACATGGCAGTGAAGTGGCACACCAAGGGACAAGAGCATTGGGCTTGGGTTCAAATCTGACCTCAGACACTAGGTACGTGACCGTAGGCAAGTCACTGAGCCCTATCTGCCTCAGTTTCCTCATCTGTAAAATGAACTAGAGAAGGAAATGGCAAACCACTCCAGTATCGCTGGCAAGCAAACCCGTGAAGAGTGTCACACATAAGGACTGAACATGCAAGGTATCTTCAAATCACTCATAGTAAGATGCAAATCCAAACAACTGAGGTTTCCACTCATAGTCAATGAACTGGCAAAAATGGGAATAGTTCAAATTCAAAGGGCTGTGGGAAGACAGGCAAACTACATACATTCTTGGTGTGTCTATGCATCAGTCCAAGCATTCTGGAATCGCGGACTGAAAGATAACAGTACTAGACGGCCAAGGAGGTCAAAGAAACAAAGCAAAATCCCCCATACACCAGAATATTCACAGCAGCACACTTTGTGGCAGCAAAGAAGGAGAAGGAAAGTTGGCACCCAGTGACAGCAGAATGCCTAAGTCCCTTGTGGCATATGAATGAAATAGGATATCGATGCTCTGGAAGAAAAGAGGAATATGAAGAATTCAGAGACTTAGATGAACTGATGGAGAATGAAGTATGTACAAAAAGGAAAGCAATATACATGCCAACAATGTCTTTGATGTCAAGATGAGCAAGACTGTTGAATAACAACAAAAACATATATTTTTAGGGCAGCTAGATGGTGCTGTAGAGGATAGAGTGCAGGGCCTTGAGTCAGGAAGACTCCTCTTCTGAGTTTAAAGCTGGCCTCAGACACTTGCTGGCTGTGTGTGACCCTGGGCAAGTCACTTAACCCTGTTTGCCTCAGTTTTATCATCTATAAAATGAGCTGGAGAAGGGAATGGCAAATCACTTCAGTACATTTGCCAAAAAAACCCAAAAACAAATGGGATCATGAAGAGTAGGACACAGTTGAAAATGAATGAACAACAAAGTTTGGTGAACAAATCTGTGACTTCCCCTTTCGACCACTTTTATGCATCCACAGGCTTCCCATCTGCACTGCACCATTCCTCCCACCTCCCCAGCCTATCTTTTCCAAACTGAAGAATCACTAAGCTTTTTAGTTTGTCTCTAAACAAAAGCATCAGGGAATTATAATTTGCATGCAGACAAAGCAGTCAAGTCTCAGAAGTGGGATGAAAGAAGAACCTTACACACCAACCAAAAGAGAGATCCATGGAAGGAGTGGGGGCTTCATCAAATCATTCACATATGGGGATGCCATAACCAACCCCCAAGCAAAGCAAAGCAAGTTGGGTAGTGTGACCCTCCCTCTCCCAGTGGCCCTTTGGAGCTAACTCCTCTTTAGAGGCTCAAAGATTTTTAGAAGTGGAAGGGCCATTCCTTGGAGGTCATGGAGTCTACTCCCCCTTTGTCTCAGAGGAGAAAACAGGTGCAGGGTCAGGAGCTGAACTCCAATCCTCTGACTTCAACTTCGGCCCTCTACCTAGCATACCACAAGTCTGCTCTGGATGGTCACTGTCACCTGGTTTCACCTGGACAGCATGGAGGGCAATCGCTGGGGGAATAAGTTCAGGGAATGGATGAGGGTTTGTCGAGGCCAGACCTAGTTCACCTTATTCAAGTACCTTACTGATACTGATGGAAGCTGAGACCAGAGTCATATCAACAAAATCTGGGTGCTTGGTGTTGATGTAGGCTAGTTCAATGGCCACGAGGTTGTGAACCTGCAAGGGAAGGTAATGAAGTCATCCTACCGGTCCTGTCTCACTGCTCCTCCCCTTCCCTGCTTCTATCTATTTGTCAGGCTGGGAAAACAGAGGCAGAAGCCATTTCAAGTAGGGGCAGTCAGGGTCCACTTGGTGAAGACTGAAGACTGGGCTGCCCTAGAGTCCTCTCTTCATCAGTCTCTCATCACCCTATTCTGTGGTTTGAAATTGATTCCTTGTCCATGTCATATCTGGCCTCCTTCTAGGGCTGCTTTGGTTGTGGCTGCTATGCTCTGTGGCCATAGATTTAGCCAGGATGAGTGCGGCCTCCTGGGTATGCCCTGCCTTCAGTTGATTACTTGCTGGGTGCAGTGTATTTGCCAGGATTAGTGGGGCTTACACAGGAAATGATCTTGGGCAAAGGCTCAGGTGGGTTTTTTCCTTTAGTCCCCAGTTCAACCTCTCTATGAGATCCTGCCTTTCCCCATTCCTTCCTTCTTCCTTTGCATTTCATCCTCTAATCAAGCTGTAAACTGGCTATTAGCACCCCCACCAACAAATTGCCCAGGGCACTGGCAGGTTGTGCAGGCTGGATGCTTTCCACTTAGCTGTGTCCCAAAGCACTGCCTTAGTCATTACCATTTCATTGGTTATTGGCAGCCTTTTCCTCAGGACTCCAGTTACCACCTCCATGATGGCCTCATGTAGCTTGGGAAAGCGGAGCAGCTCCTGAAAAAGGCACAGCTCCTCAGTCTCGGGCTCTGGGCACAAGGCTGCTTCTGCCCTCCATGCCCCACCCTCTCCAAGCACAATCAAGACACCTGATTCCTTGTCTCGGCTCTTCCCCTCACTGGCTGTTGGACCTTGGGGAAGGCATGCGTGTGGATGAGTGTGCACAAGTATGTGCATGTGTACGTGAGCAGGTACCCAGACCCCTCTCCCCCCACCTGAGTACTGTAAGTAGAACAGTGCTGGATGATCCTCTGAAGCTCTTCATGCACCAGCTCTACACAGCGAAGGCTTGGCTCCTCTAGTCTCTTAATTTGCCTCTTTACTAGCAGCTCAAAGGACACCTCTGGGACGAAGAGTGCTGGGCGAGGCCCCTGGGTAAGGAGGAAAGCATAGGGAGACCCTGGGTGAAGAGGCAAGCATGGGGAACCCCTGTTCATGAGGCCTCTGGGTAGAGAAGGAAGCATGGGGAGCCCAGCTCAGCCCTCCCGTAGGATTAACTCCAGCTGAACCCAGCTCTCTAGTGGGAGCTCTCTAGGCCCATTCTCTGCCAGAGAAGGGGGAGAGTGGGCAAGGCAGAAAAGTAGATTCCTCGGGGCGGGCAGGGAATTGGGGCTTTGGCATCTTTTTTGCAGCTTCTGTCTCTTGTATACTTAAAGGTTTAAGGGAGTCAGAACCAGACAAGGAGCTCAACTTGGTTCCTCCCCTTTCTAGCTCTTGGCAATATGGGGGTGGGGGGGAAGAAGACTTGCCTCTAATTCTTTCACCTGACCTCAAACTGCCAGCTCTGAGGCAGCCCCTGCCTCTCCCTCACCTTCTAAGAAGGTACAGTTGGAAGGCCAAGGCTCCAGACAAAGGTCATTCAATCACTACTACCTCTTGCCTTATGGGAGCCATCTACTCCTCCCACTCCATCTAAACTTAACTGTCAAGACTGCTGCCTCCCCCTTACCCCCACCGTGATAAATGCTCTGCAAACCTACTATTGTAGGTGAACTATTTCTATTAAGATTATTGCTGCCTGATCCTACAGAATTTAGGTTATGGTGCCAGACATGAGGCAAAGATGGTGAATCAAATTTGCGATTTCTCTCAGTGAGCCACGGCAACTCCAGAGACTCCACACAGCTTCCCTGAGTTGGCCTTGGCTTGGCTCACTGGTGGATTCCTCTTTCAGAGCCTCTTTTGAGCCATGTTAAGAGGCCCCAGGAAGAAAGCAGTCTTATGACTTTCTGGTGTCCTTGACAATAGGGTCGGTTTCCTTCTTTGTCGGTTCACCCCCAAGCCTAGCACAGTGCCTGCCTGACTTGGAGTTAATAAATGGTGGATTGTTCACACCAGATGATTCATAGCACCAGAGGGTTCCTGATCCCCAGGCTGACACTCCCCTCCTCCCTGTTCCCAAGAATTCAATCTCTCCTCCCTCTCCCCGCAAAGCCCAAGGTCTGCCCCTGTAAAAGCCATTCAAAAAAACTCAATGCAAGCAGTCAAGGCTCTTCTCAAAGAAGAGTCCCCAGAGAGGGTCTGATCAGAGCAACATGGCTGCCAGAGAGCAGCAAGAAGACTTGGGTTCAAACCCCTGCTCAGCCACTTTTACTAGCTGTGCAACCTGGGCAAATCTCTTCACAACATTGTGCCCTGGTTTCTTTGGCTGACCACACACCTCTGACTAAAGGGCTATTTCCCCCAAACAGTGAGACATATCAGTAGAAGCAGGGTCAGCTATAGGCACCAAGAAATGGAAAAATGGATGAAAATAGGCAAAGTAGCTGTGAAGGAGGGATCTGTTACCGTGGCATTTCGGATGGCTGTCAAGATGTCCAGCATGGTTAGTCCAGCCAGAGGATCAATGGATTCCAGAGCTCGGCCAAAGGTCTCGTGGAAGATGTAGCACATGCGAGCACCACCACAGCTGGAGGGTCAGAGGTCAGGCATCAGAAAGGTGCTTTGCCCATGGCTGTTCCCAACCCCTAGATATGCCCTATCACCCTTGCCTCAGACCAAAGTTAGACACAGAAATAGAGAAATAGAAGAAAACACCAGACAAAGGACTGGCTGTCAAGATTCTGGGTCTTACTCCTACATATCACTCACTGTGAAATCTCGGGCAAGTTGTTTGCTCTGCCTGAGCCTTAGTGTGTTGGCCTAGCTGCTCTTTAAGGAGCTCTTTCAGCTCTTAATCTTTGCTGGGCTCCGTGAAGCATCAGCAAGCGGCTAGGTGGCGCTACAGTGAAGAGGCAGGAAGACTCAAGTTCAAAACTGGTTTCAGATACTTACTAGCTGTGTGACCCTGGGCAAATCACTTCACTTTGTCTGCCTTAATCCCCTGGAGAAGGAAGTGTCCAATTACTCCAGTATCTTTGCCAAGAAAACTCCAAGGACAGCACTGGTGCGCTATGATCCATGGGGTCACAAAGAGTCGGGCATAATTGAACAACAAGAAACATCATGTGATGCCCAGACATGATGAGAGAAAGGCTTGTGTCTTAACTTTCCCTGGCTTCCTTCAAGAGTCAACTCAAATCCTCCCACTTGAGAAGGTCTTTCTCAGTCCCCCTGGCTGCCTTGCTTTTCTGTTTACCTTCCATCTGTTTGGGATGAAAAATATCCTTCATCCTTAATTTAGTGAAAAGAAATAAACACAGAGATCTCTTAGGATAAGAACAGGACTTTATTCTCTTCCCTGGGAGAAGAGGGAGGTCTTCCCCATGACTCATCATGGAGAAGAGGCAAGTTACAAAAGACAGTGCTGGAATTTATAACCTAACTTAGTCAAGACCCCTCCCCAACTGTTTCCCCTCTCATTGGTAGAGAGGCAGACTTCACCAAATACTTCCCCAACTGGGACAGCAAGGAAAGATAAGAGGAGGGTCCCACCAAGGCGGGAAAACAGACAAAGGAAGATAAAAAGTGATTGACAGAAGCAATTTGAAAAGTTAGCCACCCCAAACTGAGAAGTTTTCACTCATCTCATACACATCTAATCTATATATACCTTGTACGTGCTTAATTATTTCTAGATTTCTCCTTCCCTTCCCCAATCAGAACAGGAGCTCTTTGAGGGCAGGGACTGTTTTTTTTTGTCTTTTTCCTTTGTTTACTGAGCGTTTAGCACAATGCCTGGCATACGATAAATACTTAATAAAACTCTTGTTGACCTGCTACATGCTGTTTGGTCTTTTTGGAGAACTACACTGAGCGCTAGAGTGGCCTAGACAACTTTTTAAGACTAGAAGTTGCTGAGTAGGTGCCAACCTGCACTGGAAGAGAGGTATCTGACGGACTAAAACCAAACTAAGACTTCCCAACAACCCCTCTCCCGCACTCTTCAGCCATTTCCCATGTCCAACTCTCTATGACCCCATTTGCAGTTTGCTAGATAGGTTATTACTGCTTTATCTTATCCAGGGCTATTGCTCAATTTTCAAATAACTGGTCCCAAGCAATCTGGACCTTATCTAAATTCCAGGATTCTGGGCCTAAGAAATTTCCCGTCTCAATGACTCTTCTTTATTTGTATCTTCTGCTCCCTCCCTCCAACTCCTCAACCCCCATGCCTGCCCTGAGCTTACAGCTCTGAGGTCTCAATGTTCTTTGCTGTGCCTTCGATGGTGTTGCAGTATTCAGTGGCAAATTTGGTGATGATGTGCAGCAGAGTGGCATTCTGGTCTTGAACAGGCTTCCCATAGCTCTGGAGCACTGACTGGTAGTGGGCCGTCAGCACATTCACACGTGTCTTCAGCTCAGGCAGGCAATCTCGGATGTGGTTCATCAGGAGTCTGAGGGAGAGAACATAAGGACCAACCCCAGGGGACCCCCAGGCACTCTTCAGCTCTATCACCAGCCTGCCCCAACCAGCCCTATCAGTACCTGTTGAGTGTCTTGGCAAGGAAGCGGGTGCCGTTCCGGTGGGCTAGGGATGGGTATTTCTTCTGCAAAAAGCATTGCTCATCTTGTAGAGAATCACTGATGGTCTTGTGCATGTTGATGTCATGTTGGCTCCTGTGGAGAGGGTCAAGGTTCAGACTCAGGCCCTGCTCCCTAGACCAGAAATTCAAGGATAATTCAACATTAGGAAACAATGTATATAATCATATAAACAACAAAAACTACACGGTCATACCAAAAGCACTCATTTATGTTGAAAACCCTAAAAAGCATTGGCTTGGAAGGGCTTTTCTGTAAAACAATAAACTATCCCAAACCCAAACCTAGCATTGTTTGCAGGTAGAGATTTATTTGAAACCTTTCAAATAAAGGCAAGGGTAAAGCAAGCGTGCACCCTTCTCCCCACTATTCTTGCTATCATTCTAGAAAAGTCAGTGATGGCAATAAGACAAGAGAAAGAAAATAAAGCCATGAACATCAGTTAAAAGGAAGCAAGATGACTTCTACTTGTAGATGACATAATCATCTACTTGGAAAATCCCAGAGATTTGATTTAGGGAAGACAGACTGTGAAGACTAATCTGTCAGGGGCAGCTTGGTGGCACAGTGAATACAGCACTGGCCCTGGAGTCAGGAGGACCTGAGTTCAAATCCGACCTCACACACTTGACACACTTACTAGCTGTGTGACCTTGAGCAAGTCACTTAACCCCAATTGCTTTGCCTTCCCCCCTCCAAAAAAAAGACTACCTGTCTCTGTCTCTGGCAGTGTGACTGCCTGGAGACTCTTGGGGAGAGTGAACCCTCATTTCAACTGAAAAATGATTTGTTAAGTACTCAGTATGAACAGGCCATCACCTGAGGGGGAGATGTACAAAGTTGAGATAAGGCATAGTCCCTACCACCATGGTGCTTATGATCTAGTAGGTGGGTGACACATTAGTAAATCAGTTCTTCCAATACAATTTTATTGATGTAGGAATCCCAATGCCTACAGACTGCAAGTCATTCATCCTTTCTTATCTCATTATACTTGTGAATGTCCTCCTGTAAAATCTTTAGGAGGTCCAACCAATGTTCTGGGAACTTCCCTCAAACTCTGTGCCTCAATTTCCTTATCTATAAAATGAAGGATCCAGACTCCCTCACTTCTAAGGTTCCTTCCAGATCCAAACTGATGATCCCATGACATTTATGCTATATCCCAGCACAGCATCATGGCTATGCATTGGTTATTATCTATGTTCAAGCTATAGAATTGATTGACTTTTTCTGGTCACATACCTTGAATGGGATAACATTCATACCACTTCATATGGGTAAATGATTTATGATTTGCAATATTCTACAATCCATTTGCAGCTGCTCTGCATTTTCTACCCTTTGGAAGACCCATAGCCATAGAGTATCACTGGAACAATGCTGGTAGTGGGTGAATGCTATGGAACAAAGTGAGTTGAAGCAAGACAACAGTCTAGACAAGAACTGAAATCGTGTGAAGGAGAGAACCATGGAAAGGCATCAGAACTCTAACTGATGCAATGAACAGGAATGATTCAAAAGCATTGGCATTAAAGCATGCTAGAGAAATGGTGGGCTATAGGTGTGGAATGAGGCACTGTGGTCAGCAATAGCTAAAATACTGGCTGGGTTTTTACTTGAGAGGTCCCATGTTATGTGACCAGAAGCACACAGCCGGGACGTGTGCAAGAGACCTGAGGAAGCATCTGTTTCTGCTCTGGGCCATGCTGAAGACAGGAAGAGTAATTAGGAAGTTATGGTATGCCAAAAAGGAACAAGATAGTATTTTGTCTTTTTTTTTTTAAAGGACTCCAGTGTTAAAAAAGATGGGATTTTGTTTCAAGGAGAAGCAGCTTGGCCGAGGAGGGAGTGAGAAATCACCCCCTGCACTGGGTTATTCCCAGATGTCATCCTGCCATCTCTTTTCTTCCTGGTCATTTCAGAACTCAGCTCAATGCCCATCTACAGGGCCTTTCCAAGATATATATCTGATGATGAACTGATTCCATGGACTGCAGATCATAGTAGGCATTTTTCATCCACTTAACTGTGGGGAACATATCACCTCAAATTTATGAATTATCATGGAATTCATGTAGTCTCAGTAATATTCTAGAACTTGATTCTGTCAGCAAACAGGAGTAAGTGGAGGCCTCATCATGTATAAGGAATCCCATTTTCATCTGGACTCTGCATCAGATATCAAATGCCTGGAGTAAGCATCAAACCCTGACCCGTGCTCAAGGTACACCCAGCTTCCATTACTTCTCTGCAGTTACTCAGACCTCTGATGTTATTCTGCGAAAGGGTTGGACCCTTCAAATGGCCCCCTAGTGTCTACAGAATCAAAGTCCCCAGGCAGAATTGAAGGCCCTCTGGCTCCAATATCCCTTTCCAGATCTACTTCATTCTCTTCCCCTTTGTGTGCTCTATATTCCAAGTAAACTTAGAGGCTGTTTCCGGAGCTCATCTGGAACTCTCCCATCTCCATGCATTTGCACCATTCCTATCTCCCATGCCTGGAAAGGACAGATTCCCTCTGAAGTGCTGCCTATTGAAATCCTTCTCTTCCTGAGAAGTCAGCTCAGACACTGCCTTCTCAAAGCACTTTGTCTGGATCTCCCCTTTGCCCTGATCAAATTTTACCTGCTAGTGTACTTACGTGTACATATCACTTCCCCACCTCCAATTAGATTGTGAACTTGAAGGCGAGATTGTGTTCTTTTTCATCTTTGAATCTGGCACAGTCCCTTATTTTATCAATGCTGGCTATAGTTGAAATACAGTGATCATTTCAGTTATGGAAGAGCCAGAGAAGCAGCATGGCCTAGAGTAGAAACAGATGCCTCCTCAGGTCTCTTGCTCATGTCCTGGCTGTGTGCTTCTGGTCACATGACACGTAACCTCTCGTGCTCTAGGCAATTCTTGGAGACTAGAAGCTAGAGAGAAGGTGCCAATCAACATGGTAGAGACATACTCATACTATATATCTATAGTATTATTGTGAAGGAAGAACTTTGTGAATTGTAAAGATTGCCATTCTATTAAAGAAAAAACCCTTGAATTCCCCAAAGGATAACTATCTTTTGGTAATTGTTCTTTGCCAAGTGAATCTTTCAGGTGGGCCAGAAGAGTCCCCAGCCATCCATCCCATTGACTTGCATTTGTGAGAGCCAAAGAATGCTATTCAGCGTTAAGTGAGAGGAAGGGTAGTGCTTAATGCCTTGCTTGGCCTTAATAATCATTAAGTTCTATTTCTGTTTCCCTTTCTCACTGATTCATGGATAATCTAATAATCTAGCTATATACATGGGAGACCCATTGGTGGTGGAGAGTCTTTTGGGCTACACTTTCCTCTATTAAACCAAAAGCTCTTGGACAGTGAAGAAGTTGTCTCTTCATCATCTGCATTCTTCTGTTGCGTTTGACCACCTTCTTCTGGATATTCTCTCCCCTCTCTGGGTTTTGGTGATAACTACCCTATCCTACCTGTCTAATCACGCCTTCTCAGTTGCCCTTGCAGACTCATCATCTTTATCACACCCCCAATAAGTGAGTATTCCCCAAAGACTCATACTCAGTGATCTCATCCTCTCCCATATGTTTAACTATCATATCTATGGAGATGTCTTTCAAATTGATATATCCAGCCTCAGTCCCCTCAACTTCAGTCCTTTGTTCACTAGAAAACATTTCAAGCCAATGTTCCAGAGACATCTCAAACTTGGCAAGTCCACAATGGAATTCACTGTCTTTCCCCTCAAGCTTACCCTCTTTGAAACTCCCTCCTTTCATTCTTCCATTCTCCCAAGTTCTGAAATTTGGCATTTTCCTTGGCCCCTCACTCCACAGATCCAATCAGTTGTGATATCTCTTACATGGAGCCCTTCTTTTTACTCATATAGCTGCCACCCTGGTTCAGGTCCTTCTCTTTCACCTAGATTATTGCAATTGCCTCCTAGTAGGTCTCCTTGGCTCAAGTCTCTCCCAACTCTAGTCCGTTTTACATTGCTGCCAAAGTGATTTTGCTTAAGTGCAAATCTGACCATGTCACTCCTCTAGACTCAATCAACACCAGTGTCTTCCTGTTGCCTTTAGAATAAATGATAAACTCCTATCTAGCTTTTAAAGGCCTTTACAACCTGGTTCCAACTATCTTTCAGGACTCAATGTACATTATATGTAAATTCTGATCTAACCAAAATGGCCTTCTCTCTGGTCGATGTGCCTTTACATGTCTGGAATGCTTCCCTTCATCTCCATCTCCAGGGTTTTCTGTCAAGGTACTCAAACATTACGGCCTGCGGCCTGCATATTTCCTAACCCTCACACATCTCTTAGAATTTTTCTTCCTTTCTCTAAGCCTCAGCTCAAGCACCATTTTCTATATGGAGCCTTCCTGGATTCTTTCAATGGCTAGTGGTCCACTCCCCCACCTCTCACCCCCACCCCTAACTATCTCATATTTAACTATTTTATATTTATTCTCTTTGTGTTTATTTTGTACACATGTATTTATGTACTTGCTGTCTTCCTGGTTCGAATGTAAGCCCCTTAGGAGTAGGGATTGTTTCTTTGATTTTGCAACTCCAGCACTCACAAGGGAGATTTTTAATAATTTTAACAATGGGACAGAGCCAAGACGGCAGGATAGAAGGAGCATTCCAGCTGACCTCTCCCAACATTCCTCTCTAAACAACTTTAAAATAATGCATCAAATAGAATTCTAAACTGGCATAACCAACAAAAAAAGGAGATATTTTTGCAGCTTATGTCAATATATGAAGAGGGAAAGGTCTACACTGGGGTGGGGGCTGGCAGAAAGAGCAGCATAGCGACAATGCTAGCAGAACCAGGAGCTCTCACTGCCCAGATATGGTAAGGGGATCAAACATCTGGTCAGAAAGAGATTCCAGGGCACCCCTGGGTGCAGGACTGGGTGCCACTTGGCAACTCCATGGTCAGTTATGCAGTTTCAGGCCACAGTTCCAGGGTAGAGAAGAGTGCTCCCTGGGTATGAGTCGCCGGTCCAGGGAGGAGAGAAGTTGTGGTTACAAGAGAGCAGAGACCCTACCTGGTAAGGACCAGAGCGCAGACAGGGAAAACAATGACTAGACCTCTCCCTGGATCCCACTACCTTGGAAGCACCAAAACCTTACAAGTCTCTAGAGCTAACTGTGAAACAGCAGGACATAAAATCCTGAAGCTTGCTTGGGACAGTGACCTCCTCCTACACCCCAGAGGTAAATGGAGCCCAACTCCAACATAAAATCGGAAGAAATTCAATAGATTCTGTATCATTTGTTTTTTGATTTCTATTTCCAATTAATGGATTTTGTCCTATAACTGCCTAAGTTATGGTTCTCTGTCTGTACATTTAGTTTAGAAATTCAGCTGGCCTATAATGAATGAAGTTTAAAAAGGCAGTTTTCCTGCTAATCACTGTTCTATTCTTGCCTCAAGGAAACCTATTATTCTTGAGGGATACAGGTGGATACCAACAAGTCTGGTCCACTACCTTTAATCTTGCAAATGGACTCAAACAATGAATATTTCTTAATCACAGGAGTTTAGCTTCCCAATGAGTTAAAAGTTATAATTAATGGGAAAAACTGTTATCTACCATGCCTTCAGCTCCTAGGAAAATACCAAGGCATCTGGTGTTATCTTTAAGTATTAGCTAGCTCTAAGAGATATATTGTCTGTCCTTGCCAGGCCTTGTACAATTAAGGAGGGTATACTCTTCCTCCTAGGATCCAGGGAGTATCTTATCCCCGGCTTACCATGAATAGCCTCAGAATGTAGATGGGTCCCATAAATCAAGCAAGCATTCCTCTAAGACAAAAAGGGGGGTTGCTAGCCCCACATAAGTGTGAGAAGAACCCATTCTGCTTAATGTAAACAATCTATATCCCAAAGATATCATAAAAATGGGAAAAAGAAAGAGAAATCATAAGGGACATAATAAGGTTAAACTGTTTACATTCCTACATGGGAAAATGATATTTGTAATTCATAAGACCTTTATCATTATTAGGGGAGTTAGAAGGAGCACATATAGATAGAGGGCACAGGTGTGAGTTGAATATGAAGGGATGATATCTTAAAAAATAAAATTAAGGGGCATGACAGAGGAATATACTGGGACAAAGTGAAAAAGAGAGGTAGAATGGGGTAAATTATCTCATATAAAAGAGGCAAGAAAAAACTTTTACAGTGGAGGGAAAGAGGGGAAGTTGAGGGGAGTGAGTGAACCTCACTCTCATCAAAACTGGCTCAAGGAGGGAATAACAGATACACTCAATTGGGTATAGAAATCTATCTTACAGGGGCAGCTGGGTGGTGCAGGGAATAGAGCACTGGCCCTGGAGTCAGGAGGACCTGAATTCAAATCCTGCCTTAGACACTTAATACTTACTAGCCGTGTTACCTTGGGCAAGTCACTTAACCCCAGTTGCTCTGCCTTCCCTCCTCCAAAAAAAAAAAAGAAATCTATCTCACCCTACAAGAAAGTAGGAAGAGAAGGGAATAAGAGAAGGAATGGTGGTGATAGAAGGGAGGGCAGATTGGGGGAAGAAAAACACTTTTGAGGAGGGACAGCATGAAAGGAGAGAGAGAATAGAATAAATAGGGAAGGAGAAGGACAGAGGGAAGTACAGTCAGCAATAGTAACTGTGAAAAAAAATTTTGAAGCAAGTTTCTTATCCTGATAAAGGCATCATTTCTCAAACATATAGAAAACTGAGTCAAATTTATAAAAATAAGAGCCATTCCTCAATCAATACAAGATCAAAAAGATATGATTAGTTTTCAGATGAAGTAATCAAAGCTATCTATAGCCATATGAAAAAATACTTTAGATCACTACTGATCGGAGAAATGCAAATTAAAACAATTCTGAGGTACTACCTCATACCTATTATTAGATTGTCTAACAGGACAGAAAAGGTAAATGACAAATGTTGGAGGCGATATAGGAGTTGTGAACTGATTCAACCATTCCAAAGAGCTGTTTGGAACTAGGCCCAAAGGGCTATACAAACAAGCATACCCTTTGACTTAGTAAAACCACTACTAGATCTGTATCCTAAAAGAGAAAAAACAAAAAACAAAAAACAAAACAAAAACGAAAGGACCTATATGTACAAAAATATCTCTAACAGCTCTTTCTGGGAGCAAAGAATTAGAAATTGAGGGGAAGTCCATCAATTGTGGAATGGCTGAACAAGCTGTGGTATGTGATCATGATGGAATGCTATTGTACTATAAGAAAGGACGAGCAGCTTCTCATTACCGCAAGGATCAAAGACAACTCAAAAAGACTCACTGTAGAAAATGCTACCCCTATCCAGAGAAAGAACTTTGGAGTCTGAATGCGGAAGCAAGCATACTACTTGCTCTCCTTTTCTTCTGTTATGTTGTTTTGTTTCTTCTTTCTCGTGGTTCCTCCCATTAGTTCTAAGTCTTCTTTACATCATGACTAATGTGAAAATATGTTCAATATGAATACATAAGTAGAGCCCGTATCAGATTGCATGCCATCTTGGGGAGGGGGGAGGAGAAGAAAGGGGGGCGATTTGAAACTCAAAATCTTATGGAAGTGAATGTTGAAAACTAAAAAGAAATAAAGTAATTTTTTTTTCCTTTGGAGGGCAATTGGGGTTAAGTGACTTGCCCAAAGTCACACGGCTAGTTTTTGTGTCAAGTGTCTGAGGCTGGATTTGAACTCAAGTCCTCCTGACTCCAGGGCCGGTGCTCTATTCACTGCACCACCTAGCTGCCTCAGAAATAAAGTAATTTTTAAAAAATTTTAAAAAAGAAATAATGAGCAGGATGTTCTCAGAAAAACCTGGAAAGACCTGCATGGGCTGATGCAAAATGAAATGTACCGTGTACAAAGTAACAGTAATATTATAAGACGAACAGCTGTGAATAACTTAACTATTCTCAGCAATACAATGATCCAAGAAAACTCTAAAGGACTTAGGCTGAAAAATGCTCTCCATCCCCAGAGAAAGAGGTGATGGCGACTGAATATAGACTGAAGCAGACTTTTTTAAACTTTCTTTTTCTTGAGTCTTTTTTTGTCTATGTTTTCTTTCACAACATGACAATTATGTATATGTTTTGCATGACTACACATGTATAACCTATATTGAACTGTTTGCCTTCTCAAGGAGGGAAGGGTGGGAAGGGAGTAAGGGAGAGAATTTTGAATTCAAAGTTTTATAAATGAATGTGAAAAATTGTCTTTACATGTAATTGTGGAAAATTAATTAATTGATTGATTAAAACTTAAATGGATTAACAAAAGAGGGAATAGAACATAACTCTATTTAAAAAAAAAGAAATTGAACAAGCCATAAAGGAGCTCTCTAAAAAAAATTACCAGGACCAGATGGGTTCACAAGTGAATACTACCAAACATTTAAAGAACAATTGATCCCAATACTACATAAACTATTTGAAAAAATACGTGAAGGAATCCTACTCAATTGCTTTTATGACACAAATATAGTTTTGATACCTAAATCAAGGACAGCAAAAACAGAGAAAGAAAACCATATATTAAGTTTCCTAAATAATATTGATGCAAAAATTTTAAATAAAAAACTAGCAAGGAGAGTATAGCAATATATCACAAAGATCATATACTATGACCCGGGGGATTTATACCAGGAATGCAGGGCTGGTTCAATTATTAGGAAAACTATAAGCATATTTGACTACATCAATAACAAGAAAATCATGTGATTATATCAACAGATGCAGAAAAGGCTTTTGATAAAATACATAAATTCTGTTAAAAACACTACAAGGCATAGGAATAAATGGAGTTTTTCTTAAAATGATAAGTAATATTTATCTAAAATCATTCATAAGCATTCTCTGTAGTAGAGATAAACTAGAAACCTTTCCAATAAGATCAGGGGTGAAGCAGGGATGTCTATTACCATCATTATTATTAAATATTACACTAGAAATGCTAGCTATCACAATAAGACAGGAAAAAGAAATTGAAGGAATAAAAATAGGCAATGAGAAAACAAAACTATCATTTTTTAGAGATGATATAATGGTATGCTTAGAGAATACTAAAGAATCAACTGAAAAACTAGCTGAAACAATGAATAACTTTAGCAAAGTTGCAGGATATAAAATAAACCCCCACAAATCATCAGAATTTCCACATATTACCAATAAAACACAGCAGGAAGAGATAAGAAAGAGAAATTCCATTTAGAATAACTGGGAGTCTACCTGTCAACACACACCCATGGACTATATGAATACAACTACAAAACACTTTTCACACAAGTAAAAACAGATTGAACCAAGTGGAGAAATATTAAGTACTCATGAGAAGGACAAGCCAATATGATAAAAATGACAATACTCCCTAAATTAATTTATTTATTCAGTGCCGTGCCAATCAAATTACCAAAGAATTATTTCATGGAACTAGAAAGAAAATAAAATTTATCTAGAGAACAAGAGGTCAAGAATATCAAGGGAATGAATGAAAAAAAATTGTGAACAAAGGTGGCCCAGCTGTAATCATCAAAACAATCCCGCACTGGCTAAGAGATAGAGTGACAATCAGTGGGAGAATCTAAGTACAAAATATACAGAAGGCAATGAGCACTGCCACCTAGTGTTTGATAAACCCAAAGATCTAAGCTACTGGGGCAAGAACTCACTATTTGAGAAAAGCAGTCAGGGAGAAATCAGTCATAGGCCAACATCTCACACTGTGTATCAAGATAAACTCAAAGTGGGTACATTATTTAGATATTAAAGGGTAATATAAGCAAATTAGGAGAGCATGGAAAAAATTACCTGTCAGATCTATGGATAAGGAAAGACTCTATGATCAGTAAGAGAGAGGATCATAGGAGGTAAAAAAGGTAATTCTGATTACATGAAACTAAAAAGGGTTCGCACAAACAAAACCAATGCAGCCAAAATTAGCAGGAAAGTAGGAAACCGAGGGAAAAATTTATAATGTTTCTCTGATAAAGGCCTCATATCTCAAATATATAGGGAACCGAGTCAAATTTATAAAAATATGAGCCATTCCCCAATTGATAAATGGCTAAAGGATGTGAGCAGGTAGTTTTTAGAAGAAATCAAAGCTATCAATAATCATGTGGAATAATGTTCTAAATCACTATTCACTAGAGAAATGCAAATTACAGCAACTCTGAGGTACCACCTCACACCTACCAGACTGTCTAACAAGACAAAAAATGAAAATGACAAATGTTGGAAGGGATGTGGAAAAAATGAGACACTGTTGGTGGCGTTATGAACTGGTTCAATCATTCTGGAGAACAATTTGGTGCTATTTCCAAAGGGCTATCAAACTGCGTATACTCTTTGACCCAGAAATCCCAAAGACATCAAAGGAAAGGGACCTATCTGTATAAAAATATTTATAGTAGCTCTTTTTTTGTGGTGGCAAAGAGCTGGAAACTGAGGAGATGCCCATCGATTGAGGAATGACTGAACAGGTTGCAGTATATAACTGCAATGGAACACTACTATGCTATAAGAAATGATGAGCAGAATGGTTTCAGAAAAACCTGGAAAGACTTACATGAACTGATGTAAAATTAAGTGAGCAGAACCAGAAGGACAGTAAACACAACAATATTACAACAATATTGTAAGAATGATCAACTGTGAAAGTCTCTACTCTGATGAAGACAATGATGCCAGACAATTCCAAAAGACCCGTGATGAAAACAGAGAGAATTGATGGACTTGGAATACAGACTGAGGTGTATCTTTTTACAACACAGCTAACGCAGAAATGACTTTTTCATCACTTCACCTGTATAATGGGTATTGTACTGCTTGCCTTCTCAAAGAGTGGGGAGGAAGCTGGAGACAGTGAGGGAATTTGAACTCAAAATAAAACTTTTTAAAAAATGCTTGTTGATTGATCAAATGAATAGACTCTTCCTCCAAACTTTCTAGTTTCTTTCAATGGCGCCACTCTCATCAGTCAGGGTCAAAACCTCAGTTATTGTGATCCTTTGTTCTTTCCTCATCTTCCACATTCAAATCAGCTGCGAAGATTCTAGTGGTCTAACTAACATATTTTACATCCAGTCCCTTTACTTCATTCAAGGACCACACCAGTTTAGGCCCTCAGTCACTTCTCCCTGCACCCTGGAATACATCAATAGCCTCTAAATTACACTTCTCTCCATTCCAACCTATGCTTTAAACAACTGCCAAAGGGATTTGCCCTCACTTAACCCCTTCATATTAAATACAGATTCTACTATCATTTAAAGCCCTTCACAACTATGTTCCAACTGACATTTCTAGGCTTATTGCAATGCTATTCCCCACATGCTATACTCTAGCCAAGCTGGCTGCGACTTGCTACTCCCCAACTCCCCATTCCATCTTTGATCTCTGAGCCTTTGCAATGGCTAGTCCCCATGCCTGGAATGTTGGCCCTTGTCACCTCTGCCTCTTTAAGCTTCCCTTGGCTTCCTTTAAGACTCAGCTCAAATCCCACCTTCAGTAGGAGGCCTTTTCTGGTTCGCCTCACCACCCCTATCCATTATCCTACCCCCTACTAATGCCATCTGAGATTACCTTCTATCCACCCTGTATCTCGTATATACCTAGTTATTTATAAGTTGTCTCCTTCATTGGACAGTAAGCTCCTTGAGGGCAGGTACTGTTTTTGCCTTTCTTTGTTCTCTCTCCTCCTCATCTCTACCTCTTATGATCTCCAAGTTTTTTCAAGGTTCAGTTCAAATGTCATTTTCTACATGGGGCCTTTCCTAGACCCACCACTTATTAGTGCCTTATTCTTCAAGGTTACCTCTCATATAGAGCTAGAAGAAATGGGGTCATCTAGTTGAAGGGGCAAGGTAAGCCCCTCTGTAAGGAATAAGATTATACAAACCAAGGCCCTAACTCAATAAGACCTTTCAATTACCCTGAGTTGTTTTGGAACAGAGAATCCTGAGAACATGAGGGCTGCGCTTCTCCTGGGACCCTGGCCAGGACCTTGAGAAGAGATATGGTTAAATGCCCAACTCTTGGAACTAGCCATTCCAAGGAAACATTGTTCTTGGGGGGGGGGGAGGGCCTTGGGAGGGATTGGCCGGCCTCCCTCCCTGGCCTCACACAAGATGATGCTTGCTAAAAAAACACCTGGCAGTATGCCTTCTTTGTTCTCAGCACTACTTAAACCGTAAGATTCAGACCCCAAATTGGAATCTCACCCATGGAGGAGACATCCTGCCTGGTACCCTCCCGAGTGGAACCCTGACGGCTGTACCCGGGATTCCTCAGCTTGCGTGGTCAGGTGTTGGTGCTTCCCCACATCGGTGATGACTATAAATATGTATAGATATATTCTACTATGCAGTTGGAGTCCTGCCTGTCCCGAGCGGGACCCTAACGGGTGGTCAGCTGTTGGTGCTTCCCTGCATTGGTGATGATTGTAAATATGTACAGATATATTCCACTAAGCAGTTGGAGCCCTGTCTGTCCCGAGCGGGACCCTGACGGGTGGTCAGATGTTGATGCTTCCCAACATCGGTGATGATTGTGGACATGTATGTGTATATATATATATACATAAATCACAGTTGCTCTTATTTTACTATTCCTAAGCCTTTACTCTGTTGTCTCTGGCTTCTTTCCCACTTGCCTATATTCTAAATAAACTATATTGGATCTTTTGAAGTGCTGAGTGTTCCATTCCCATGAATCCTGAACCTCCTTAATCAGACACTAGTCTAAACCCCCAACCCATTTCACATATGAGGAAACTGAGGCAGGCTCAGAAAAAGAAATTACTTTCTCAGTATCAAACTAGTAGTAAGCAGTTGAGCTAAGAACTGAACTCAAGTAATCTGGCCCCAAATACACATGCTTTCCTTTGCTCCCCACTGCCTCCTGTATGTTTTGTATGTGTATGTACATATATGTACATACATATGTGTATACACACAAACGCCATTGAGGGTAAAAACTATTTGTCTATTTCTCCCCGGCATTGACTAAGAACAATAAATATTTGTTTGCTTGCTTGTTATGAGCGGGGAAGTATCAAAGATAATGGCCAAATTTTGAATATGGGAAATGGAGTAGCACCAACAGAAATAGTGGTATCAGAGAAAAGAAGAGGTTTTGAAGAAAGAAAGAAAATGAGTTCGGGACATGAGGCAACAGTGGTCCACCCAGAGGGAGATGTCTTATAGGCAGCTGGAGAGGAAGGTCTGGAACCTGGAAAATAACTAAGGGTTAGAGATGGAGATCTGGGAGTTATAGGCATAGAGGTGATCCCCGAAGTCATGGCAGTTAAGGAACGGTCAGGGCAGAGAGTATAGAGCCAAGATTATGAGTTGTAGAAGCATGTGTAAAAATAGAAGCTTAATATGTTTACAGAACACATGTCTCATTAGAAATATACCTTTTCCTAGAGCTACTAATAAATTTTTAAAAGAATTCCACTTTATTGACAGCTTTTGTTGTTACATTATATTCATTTATAGATATCGCCTAGCAATTAATCTTCCTTTGAAAAATGAAAACCCGAGTAGTGACATCAAATGCATCATCTGCATGGATGGTCTCTCACCTTGCCAAGAAGAAGAAGGTACATTGCCTCACTTCTTCTCCGGGGCAATTTTGCTTCACACAATTATTACACAACTACTAATGACCTTTTCTCTATTGTGTCAGAGTGGCAAAAAGAAGTGAGCTGGTCTAGGGGGGCCCTTTTGGTCTGTTCTGGTTTTTACTGATGGCAAAAAGCTTAGGAAAACCTCCACGGATAGGACTATGTGCTCACTTACTTGGGCAGGGGGATATGGAAAGTGCCTGGAGACTGCACTATTCCTTAGTAAGGAAATAAGAGAATCCCTGGTCAGTGAGTGGCAACAGCTGACAGCAGTCAAAGCAGAAGTGGCTAAGCTAAGGGATGGAAAGAAGAGGACTGTGCCCAGGAAGAGGCCTATGACTTTCCTGCTGGGGTAAGGGTAAAGTTCACATACCCATAGTCAACAACCGTGTGAAATATGGAAATGGCTCAAAATGACTAATAAGGGAGATGCAACCTGAACAACTCTAAGGTTTTACTCTGCACCAAACTAAAGGAAAGATGATAAAAGGAAAAAGTTGAAGCTGGAGGGGCTGCAGGAAAGCAGGCACACTAATATAGTTGTGGTGGAGATGTAAATTGGTTCAGCCCTTCTGGAAGGCAATAATAAGCTGTTCATATGCTATGGCATCAATCCAGTTCTTGAATATCTGCCCTGTAGAAGTCTACCACTAATTCCAAAGTCACAATATAGTCAAAGCAGCATCTTTTTTTGGCAACAAAAAAACTGGAAACAAAAGTAGGTGTTCATGGGTTGGAGAATGACTGAACAAACTGTCATGGAATATTATAGCATCATACTAAATGATGGTAGAATCAATCCATAATATGAGGAATCCAGAGAAGTTGGGAAGATTTAAATGAAATATGAAGCAAGAAGAAGAACCAGGAGCCTTAAAATGACTATAATCATATAAAGGAAACAGAATAAGGCCAAAGGAGGAGTAATTGTAATGAGCAATCTTGGACCCAAAGAAGAGAAGGAAATAAGCAGGCCCCTTCTTGGCAGAAGGAGAACACAGAATGTTGGACACATTCTCACATGCTGGTTGTTTTTTTGATTAGCTCTTTCTTGTTTCAAGGAAGGGTTTTTACCTGGGATTTGAAAATGACTATGACGTGGCTAGAGGTGGATCAGTGGAATAGGTTAGGTACACAAGACACAGTAGTCAGTGACTATAGTAATCTACTGTTTGATAAACCCTGATAAAGGCCTCATTTCTAAAACATATAGAGAACTGAGTCAAATTTATAAGAATATTAAGGGAAGCTAGGTGGCACAGTGAATAGAGCACTGGCCCTAGATTTAGAAGGACCCGAGTTCAAATCTGGCCTTAGACACGTGACACTTACTAGCTGTGTGACCTTAGGTAAGTCACTTAACCCCAACTGCCTTGCCTTCTCCCCTCCAAAAAAAAAGAATATAAGTCATTCCCTAATTGATAAATAGTCAAAAGATATGAACAGGCAGTTTTCAGATGAAGACATTAAAGTTATCTATAGTCATATGAAAAAATGCTCTAAATCACAATTGATTAGAGAAATGCAAATCAAAACAACTCTGAGGAACCACATCACACCTATCACATTGACTAACATGACAATACAGGAAAACTATAAATGTTGGAGATATGGGAAAATTTGAGCACTAATGCATCATTTGTGGAACTCTCCACTCTGGAGAGCAATTTGGAACTATGCCCAAAGGGCTACAAAAATTTTCATACCCTTTGACCCAGCAATACCACTTCTAGGTCTGTATCCCGAAGAAATCATACAAATGGGAAAAGGACCCACATGTACAAAAGTATTTATAGCGGCTCTTTTTGTGGTGGCCAAGGATTGGAAATTGAGGGGATGCCCATCACTTGAGGAATGATTGAACAAGTTGTGGTATGTGAATGTAATGAAATACTATTGTGCTATAAGAAATGATGGGCAGGTGGACTTCAGAAAAACCTGGAAAGACCTGAATGAATTGATGCTAAGTGAAGTGAGCAGAACCAGGAGAACACTGTACAAAGTAAGAGCCACAATGTGCAATGACTAACTTTGATGGACTTATCTCTGCTTAGCGATGCAAGGATCCCAGACAACTCCAAAGGACCCATGATGGAAGATGCCGTCCACATCCAGAGAAAGAACTGTGAAGTCTGAATGCAGATGGAAGCAGACTATTTGCTCTTTTTGTTCGTTTCTTTTATCTTGTGGTTTCTATCATTGGTTCTAATTCTTTACAACCTGGCTAATGTGAAAATATGTTCAACATGAATATATATGTAGAGCCTTTATCAAATTATGCATCATCTTGGGGTGGAGGGAGGGGAGACATGGGGAGAAATGCTGGAACTCAAAATCTTATGGAAGTGAATGAAAAAATAAAGAATATATATAAAAAAGAAAATGACTGATGTGAAAATCAAAGCTATTGGTAAAATGTTTTAAAAGAAAAAAATCCATGTACCTCCTCAAGTCTAGCCTTTGTAATTGTATAGGTTTTGTTCTCATTGCTTCTAACTTTAAAGATTACCCTCACTGCTTTGGACTTTGTAGAAGGAAGCGAACTCCACTCATCGAATATAAACCCCAGCTGTTTTTCAGCCGATGCTTTTCTGTCTCACTCCATTCCCTTACCCTAGCTCCAGTCTCTTCTATGCTCACCCAGCCTACTGCTGTCTGGTGCCTCTTCGGAAGGAGGACTGAAAGAGCCCCTACTCACCGATTCACCACTCCAATAATGCCCAGCTTCACAGGGATAACTCGACCCATCAGTATATCCAGCGCATCTGTCCCAGTGTCCATGAGGTCCAGCTTAGTGATCACTGCCAAGGTCCTGCAACCTAAGAAGTGGGGAAGGGACAAGAACAGCTTGGGACCTCTACACCCAACTTCCAGAGGCTATTTTAGCACTTGAAGGAGGAATGGGCCATCTGTCCCACACATGAGTTAGGTGGGGAGAGTTAAGCATCCTCTGGACATAAAAGTTGCTCTCACATAATTTGCTATCTGCTGAGGCCAGGACAGGTCACATCAGGTGTACAGTAAATGTGTATATCACAGAAATGGGAGGCTGAGCATAGTTCTTAGCCCCAGAGATAGATAGAAGTCCTAAATGGGGAAAGGGCACTAGCACCCTTCTCTGGTGTCCTTTCCCAACCCATGTCCAGGAAAGGAAAATCCCAGCTCAGGGTTGAGGCCTTGAATCAGAAAGCAGAAAGAGGCCGTAGGTAGCCAATCTGGCTCAAATCCCATGTTTTATAAAAGAAGTAAACCCAAGTGCTTTGCCTCAGATCATGCAGAGTTACTAGCTAAGCCAGGTCTCCTCCCTGCTAGTGGAATACTCTTCCATTACTAGCTCTCCTCCACATATATACCCAAGTACTCCCAGTGCCATACCTTCAGGATCCACATCCCGGGCAAGTTTCAAGGATTCAGAAGTAGCCATGTCTGTGTTGGCAGCAGTGACAGCCAAGATGAGACAACTGGGACTACTGATGTAGGACAGGATCATGTCTCTGACCTGCACCTCAATGTCTGGGGGCTGGTCCCCCACAGGGACCTGGCAGGAGATAAGGATCAGAGAAAACTAGCTGCCCTTAGAAGCCCTGTTCCCCATCATCAGCTAGGCAGCTCCGTCCCCAATCAGGGACAGCCATGAGCCGCCAAAAAGGGTGGGAAAGGGCAATGGCAGCTATGAGAGATTAAGAATATGTAATAATACTTAGTCCCAGAGCCAAACAGAACGATCTGGAGCTTTTTCATTTTCAGGGGAGGGAGAGAGAGAGAGAGAGAAGAATTAAACAAAGCTGAAGAGCCACCAGTAAGGCACTGTTAAGAGCACTCTGGGAAGCTACTGTAATCGATCAAGAAAGATCTGGTAAGTTCCGGTGCTGCGCTAAGCTGGGTTTACAAAAAAAGCAAAAGATAGTCCTTGCCTTCAAGGACCTCACAATCCAGTGGGAAAGACAACATGCAAAGAAACATATACCAAGCAACCCAGAGACAGGATAAAGAGGAGACAAGTAACACCTGCACTCCTCAAAAAGCACGAGAATTAAGAGACATGGAAGACTTCCTGCAGAAGGTGGAATTTTAATTGGGACTTAAAGGAAGCCAGAGAGGTCAGCAGGCAGAACGGAGGAGGGAGAGTGTTCCAGCCATGGGAGACAGCCAGACAAAATGCCTGGAGCCAGAGATGGAAAGAACATGGAACAGTCAAGAGGCCAGTGTTACTGGATCAAAGAGCAAATGTCAGGGAGGGAGGTACAAGAAGACTGGAAACGGGGGCAGCTAGGAGGTTCTGCAGTGAATAGAGCATCGACCCTGGAGTCAAGGAGGACCTAATTTCAAATCTGGCCTCAGACACTTAACACTTAGTAGCTGTGTGACCCTGGACAAGTCACTTAACCCTAATTGCCCTGCCTTCCCCCCTCTAAAAAAAAAAGCAAAAAAAAAAAAAGAAGACTGGAAAGGTAGGAGGGGGCTAGGTTAGAAAGGGCTTTGAATGTCATACAAGAACATTCTATATTTGCTCATAGAGGTGATAGGGAGCCATTGCAGTTTATTGAGTAGGGGGAATGACATGATCAGACATTTGTTTTAGGAAAATCACTTTAGTGGCTAGAGTGAGGAGAGACTGGAGGCAGACAGACACCCCCATCCCTACCCCCCAGCAGCTACTACAACAGTCCAGGTGTGAGGTGATAAGGCCTGCATAAGGGTGGTGGCAGTGGTACAGGAGAGAAGAAGGAGTATTCAAGAGTTGTTGCAAAGGTGAAAATAAAAGGCTTTGGCAAGAGCTTGAAGATTTCACAGGAGAGGGAGAAGTCCAGGAGGCCTCCTAGGTAGTGAGCCTGAAGGGCAGGGAGACTAGTGCTGCCCTCTCCAGTATATGGCAGGTGGGGGTGGGGGAGGGTGCAGAGGGAAAGACAATAGTTCTTCTTGGGACACACTGAGTTTAAGGTGTCTTTCGGACATCTAGTTCAAGATGTCTGAAAGGCAGTTGGAGATGTGAGACTGGAAGTGAGCAGCCCAGGGGGGCAGGAAAGGTAGATTAAAGAATCATCAACATAAAGATGGTAACCAAATCCATGGGAGCTGATGAGATCCCCAAGTATAGAAGGACTGAAGAACAGAATAAGTAGAGGCAGCTAGGTGGTACAGAGAGTAGAGTACCAGCCCTGGAGTCCTGAGGACCTGAGTTCAAATTTGACCTCAGACTTGATCACACTTACTGGCTATGTGACCTTGGGCAAGTCACTTAACCTCAATTGCCCTGCCTTCCCCCTTCCAAAAAGCCAAAAATCAAAGAATAGAATAAATGTTTAATAAGTCCTTCTTTTCTTGGTTTTCCACTTCACATTCATCATGACTGGCTGCTGTTTCCCTTCCCTCTAGCCCTTTCAGCTTTGGCATTCTCAGGATTCTCTTTTTATCTCTGATGCTACTACTTCCCTTGCTGGCTTGTCCTCTCATCCTTAATTGTGGGTTGTGACTTGGCTCTTATATTCCCATTTCTCCCCCCTTGGGGAGGTTATTTAATTCCTGTGGCTTCAAGCACAATGTCTATGCAGATGACAACCAAATCTCCTAACCTCTCCTTAGAGTTCATCTCTCTACCTGAATTTTGCTGATCCTCCCCTCCAAATTCAACATGTCCAAAATGGAACTCATCTTCTAAAATTTGCCTCCCATCTTTCCCCTCCCATTTCTGTTGATGGTCCCAGCATCCTTGGCCATCCAGACCCATAAACTCAGAATTCTCTCTGACTTTTCCTTCTCCCTTATTCCCTATACCTAGTCCAAGTCCTGGCCATTTTACTTCAGCAATTGCCATCACAACCACTATAACTGGCCTCTTCAGGCCACCATCCCTTCTGGCCTAGACTACCAGAGTTACTGGTCTTCACTCCTTTTGAGTTCTCCCAACTACAATCTAGCCTTCATACCATTTCTCAATCTTCTGATCACAGGATCATGGATTGAGACCTGGAAATGACTTTATTCTCCAAGCCAGAATCTTCACTGGTTTCCCATTTCTTACTGAATTGAGTAATTCAGTATTCACATGAGAATTCAGTAATTATACACTCCCTCCACAATCCTGTTCCAAGATACTTTTCCATCTTTGCCTCATATTCCCCTTCTTGTATCCTAGCCAAAGGGGAATACTTTCTCTCCCCAGCTCTGGTTGTGCCCCATGGGAAGACTCCCCCCATGTCTGCTTCCGTCTCCTCCTCCCTCCCAGGACTAAGGCCAACT
The DNA here is from genome assembly GCA_028627135.1 of Pseudochirops cupreus. Taxonomy (NCBI): domain Eukaryota; kingdom Metazoa; phylum Chordata; class Mammalia; order Diprotodontia; family Pseudocheiridae; genus Pseudochirops; species Pseudochirops cupreus. The sequence goes on from CM053582.1 coordinate 1,122,103, forward strand.
GCTACTTCCTCCGCATGTCCTTTCTCTTGCTTGCTCAGCAAACGCAATACAGTGACCATCAGGGTTGTGGCAGAGCTAGCTCTTATTGGGTGGTGAGAATGAACGACAAAGTTTGCAATGTGAGCGCTAACACCTCAAGAAATCAGCAGAGGCTACAAGAGGCCTGGACTGTTTTGCTGATTGTCTAGACCAGTGGTTCCCAACCTTCCTCATGTGGTGACTCCCAACCATCAAATTCTTTTCGCAGCTGCTTCAGAACCGTCATTTTGCTGCTCTTATGGATTGCCATGTAAATATCTGATCTGCAGGATGGATTTTCGTTGTTACAAATGGAACGTCACCCACAGGCTGAGAACCGCTGCTCTAGACTAAAGAAAGTGATAGCACAAATGTTTGGAATGCAATTTCAATTTGTAAGTGGCGTGCATTTGCAGAGAGCTGGTTGTCAAACATTTCACTGGAACACTACTGGGAACAGCTCATCTTTCTATACTGCTTTAGGACCTACAATAGTGGACTCTCCTCTGCATGTGGCTCAGAGTTCTGATGACACCTCTCCTTCCTTCATACAGGTTTACTCTCCCTTACATCTGAGTCATTTCTGTGCACATCTTTTTTCTCCATGTTGGACTCTTAAGGCCCTTGAGAACAAGGCCTGGGTTGTAGCTCTCCTCATACTGTGTCTAGCACAAAAGTCAATGCCTGCTTAATTTTCTATGAAATAGTTCCCTGCACTATTAAATAAGAAAATCTCTGTTCAATGGTCCTTTTATCTTGTTGATCCATCATGAGCATCATGGACATGAAGCCGTGGGGCCCTTGGATCTGTTGACCTCTACACAGAGGACTATTTATACCAAGTTACTGTGCTTTCTCCATTGTCTGCCTCTGAATCCCTCTCTCGTGCTGTCACGGTCCCACTTGCTTCTAATAGGACCTTTTCCCCTCCCCCTTCTTCTAATCTGCTCTTTCTAATCTGGTCACATTTGCAGGACTAACTAACCAGGCTCTGATTTAGGACCTGAGTGGAACTCTCCTGTGAGTGACAGGAGATGGACTCTGAAATTTCTCTGGATGCTCAGAGTCCTTTTTCCTCTCCCTCCTCCCCTCCATAACTGAAATCTCAGAAGGAAGCAAAGAGCAGAGACTTCCTTACGAGACTCACAGGTGAAGGAGGAGTTAACGTGCACCTCACCTCTCCTATTAAATTGCTTGATCTCTTTGGCCATCCCTCACCCCACCTGACACAAGGCCTTGTGTCTAATCCACCATGATTTGGTAAAGGAATGATGAAGTCCATGAACTATCATGAAAGGGCTGGACAACAGGTGAGAAGGTGGGAGCCAGTCCACCCCACTGTGTGGGATTCAGGGAGAGAACATACCTTGGTGAGTCCAGGCAAGTCAACCAGAGTCAAATTCAGGACTTTTGAGGAATAGATTTTCATGTGCAAAGGTTCAGAACTGATCCCCTGGAAGGTAAAGAGTTAGGGTCAGGGGTGGGTAGGTGGCATAGTGAATAGAGCGCTGGCCCTGGAGTCAGGAGGACCTGAGTTCAAATCCAGCCTCAGACACTTGACACACTTACTAGCCTTGTGACTTTGGGCAAGTTGCTTAACCCCAATTGCCCTCCAAAAAGCAAAAAAAAAAAAAAAAAGAGTCAGGGTCAGACCTGCTGGGCTTTGGAAGAGGCCATGTGCCTCCTGCATTTACCTTGTTAGTACCGGTGACCCGATCAGTCTCATCAGAAATTTCCTGTTGGACTTCATTAAAATTTGTAAATGACTGCAGAGGAAAGAGAATTATTGGGGAGGTTTTGAGTTAGAAATCACTCAACATAGATCATATCCTCTTCACCCAGACAACAATGGGGCAGAGGCAACATTACTCCCAGACTTCCATGTAGCCAACGGGCTTATGGGTAAGCCAGGAAAGGGTGGTGTTCATAGGAAGGAGAGGAAGATTCCCACCGATGATCCAGTTTGCAAACAGACTGAACTGGAGTGGGTTGGATTACCTTATGTTTGCAATGCAGGAAAGTGGCCCATTCCTCTGCTTGGATACCTGTGGGAATAGGAAGAAAGGGGAGGGTCACTTCCCTTGTCATTACCAATCATCTCTTAAGGGTGGGAGAGTGGGATGAAAAGACACTTGCACAGGGCAGAGTCATATCTACCCCCTATTCCAAGATACAGCACCACTTTGGTGGAGTAGAAGGAATGCTGCATTTGCAGTTAGAGACCTGAGTTCAAATCCCACCTCTATGACATCATCTTTGTGGCCTCAGATAAGTGTGGGCCTCATTTCCTTATCTGTAAATTGAGCAGGTTGGACTGGAAGGTCTGGAAGGTGTTTTCCAGCTTTAAAACTATGAGTGTACAGGGCTTGGGTGCAGGTCACATTCAGCAGCTACATTCTGGTCTGGTCAAACTTCCAAGCCAGGAGGTAGCTGTACTCTGCCCCCACCCTCATCCCCTGATGGCCATTTTCTCACATGTCTCTGAAGTTGCCTCTGTCTTCCGTTCATCCAGGGAGGCTACGTGAACCAGTTGGAGGATCAGGGGCCTCCGAGTCACGATTCCAGAACCCCTTGGCAGGAAGTCTCGGCCCACAATGTTTTCCAGAACAGAGCTCTTTCCACTGCTCTGTAATAACACAGGAGTAGAGGAGATGGCTCAGGGGCTTTTGGGAGGTGTGCCTCCATTGCCAGCTTCTCCTCTGAGCCTAGCCCAGCCAAGTCATCCCTGGCTTGACAATCTCAAGTTAAATACGGGGCTGCAGTAGGGTACAGCAGGAAAAAGCATTCGACTTGGATTCAGAAAGTCAGGGTTTGAGTTCCCTCTCTGCCACTTTGGACAAGTCTCCCTGTGCCTTGGTTTCCTAAAGTGAGATTGGTTTAGGTAACCTTTCAGACCCCTTCTAGCTAATCTGAATCTAGGATCCTACAGCAACTCTACTCAGAGTCATTCCAGGCCTTTCCAAAGAAGGAAGGCCCCCAACACCCTCAGAACCTTCCCAATGCAGCTGCAGGGGAAATGCCCCTCCCTACCCTGCCTGTATATGCAGGCCCCTGGGCCTCCCTGCCAATACCCATACAGGGCTGAACGCGACTGAGGCCCACCAGATGGGGGCGCACTGAGTACTACTGCCCTCAGAGTCCTGCGGCTTGGCCAGTTATGGCTGCCACCTCAGTGGGAACGGCCAGTTGGGGTGATGGGCAGAAGGTGTGCAGGAAAATCCCGGGGACCGCAAGGGACAGGAGCCGGAGGAGCAAAGTGGGAGGGGTCAAGAAGGAAAGCTGCCCCTCCCCATCAGACTGGGGAGAGAGGAGAATGAAGGGCCTAGGGCTGTGAAAGGTGGCGGTGAGAGAGGGAGGAACTAGGCCCTAGGGCAAGAGAGTGGGCAGCACCTGGGAGCCAATGACCACAATCTGTGGGAGCTGGATGACCTCCGTGCCCACTGTGTTGAAGATCTCTTGTAGTTTACTGATGATGGGGATCAGGGTCTCCATCATGCCGGTCACGAGGCTGGTAGCTTCGAGAAGGGGAGGGTGGGGGCTCAGCAAGGATCTGAGGAGAGAAAAGTTGATCCATACCGGATAAGTTCTGCAGTCATCGAACCCCCCCCCCCCAATCCCAGCAGAGCCTAGGCTGGGGTGTGGTTTCAGATCCCCCTTTGCCCCCCAGCATCGACCTCCTTACCTTCTCTGAGAAGTGCCACTCACCGAGTGATAGAGTTCCAGCCAGCCCCTTCACTTGTCCTTCGACGACCCCGTAGGGTTCTTTGTCATTGGTCGAACTTCCCCTAACCCAGCCCCTGAAGTACCTCTAGATGGTGAGGGGGGGCGCTCTATAGGGCTTCTTAAACTTTTTCCACACAACTCCTTAAACTGTGCCATATGGGATCATGACCTAGAGCAGGCTCCTGACCACCAGGGAATAAGCTAGAACTTGAGACTGAGCTCTGATTGATTAAGACTTCTCCTTTTCCCTCAACAGTAAGTTGGACAGCTCTGTCCTCAATCCCAGCCCTTCTCACCTCTGTTGCTCCTTGCTGTGGCTCTGTGAACAGAGAGCTGGGCCTGCAGTCAGGAAGACCTGAATTCAAATCCAACCATAGACACTTCCTAGCTATGTGACCCTTGACAAGTCATTTCACCTCTATTAGACTCATTTGTCTCTGAGGGTTGTGAGGAGCAAATGTATAGTAGATGCCATATAACTACTCATTCCTTTCACTGGTTTTTCTTTAATATTTTTCTTTTTTTCTAAATTACAAGTTTCAAATTCTCTCCTTCCCTGTACCTTCTCCACCATTCATTGAGAAAGCATACAATATGATACTCATTATATATATAGAAATCATGCAAAACATATTTCTCCATTAGCTCACATGTGGAAAAAAAACACCAAGAAAAATAAAGTGGGAGGCTTCAATGGGCACTCCAAACCTATCAGTTTTTACAGTGGAGTAAAAAATGGAGTAATCATAGACAGGTAACAATTTATTTGACAATGTATGTAGTTGTGAAACAAGCTGGGTTCAAGGCTCTTGCTCGCCAAGGACACAGAAACTTGGTTTTTCATAGTTAATATACAATGTCAAAGGAGTCAAAAACAGGAAACACAATATTATAAGGATTGAGACTTCTGAGTTTTCATTGGTGGAAGGGGGTTGAGAGACACTGAGGTGTGTAGGAGAGGGGTATTCTGGTGACATTATTTAAGTCAGGTGACATTGGAGAGGAGGAATACTCTTGTGAAATCTCCTAAATGAAGTGACTTACATGGAGTTGAAAATTAACTTCACAAAATGGTGGACAGAAGTGAAATGGAGTCATTGATGTTAATTTTTAATGTAACATTCCCCTCATTGATCCTGGGGTTCTCAATCCCCCAGGATAATTTATTTAAATGCTTTATTAGTCTTCCAAGTGGAACGAGACTCTACCTTAAGGGGCACCAAAGAAGTGGGATCTGAGACAAACCTTGTTAAATATACTCTACAGGTAAAGTAAGTCAGGCTACAGATCAAACTGTTTTAGAGGGCTCATCATGGACTAATTTGAGGAGAGATTTACATGTCACCAAGGTAACCAAGAAAACTTAGCAAACATAAACACCACAAAATAACATCAAATCTCTTTGTAACTTGGTAACCTACTCCCAATGTCCATTTCGTCAGCACATTTCATCTTGAGTCCTAGATGTCCCAGGTAGTTGTATGGTCCCTGGAAACATCTTCCCCTGGACATTCTGGAATGGGTCTTGTTCTTGGGGCAGCTCTGAAGAGGTCTCCTCCTTGTAGATCTTCTCTATTACTTGCAGAGATTCCTAGGTAATTCTGCTAGAATCTGCTGGTACCACTTAGTACAATACAAATTTCTATAGTTCACCTGTCCTGATTATAGAAGTTAAGGAAAAGGAGGGACATGATTATGGTGATATCAAAACTGTCTGTTCAAGGGCAAAGACTGACTTGACAAAAGCCATAACAGGGGAAAAATTCTTAGGTCTGTTTGATTCCAGGCTAGAGTCATATTTGAAAGCCAATCATACAGCAAATTCCACATTTATTCACAGAGTATCAAAAGCAAGCTCAGAATTAACCAGGTGGGAAAATTTGGAGTTCAGAAAGGAAAGAGCATAATAGGAAACTGAGTCAAGAGGATCCCACTTGGTAGGCCTATGCCAAGATCATCCCCTCAACTTTTCCAGATACCCTCAGGATCACACTACTTTTGGGTAGCACGTGGCATTCTCTTTGAATGATGGGCTATTGGCTTAATGAGAGTTCAGAGAACCACATCCAAAATCAAGACTTAGAACAACATCAAATTACAGTTCTAAGAGATTTTACCTCAAGTAGTAAAATTTCATTTATCACAGCTTTTGTTGCTTTTGCTGTTCAGTTGTTTCAGTTGTGTCTGACTCCTCACGATCCCACTTCTAGTTTTCTTGATATTTGCTTTGGAACTTGCTTTGCCATTTCCTTCTCCAGTTCATTTTACAGATAAGGAAATGAAGGCAAAGAGGGTTAAGTAACTTGCCCAGAGTCACATAACTAGTAAGTTTCTGAGGTAGAATTTGAACACAGGTCCTTCTGACTTGAGTCCCAGCACTCTATCCACTGAAGTGCCATGTAGGTTAATTTTTTTTCATATTACAACAGCAGTAAACAATTAGAACATATAAAGATATCTTATTCATCCTTCATTTATAATTTAAGAATCACTACATTGCAGAGTTTCACCCATACAATGAATACATCATAGGTGACTCTACACTCCAGAGGAGTCAATAAACCTTAAATCTGTATTGCTTGTTAACCCCTAAGGCAAGTTTAAAAGCTTTGAATCTAAGGTCTATTGTTACTAAGTTGGTTCAGAGATATCACTTCAATACAGAGTATTTATTAACAGGTACAATCTCATAATTTTCATAAGTGATAGCCAAATAATCTGTCAGAGAAAAATCATTCTTTACTATAAGGAAACTAGTAAGCTTCCCATGTTGGCTGGGTGTGGTCCTGGTAAATATTTAACAATTTTCAAACATTTTTTTACCATTCTTTAACAGTGAAATTCATATCTAACAGCATTCAAATGAAAAGGGAAGTTACTTTTCCCAAACTTCATAATGTAAGAAAACATCTTAGAAACACAATAATAGGCTACATGATATGATGTATTTAAAACATGAAACAAACTTGTTACCAGGCAGATGAAATCAGTTCAGATGAATGCATTTCCAAATTATCTTACACAGAACGTCATTTACTTTTGGTATTCTATATTACTCACAACTAAAACTAAGTACAGAGTAATCCAGTATGGAGTAATTACATTGAATTAAAGAAATAATCACAATAATCACAGTCATTAACATTTCTATAGAGCTTACCACATGCCAGGCACTGTGTTCAGCATTTCACAATTCTGTGATCCTCACAACAACTCTGGGAGGTGAGTCCTATTATTATTATTTTTATGTACAGATTAGGAAACTGAAAAATAAACAGAGTTGAAGTAAATTGCATAAGGTCACACAGCTAATAAATTTCTGAGTCCTGATTTTGATTTGTATTAAGTTCTGACTTATCACAATTCTCTTAATAGGAGAATGTATCTTGTTATGAGACCACATAATGATTTAATTTCAGAACAAAATTTCAACCAAATTAGGACAGCTAGGTGGCACAGTGAATAGAGCACTGGCCCTGGAGTCAGGAAGACCTGAGTTCAAACCTGACCTCAGACACTTAACACTTACTAGCCATGTGACCTTAGGCAAGTCACTTAACCCCAATTGCCTTGCCTTCTCCCCTCCAAAAAGCAAAAAATAAAATAAAATAATTCAACCAAATCAAATCTAAATTTATAATCACTAATTTGTGATGAAAATCACTGTTTTCAGTTAGCTCATGTTCCAAAAATTTGAGGTGGCACTCCCTTCTCCCTATAACTTTTTCTTCATTTGTTTTTAAGTCACTCAAAGAGCCAAATCAATTCCTTTGTGTTCCTAATTTTTTTTTTTTTTGCTTTTTGGAGGGCAATTGGGGGTTATGTGACTTGCCCAAGGTCACACAGCTAGTTTTTGTGGTAAGTGTCTGAGGCTGGATTTGAACTCAGGTCCTCCTAACTCCAGGGCCGGTGCTCTATTCACTGTACCACCTAGCCACTCCCATCCTTCGTGTTCTTAAATCAGCCCCACCTTTCCCTGAAACTTTTCAGTTGTATCAGAAAGGTCAAAGAGGAGGGGGCAAGTAGGCAGAAAAAGCTACTCATTGAAAAGGAAAGAGGATGCTATCCTCAAACACTTCAATATTGCAAACACATTTCTTTATTTTCCATATCATAAAGAATAACTAAAGTTTCCCACATCCTTCTTATTTCAACAAGATCAAAACCTCCCTCCAAAGTCTCTTTCCAAAATTCCCAAACCCCTTCTCTTTCCAACCTTCCATTCACACTGCGTTAGTGCAGACTCCATCTTTCTTTAACTTTCTACCCATTCTTCTCTCATCCGTACCTGCTTGCACTTTCTCTCTTCCTTATTTTTATAAAATCCTCTAGTGGACTTAGGTTACAGCTCTTCAAAACTGTACCTTTCTTTTTTCCTTTTTATAGTCTGATAAAATGCCTCTTTTACTTTCTTCTATTTACTTGATTCCTCTAGTCTTTATTTCCTAGACTATGCATAGAACTTATCTTCACTCCACTGAATTTTTCCCTTACAATTTAGCACAAATTTTTACTACACAAAACCAACTAATTGCAAAACTGTTACTTTGAGGGTTTTTAAAAGCTTACAAGAGGTAGTGAGGTGATGCAGTGAATAGAGCACCAGTCCTGGAGTCAGGAGGACCTGAGTTCAAATTTGGCCTCAGACACTGGACATACTTATTGGCTGTGTGACCTTGGGCAAGTCACTTAACCCCAATTGCCTTGCCTTCCTCCCTCCAAAAAGACAAAAAAAAAAGCTTCCAAATGCATCATCTATTCCAAAACCTTTTGGTGATTTTGCCACTAGCTTCCCTAAATAATTAAGTTCTATTATATCATTCACAGAAGAAATATAGTGGTAACACAAAACATTTTTCCAAATTAAACTTTACTTACTTTTAAGTTGCTCCCTGATTTAAACGTTTCCAGAAAAGAGTTAATAACAGACAGTTCCTAAGTTCCAGATAAATTTATACTGGAAACTGCAAATCTATCTCTCCACACCGCCCCCCCGCCCAATGTGGAACTTCACTGATACTACTTTCAAACTAGTTTCATTTCTTTTTCTCTATTCAGTGGAATCACCTTTCCCCCTTGCACTAAAACAATAAATCAGTCACTCTCTGGGGAAAGACTGATAAGAAGTCTAAGTGCTGTTTCCGTGTAACTTTCGCAGAGTTTTATTCTGATTTTTCCTTAAAATAAATTCTGCAGAGTGGTGCCCTGAAGCACTGTAAGACATTTCACCATTTATCTGCTGTTGTTTAGTGATGTTCAGTTGTGTCCAACTCATCATAACCCTGTATGGGATTTTCTTGGCAAAAATACTGGAGTGCTTTGCCATTTCCTTCTCCAACTCATTTTGCAGATGAAGAAGCTGAGGCAAAGTGGAGTGACTTCCCCAGGGTCACACAGCTAGGAAGCGTCTTAGGCCAAATTTGAATTCAGGTCTTCCTGACTCCGGGCCTGATACTCTATCCGCTGTACCACTGAGCTGCCTCATTTCAACATTTATAGAAATATTCAAGCCACAGTTGGGAAATTTATAGTAAAGAAACCAAATTTAGTCTCTAATTAGTTTTACAATGCCATACAGGGAACAAAGATGCCCTTCCTTCTTATCTGTATCTCTTGTCTTTCTCCCTAAATTGACCAATTAGAAAGGCAGAAAGAGACTTTCTTTTTTTTCTTTTGCTTTTTGGGGGGAGGAAGGCAGGGCAGTTGAGGTTAAATGACTTGCCCAAGGTCACACGGCTAGTAAGTGTTAAGTGTCTGAGGCTGGATTTGAACTCAGGTCCTCCTGACTCCAGGGCCAGTGCTCTATTCACTGCACCACCTAGCTGCCCCAGAAAGAGACTTTCTTTCTGAAGACTCATAAAAGTCCCTCAGAAAGATTTTCACTATTTATATTCTTTTCTTTTTGACTGAGAGAGACATAGAAGAAAGTTCTAATAGAAAAACCAGTGCACATAATTTTCTAAAAGCACTCGTAAAGCCTTTCATTTGAAGTAATTGAAAATCCTTTCTTCAGGCCAAATTTGGGATTCATTGAGATTTTTATATGTTTTTAGACCAATCTTTGCATAATTTTAAAAAATCTAATATTTTATTTTCCCTCAAATTACATGTAAAAACAATTTTAGCATCTTTCTTTTTGAAATTTTGAGTTTCAAATTCTCTCCCTCCCTCCCCTGCCCCACATTGAGAAGGCAAGCAATTTGACATGGGTTATTCATGTGTAGTCATGCAAAACACATCTGCATGCAAATCATGCTATGAAAGAAAACACAGTCAAAAACACATTCCCCTGCCCCCAAATAAAAAAGTAAAGAAAAAGTAGCTTGGACCTGCATTCAGGCTTCACCAGCTCTTTTTCTGGAGATGGATAACACCTTTTACCATAAGTCCTTCAGAGCTGTCTTGGATCATTGTGTTGCTGAGAGTAGCTAAGTTATTCACAATAGATCCTTATACAATCTAGCTGCTACAGCAACATTGTACGATGATCAACTGTGAATGACTTAGCTACTCGCAGCAATCCAATGATCCAAGACAGCTCTGAAGGACTTAGGATGAAAAATGCTCTCCATCCCCAGAGAAAGAGCTGAGGGTGTCTGAATACAGGTTGAAGAATACTTTTTTTATAGATTGGGGGAGGGGTTATACAATGGGATGGCTGGTTTGGGGCGGTGGGTAGGGGAAAGATGGGGAGAAAATCTGTAATTCAAAATCTCGTGGAAATGAATGATGTAAACTAAAATAAAATTTAAAAAAAGAATACTTTTTTTACTTTATTTTTCTTGAGGATTTTTTTAAATCTATGTTTTCTTGCATAACATGTCTATTATGGACATGTTTTGCATGACTACACATGTATAATCTATATTAAACTGCTTGCCTCCTCAATGAAGGGGGCAGGGAGGAAGGAAGGGAGAGAATTTGGAATTTGAAGTTTTATAAATTAATGTTAATTGTTTTTACATGTAACTGGGGAAAATAATTAAATAAATGTTTTTAAGAGAAGAAAGTGAGAAAATATTGCTGTTACCGTATACAAAGTTCTTCTGGTTCTGCTCACTTCACTTTCCATCAGTTCATATAAGTCTTTCTGGGTTTTTTTCTGACAGCATCCTGCTTATCATTTCTTATAGCACAATAGTATTCAATCACAACAATTTGTTCAGCAATTTCCCAATTGATGGATATCCCTTCAATTTCCAATTCTTTGCCACCACTAGAAGAGCTCCCATAAATATATTTTTAATTTATTTTTTTAGTTTACATCATTCATTTGCATGAAATTTTGAGTTACAGATTTTCTCCCCATCTTTCCCCTACCTACCACCCCAAAACAGCCAACCCATTGTATAACCCCTCCCCCAATCTATTCTCTCCTATGTCTTCCCCCCTCACCCCTCTGACTTTCCGGTAGGGCAGGATGGATCTCCCTACCACAGTGCCTGCGTACCTCAAGTTCCAGTTGGATGTAGTTAATGATAATAATAGTAATAATAATTGTATATATATATAATATATATTTTTAACATTTAATTATAGAACTTTAAATTTCAGATTCTTTCTCCTCCTCCCTCACCACCCATCCCCCCTGGAAGGACAAGCAGTCAAATACAGGCTGAACACGTGACATTACGCAGAACCTCTCCATAGTGAGCACACTGTGAGAGTCTGATTAAATGCCCCTTCTTCCTATCC
>CM053582.1:1134038-1177570 GCA_028627135.1 Pseudochirops cupreus
CCATTTGAGTTAATCTATTTTTTAGGGTGTTGATTTCTTCAGTCATACTGCTGACTCTCTTTTCATGATTTTCTTGCATCATTCTTATTTCTCTTCCCAATTTTTCTTCCACTTCTCTCATTTGGTTTTCAAAATCCTTCTTCAGCTGATCTCTAGCTTTTAGGCAATCTTCATATTTCTTGGAAGCTTTTGGTGCAGGAGTTCTGACTGTGCTGTCCTCCTCCCGCTCCCTGCTTTGATCCTTCTTTTCCCCAAAGAAGGAATCTAGGGTTTGATTGCTGTTCTTTCTTTGCTTCCTGTGCTTATTCATGGCTGGCCAGTCTATGATTTTTTTAGCTCTGTGGAACTCTGCTTCCAGAGGGGAAAGCTCTGTCCCAAATTGCTGGGGTTTTCCCAGCTGCCGGAGCTTTTAGGAGACTGCTGGAGCCCTCCCCCGCTCTGGCTCACTGAAAAGACACTCAGGACCACTACCCAAGACCGCAATCCAGATCCAGGCCACTCAACACGAGAGCACTTGGCCTCTGAACAATTGCTTGGTCCCCCTGCAGTCTGCAGGCTGGGAGCTCTGAAGTGGCAGTGTGCAGGTGGGTGCAAAACCTCCAGTTCTGTGGCCTTGTTGCCCTCAGGCGTTTTAGCCAGACCCGCTTTTCTCCCCCGATTTCACCGAGCTCCACTAACCTAATTCTGGATACTGCCACAGGGGCCGCAGATTCGCTCTCCTGAAGCTCCAGCAGGGGCTCGGTTCCTCTCGTCCAGCTGCCTCTGAGGCAGAGCCACAGTTTCAGGCTAGGTTGGTTTCGGCTGGCAGGGCTGAGATGGTTCTTCGTAGCTGAGCTGACTTTAGTGGAAAGTATATTTGTGTGCATTTTGGAGTTCTAGTATTTGTTTAGAGTCATATTTTATGGGTATTTTGGGGTGGCTATGTGAGAGCTGTGATATATTGCTGCTCCTACACTGCCATCTTGGCTCCACCCCTATAAATATTTTTGTACATATTTTTTGCAATGGCTGCTCAGTTCAGTAGCCTAAGGGCCAGCCTTAGGCTGGATTCTCAGGAGGGACTGAAGAGACCAGAGGTGAGAGAAGCTCACAGCAGCTGTCCTCTATTTCATAATGGCATTCTCCTTTTATACTCTAAGGACAACATGATTCGAGCATGATCTCCTCATGCACAGGGGGTATGGACCAATGGAGGGGGGCCGAACCAGTCATGTCAGCTGCTGCTCATCAAGTGAGTGGCCTCATAGGAGACTTCCTTGTGAGCTGGCAACTGGGCTGTGACCCTCAGCACTTCTTTATCTCTTACCGGCACAGGAAGACCCGAAAACCAAGAGGCCCCGAGGCAATCCCTGATTTCCCATGGGACAAAGGTGCTTTTGACTCACATTGTCCTCTACAATTTTTGTTTTTTTATGCCTTTGGGATACAGCCCTAGAAGTGGTATTGTTGGCTCAAAGAGTATGAAAATTCTTATAGCCCTTTGGGCATAGTTCCAAATTGCTCTCCAGAATGGTTGAATCAGTTCACAACTCCACCAACAATACACTAGTGTTCTAATTTTCTCATATCCCATCCAACATTTGTCATTTTCCTTTTCTGTCATATTAGCCAATCTGATAGGTATATGGTGGTAGCTCAGAGTTATTTTAATTTACATTTCTCTAATCAATAGTGTTTTAGAGAATTTTTTTCATATGAGTATAGATAGCTTTGATTGCTTTATCTAAAAATTGCCAGTTCATATCTTTTGACCATTTATCAATTGAAGAGTGGCTCTTCTTTCTATATATTTGACTCAGTTTTTTATATACTTGAGAAATGAAGTCTTTATCAGAAAAACTTGCTGTAAAAATTGTTTTCACAGTAAGGATTACCAACTATCTATTCCTCTCCATCCTATTTTCTCCCTGTTTATCCTTCTCTCTCTCTCCTTTCATCCTGTCCCACTTCAAAAGTATTTTGCTTCTGATTAGCACCTCCTCCCATCTGCTCTCCCTTCTATCAACACCCTCCTCTTTTCCAGCATGGTAAGATACCCCATACCCCAACTAGGTGTACGTGTTTTTCACTCTTTGAGTCAATTCCAATGAGAGTAAGGTTCACATGCTCCCCCCACCCCACCCCTTCCTCCATCTTGCCTCCACTATAAAACCTCTTTCAGCCTTTTTTATGTCAGATAATCTAGCTCATTCTATCCCTCCCTTTCCCCTTCTTCCAGTGCATTCTTTTTTCTTACCCCGTAATTTAATTTTTTTTGGATAATCATCCCATTATATTCAACTCACACCCATGCACTCTGTCTATGTATACTCCTTCCAATTACCCCCATAATGAGAAGTTTTTAGGAGTTACAAGTATCATTTTCCCATGTCAGTATGTAAACAGTTAAACGTAATTGAAGCCCTTATGATTTGTCTTTTATGCTTCTTTCGAATCTTGTAAAAATTTCTATTCAGCTCTGGTCTTTTCATCAGAAATGATTGTTAAACACTTACCAGCACCCTCCCCCTCCCCCCCGAATATCCCCTTTATCATTTCTGACAGCACAATAGTGTTTCATCACATTCACCTGCCACAACCTAATTGTTGGGCATCCGCTCAATTTCCAATTCTTCCAATTCTATCTGCTATAGATATTTGTGTACATGTGGGTCCTCTTCGTTTTCTTATTATCTCTTTGGGATACAGACCTACTGGTGGTATTGCTGGATCAAAGGGTATACACAGTTTAATAGCCATTTGGGGGTAGTTCCAAATTGTTTTCCAGAATGACTGGAAGAGCTTGCAACTCCACCAACAGTGCATTAGTGTTCCTGTTTTTGCACATCCCCTCCATGGTTTGTCTTTTTCCTTTTCTATCATGTTAGCCAATCTGATAGGTTTTGACTAGGTTTTAGTTGACTCTAGCTATCATATCATCAGCAAAAAGTGACAATTTTCTTTCCTTTTTGCCTATTTTTATTCTTTCGATATTTTTTTTCTTATTTCTACAGCTAGTATTTCTAGTACAATATTCAATGGTAATGGTTAAATAGACATCTTTGCTTCACCCCTCATCTTATTTATCCCCATTATAGAGAATGCTGATTCTAGGTTTTATATAGATACCACTCATCATTTCAAGAAAAGCTACATCTATTTCTATGCTTCCTAGTCTTTTTCTTAGGAATCATTTTGTGAAAAGCCTTTTCTGCATATGTTGACATAATCATGATTTTCTTTTACTGGTTTTGTCATTGATATGGTCAATTACACTGATACTTTTCCTAATATTGAACCAGTCCTGAATTTTTCATATAAATCCCACCTGCTCATAGGGTGTGATCTTTGTGATACGTGACTATTGTCTCCTTGCTAGTTTTTTTTTTACATTTAAAATGTTCACATCAATATTATTAAGGAAATTGGTTTATAATTTTCTTTCTCTGGTTTTGCTCTCTCTGATTTAGGCACCAAGACCATGTTTGTGTCATACAAGGAGTTTGGTAGGACTCCTGCTTTAGCTGTTTTGTTTTTTTTTAAACCAGTTTATATAGTATTGGAACTATTCTTTAAGTGGTAGAATTTGCTTGTAAATCTACCTGGGAATTTTTTCTTAGGGAGCACATTTATGGCTTGTTCTGTTTCTTTTTCTAAGATAGAGTTATTTAAGTATTCTAATTCTTCTTTTGTGAATCTGGGCAATTTGTATTTTTGTAAATCTTCATTCATTTTATTTCAATTGTCAGTTTTATTGGCATATAACCATGAAAAATAGCTCCTAAAAATTGATTTAATTTAATCTTCATTGGTTCTGTATTCACCCTTTTATTTTCAATGCTGGTAATTTGGTTTTATTTTTTAAATCAAATTAACCAAATGCTTATCTATTTTTTTTCATAAAAGTAGCTGCTAAGTTTTATTTATTAGTTCAATAGTGTTTTTGTTTTCAATTTTTTTTATTTCTCCTTTGATTGTCATGACTTCTATTTTGGTTTAATTAGGGAGTTTTCAATTATTATTTTTCTAGCTTTTTTTTTTAAGTTGTATACTGAATTCCATGATCTGTTGTTTCTCTCTTTTATTGATGTGTTTAAACATAGAAAATTTCCCTTAGGTACTGCTTGTCTACATCTCACAAACATGGGTATGTTGTCTCCTTGTTATTATCTTTAATGAAATTATTGTTTCTATGATTTGTTTTTTGACCCACTCATTCTCTAGGATTAGATTATTTAGTTCTCAATTAATTTTTAATTTATGCTTCCAAAGTCTTTTATTGAAAGTAATTTTTATTACATGATCTGAAAAGGGTGCATTTAATATTCCTGCTTTTCTGCATTTGTCTATGAGGTTTTTATGCCCTTATACATTGTCGAATTTTGTGAAGGTGCCATGCACAGCTGAGAGAGAAGTACACTCCATTCTATTTCCTTTTATTTTCTCCAGAAGACTATCATATCCGTTTTTTTTTTTCCCTAAAAATCCACATATCTCCTTAATGTCTTTTTGATTTTATGGTCAGATTTATCTAGTTTCAAAATTGGTAAATTGAGGTCCCCTACTAGCAGAGTTTTACAATCTTCTCCTGTAACTCATTTAACTTTTCCTTCTAGAATTTGGATGTTATGCCGTTTTTGTGAATATATGTTCAGCATTTATTTTATTAATTTACTCATTGTCTATGGTACCTTTGAGCAAAATGTTGGTTACCTGATTATCTTTCAATTAGATCTATTTTTGCTTTGTCTGAGATCACAATTTTTACCCCACCTTTTTTTTTTTCTGCTTTAGCTGAAGTATATTAGATTCTGCTCCATCCCATTACTTTAACTTTGTTATGTGTCTTTCTGTTTTAAGTATAGTTTTTTGTATGCAACATATTGGTGGTGGATTCTGGTTTCTAATCCATTCTCCTATCCTCTTTCATTTTATAGGTGATTTCATCCCACTCACATTTATGATTGCTAACTGTGTATTTCCCTCTTCCTGTTTCCTTCCCTGTGCCCTCCTCAAACGTTTGTTTTACTTCTGAACAGTGTCTCTCTATCGACCTTCCTTCTTGTCACTCTCCCCACACTTTCCCCTTCTACTTCCCTGTTGGGCAAGATGAATTTCTATACTCAACTGTGTGTATATATACTCTTCCATCCTTGAACCAATTCCAATGAGACTGAGGTTCAAGTGTTACCTACTCTCCCCCCCCTTTCCTCTCCTTTGTAAAAACTCTTCCTTGTACGCTTCTTTTATATGAGATAATTTTCTCCATTCTTCACCCTCCCTTCTCCCAGTGCACCCCTCTTTCTCACCTTTCCATTTTTTCTTTTGAGATCATCCTAATATAATAGACCACCACCAATGTCCTCTAGATTCCTTCTAAATGACCTAATAATAATGTCCTCAGGGGTTACATCTATCATCTTCTCATATGGGACTATAAAGTCTAATCTTGTTAAATCATGATTTTTCACTCATGTCTCACACTTTACCTTTTTATGCCTCCCAAGTTTTCTGTTTGAATGTAATTTTCTATTTAGCTCTAGTCTTTTCATCAGGAATGCTTGAAAGTCTTCTGTTTCATTAAGTACCCATCCCCCTTTCCAAAGGATTATACTGTTTTGTTAGGTAGGCTATTCTTGGTCGTAACCCTAGTTCCTCTGCCTTCCAGAATATCACATTCCAAGTCTTCCACTTTTTAAAATGAAGCTGGTAAATTTTGTGTAACATTGCTTGTGGCTCCATGATATTTAAATGTTTCTTTCTGGCTGCTTGTAATATTTTCTCCTTGACCTTAGAGCTCTGGAATTCTGCTATAATATTCCCAGAAGTTTTCGTTTTAGAATCTCTTCCAGGAGGTGACCAGTGGATCTTTCAATTTCTGCTTTGTCCTCTGGTTCTAAGATATCTGGGCAATTTTCCTTAATAATTCCTTGAAACACACTGCCCAGGCTCCTTTTGTGATCATTGCTTTCAGAAAGTCTAATAGTTTCTAAATGATCTCTCCTGGATCTATTTTCCAGGTCAGTCATTTTTCCTATGAGATATTTCACATTAAAAAAAGTTTTTATTCTTCCAAGTTTGTTTTATTGTTTCTTCATGGAGTCATTAGCTTCCACTTGATCAAATCTAATTTTTATTTTCTTCAATGAGCTTTGCACCCTTTTTACCATTTGGCTGACTCTGATTTTTAAGTGATTATTATTCAGTATTTTTTGCACCTCTTTCACCAACTTGCTAATTCTATTTTCATAATTTTCTTGTATTGCTCATTTCTTTTCCCAATTTTTCCTCTACTGCTTGTATTTTATTTTTTAAAATCATTTTCCCCCTCAAAATAACTTTTATTAAATCTTTTCATAATTTTTATTGGGCTTGTTTCCAATCTGCATTTTTCTCCCTCTAAGATTTTGCATATAGATGTTTTAAAGTCATTGTCTTCTTCTGAGTTTGTATCTTGGGCTTCTCTGTCACCATAGTAGCACTTTATGGTTGGGTTCTTTTTTTCTTCTCATTTCTCCAACCTACTTCTTTTTTTCTTTTTGGAGTGGGGAAGGTAAGGTAATTGGGGTTAAATGACTTGCCCAAGGTCACATAGCTAGTCAAATGTCAAGTATCTGAGGTTGAATTTGAACTCAGTTCCTCCTGACTCCAGGGCCGGTGCTCTATTCCCTGCGCCACCTAGCTGCTCTTCCAACCTTCTTCTAGTCTTCTTGACAAGGTTTTATGCTAGATTTGGGCTTTGCTCACCTCTAGACAGGGAGGGAGCATGATTGCTCTGAACTTCCATTATGTGTTTCTGCTTTCACAGCTCAACCTGGTGGCCTGTAGGTTTTTGGTGTCTTCAAAATGGTGTGAACTGGAGAGAGGTCTTGTATTTGCCCTCCTGGCCTATACTCTGCTATTCTCCCAGGTAGGTCCCCTGCTTCTTTAAGACTGATACCACTCCTCTCCACCGTGGAATTGAGACCCAGAACTGGGTAATAGGCAACAGACATAGCAAATGGTACCCAATCCTGTGTCCAGTGCTAGAACAAGGGTCCCCTGGGTTCTCTTTCTGACCAGGTGATCAGTCCCCTTATTGTCTCTGGACACAGGCAACACTGCTGCTACAACTATTCAATGACACTTCTACTGCCCTCTTGGCCAGCTTTCACCTCACTGGCCGCAAACCTGTCTTCCTAGGCTGACTTAAACTGGAAAAATGACTCACTGTAACTTTTTTTTTGGGGGGGTGGGGGAAGCCAGTGGCAGCTTTTATGCTCAGAATTGTTTAGTGATTTCTGTAGTCATTTTGTAGGGGAAATTTGGCAATTATGACCTTTCATTCCATCATCTTGACTCTCTGCCCTCTTCCTTTACTTTCAATTCACAAACCTATGATCTTAATCCTAACCGTCATTCCTTCCATCTTTCTATACAAACATTTTTTTCCACACACACTTTTAGGTCTCCCCTAGTCTAAATAAATAAACAAAAACTACTTCTCAGCCCGCTTCGCCTCGTCTAACCTCTTTTCTCTCCTTTGTCACTGGTTTTCTGTAAATACTCACTCACTGATTCACTCCATAACCTCCTGCAATCTGGCCCCATGTCAGACAACTATGATCTTCTAATTATACGAATATTCTCTACCCTCAGCCTCAATCTATATGCATCATGTTGACCCTGGTAGGTTCTCAGGCTCCTGGTTTAGGGCATCATGCAATGGACTCTAATCTTTCTACACAGAAAGCACCAACAGCATTGATGGCCCATCAGTTGGTCCCACGCTAACCTACAAGGGGGTGGGGGAAGTGAGGCATTTCTCTTAGAACCATAGATTTAGAGGTGGCAAGGACTACTGAGGTCATCTAGTGCAATACCCTCATTTGACAGATAAGGAAACTGAGACCTTGACATGCCCAAGTTCGTAGAGGCAATACTGTGTCAGGATTTGAATGCAGGTAGTCCTCTAACTCCAAGTCTTGTGGCCCTTTTCTGTACCATACTCTCTACCCCCATTTGGTCTGGACAGTGGTGGAAGGGAGGCATTTCTCAGTCCTTGGTATTACCTTTTATTAAATAGTAGTAAGGACCCTGGACAGTGAGGCCAGAGATCTAGCCTCTACCAACAACTTACTGACTTTAGGCAGTAATTCAAAACCTTTTGCACGACTCCGATGCAACACCGGACACTTCATTCACTTCCCTCAACTACATAAGGAAGGGATGGAATCGGTTGTCTCTGAGGTGCCTTCCAACTCTGTATATATAATCCTCTGATTCTGTTGAGGACCCACTGGGGCGAAAACTGCAAGAACTAGGTATGGAGCTGGCAGAGACTTCCAGAGTTTCCCCTACCCCTAAGTAGCTTCTGGGCTTCCTGACTTCCTTGCAGTTTAGTGGCCAATCTCAACCATCTCATTTGGTAGGGTGTGTCCATCCAAGCTCTGGTCATTTGGCTTCCATTCCTACCACTCTAACGAAACTATCACCCACTCTCAAATGTTTCCAATGAATGATCTCGGCTGGCAGAGACCATAGACATCATCCAAGTTCTAACACCATCATTCATGGGAAGAAGCAGATGCCCAGACAGGAACTTCTCAAGTACTGGAAAGTAGTAAGTGGTCAGACTAGCTAATCCTTTGATTCTAAATCCCATGCTGGTTCCTCTCCCTCCCCCTGCCCCTTTCCGGCCATCCTCCCAATCGCCAGAGCCTTTACTCAGTCCTGGAACAGGGTTATAGCTGTCCCTTGTCCAGTTAGTAACTGGGCAGTAGTTTTTCTGAACCTACGTGTAGTAGTTCACTTTTCTTTGAAATGCCTTTTGATTTGTTTTGGCTCCTCACCCCAGGCTGTTTTCCAGTATGTCATCTGCAGATTTGATACCTTTATGCAGGTTACTCATTGATGCCAAATAGCCCCAAGGGTGCTACTGAGGTCAGTGCAGCCTTTACCCCTTCCTCTCTCTGTCACATAGCCCAGATGTAGTTGAAGGACAACCTACACTATGAAAATACAGTTCAAGGAAAACAAGGTACTAGATTGATTGGGTTCTTCATGTTTTTGTGTACTCAGAGGCCAGAACACTAGGACATGGTGTTCTGGATCCCTCTGGCAGTGTCTAGGACAATTTTTTAAATGCATAAATTACATAGATTACAAGGGAAACCAATTATATTGATAGTTATCAAAATGTTTAAGGAAAAGTTCATGGGGCAAAGAACCACTAGACTAGGCAGTGATGCCTTGCTTTACAAATATTCTCTGCTCTAAAGGGTAGTCTGTTAGAACATTTGTGCTTAAGTGGACAGAGCATAAGAATGAAGAATAAGGAAGATTTGAGCTCAATTCTGTCGTCAGACACTGTGATCTTGGATATGTCAGTAACCTGGCTCAGTAATGATATTTTACAGTAATCTGTAAGATGGAGAACCCAGTGAACCAAATCCTCAGTAATTCTCTTAATCTTGTAGATTTGATCTGTATCTACTCTCCCACCCTGAGAGTACCACCTGGGCTCAAGTGCTAGATGAGGGAGACCAAGATCATGAAAGGGTGTTGTCCAACATCACAGCTAAGTCTCAGCTAGGCTGGGGCTAGACTTCAGATCTGATGACTCTTTGGGCTAGGGGTCATAGCCCTTTGCTCCCTAGGGATTCATGTGTTCCCCCTCTGCCCCCTGAATCCCATTTCATAGAGCAGGATAGAACACTTCCAGTTCCTTTAGCCCTTTCCATTCGTCCAGCCAGGCTGGTGCTTCTCTAGGAGGTGGTAGACATTTCCAATGAGCTTCTGCCAATACAGGGGCTGCGCCAAGTGTGGGGCCTCCACATCTGGGGCTGAAGAAGCACATGTAAAAAGCAGCTTGACCTTGGCCCCAGAACCAGGAGCTGGATTCGTCTCCCCTCTGATTTATCTAAGTCCCAGTTTCACCTGAAAAAGGCTAAGAGCTGCTAAAGTCAACATATGCAAAGCAATATGCAAAACCCTAAAGCTCAGGAGTAACTCAGGTGGGGACGAGGTGGGCTGGGGGAGACCTGACAAAATTGCCAAACAGAAGTAATTTCCCTTCTTCCTTTCTTGGGTGGGGGCAGGGTTACTACTCTGACAGAACAAGCAACGTCAAAGACAGTTCATCTGTTAAATGCCTGGTTGAAATCACTGTCACCTTTGTTCTCATGGACATCATGGGATGGTTATCAAGATGAATGAGGGGTATGTGTATATGCTGGAGGTCTCAGGGCTTTGCTCTTGTTCTTTACTGGACATTGGGAGGTTGGGAGTAGGGAAAATTTTGCCCCTGT
The DNA here is from genome assembly GCA_028627135.1 of Pseudochirops cupreus. Classification (NCBI taxonomy): domain Eukaryota; kingdom Metazoa; phylum Chordata; class Mammalia; order Diprotodontia; family Pseudocheiridae; genus Pseudochirops; species Pseudochirops cupreus. The sequence continues at coordinate 1,144,307 of CM053582.1, forward strand.
GGCTCTAAGAAGGCCAGCACCAAGAGAGAAGCGCTCCTCTGGTTGCAGAAAGGTGACAGCCCTAGCTCTGCTGGGTAGGCTTCTAAAGGAAACCATGGGAAGTGATCTTCTGCCCAGATGTGCCTTCCCAGATTACTACGGGGACAACCTCAAGTTGGAATGGACCACTGGAGGAGACTGTCTCTCCCTGTCCTCCACTCCCCCCCAGCCCAGGATGTAAAGTTGTTAGGTAAATGCCTTTTACCCAGTAGTCACATTAGCTTAATCGAACTGTATGGAATCGACCAGGCAGAAGGGAGAAAGGCCCCTTCGCCTGGAGCTAGGACCCTAGGGACACACAGTGTGTGTTGTCCCTGCATCTGACCAAAATGTTCAACATGGAAGACCCACTCTCCCACCAAAGCCACAGCCTTCTACCTCTCTTACTCTTTACACTGTCACCTTCTGCCCTCTGACCCTTCAGCCCCTCTCCAGGTCTCTATCTCCCTGGCTTTACCTACTTTGCATTCAGTTTAATCATTTCAATGTTTCGTTAGCTACCGCTCAGAGTTCCTTCCTGGCTGAATTATTCCCCTGTGCCTAACTGATGGCTCCTCACTTAGGAGTGAACCCAAACAGCCCCAAAGGCTCAGGCCTTTCTGCTCCAGGGTTCCTGGGCCACAAGGGAGAAAGCCATTAGAATGGGTTTACCGCATCTCTTATATATTCAGAGAAGGCTATTTGTCACCTGAGATAAGTGTGTGTGTGGGGGGGTGGGGGGAAAAGGGTTGTCAGTGGTAAGGTGGGAGAAGAAAAATGGGAGGAATGAGATCAGGTGGTCCTGCAGAAGGGGACGGGCAACAGAGAGTTCTGGGGGCAAAGGGGCTTCTGAGGTTGTTTTAACCCCCTTAATTTGATAGAGAAGAGCCTAGTCCCAAGCTGCATCACCGAGCTGGGATTTAAACCCAGCTCCTCTCACTACAAATACCAGATTCTTTCCACTGCACAATACTTAGCAACTCCTAATCTTATTTCCCCATGCCAATTGTTCCATATTATTTTCTCTTCCAAACCCTATACTGAGAGCAAATGACCTAGACTGTTTGGTGGAGATCGAAGCTGTCCAGAATGAAACACGCCATGTTTGCTCCTTATGTTTTTCCTTCCTCACTCTCTTTTCCTCCCTCTACCTCTGCTCCATGTCATTCCAGGAGCCTAGACACTGGCACCCATCCTCTCTCCATGCACCTGGCCAGAGGCTCTGGTGTTGTTGGTCACCCTATAGCTGGGTGTTCCACGCCTCTGGGCTTTCTGTTTCTGCCTGTATTAGATCAGAGCATCTGGAGAACAGGGATTGTCTCATCTTTCTGTATCCCTGGAAGCTTAGCATGGCGCTAGGCACACAAGATGGTGCTTTTTCTTTCATTTGCTCTCTTCTTCAACCCTGGGGAAATAAGGGCTTCTACCACCAAAAAGCTTTTCCTTGAGCTAGCCCACCAAAGCTCCTATCATCTCTCCTGCCTTTTTTTTTGGAGGGGGGAAGGGAGGCAATTAGGGTTAAGTGACTTGCCCAAGGTCACACAGCTAGTTAAGTGTCAAGTGTCTGAGGCCAGATTTGAACCAGTGCTCTATCCACTGCATCACCTAGCCCCTCTCTCCTCCCTTTCTAAGACTACATGGCCAACCCTGCAGAAAGCAAGACATCCTGGGACTATCTTCTTTCAAGACCCAAGGACTCATGCCTGGGACCAAGTCCTCCTTCTCTGGGTCCTCTGTTGGTTTTTATCAGCCCAGTCCCTCACACAGGGTGACGAGATCCACAGGAGGTAGGCTACCAGAAGGCAGCTAGCCTCCACAGCTGCAGGATCCATGCACTGAGACCCAAGACACTCCCCCACTGGAAGAGAGTGGGCCACCCATCTCACTCCAGGGTAGGAATGGTGCCACGAACCCTAAATGGCCAGTGGGGAGAGGCCAGGAGGGCTTCATATGTATCTGGTAACAATCCCCTCCTCTACATGAGAAAGGCAGGAGACTTAGGTTGTCTGTAGCATGAAGCCCAAGATGAAGCTTAGGCAGCCTTGGGCTTCTGCTCTCCCAATGCACAGGATGGACACAGAAGCAGTCACACAGCAGGTTTGGTAATTCTCTGTATTCATAAGGCTGCAGTCCTGAAGGGAAACAAAGGTTACCTCCAGCGACTGCTATTGGAATGTAGCTGGCTCTGGGAGCTCAAGCAGGTGGAAGCATTTCTGGTAGCTGCTGAATGGCAGACCCAATGCAGTGGTAAATAGGGCTGAGGAGGTGGTGGCCAGGTACCCGGGGCTGCTGGGGGTGGAGAGGGCCAGGGAATCTCAGTGGGGTCCTCCCTCTCTCCCAGGGCCGGGCTCCTGGTCTTGTGGTCCCAAGAGTTGCTGGGTAAGCAGAACACGAACAGGGGAAGGGCAGAGAGAGAGGACAGACAGACTCCAAGTGAGGCCAATGTGCTGAGACGATGAACATGAAGGCTGGGGATGGGAAACAAGAGGGAGGCGGCTAGTGGGCTACCAGGCTGCCTCAGAGCTTGTGGGGATTTACCCACTTGTAGGTGCCCTCGTACTGGAAGCCCACTCTCTTCATAAGTTCGTCTGCTTCGGGAGGGCCTCGGCTGTGAAAACAAACACAAGGGCAAAATGGGGCTGTGCCCTCAGCTGCTGGGAGGGTCCTGGCCACCCCTGGAAGCAGCCACCTCACCTGCCATAGACATAGGTAATGGGCTGGGTTTTCTCCCTCTCAATGTGGTGCAGTAAGGGTGTAAAGATCCTCCAGGCTTCCCGAAGCTCATCGCTGGAGGGAGAGAGAGAGGCACCCAGATGGGTCTCATCACGTGGGCCCAGAGCTGGACAAGCCCCAGGAGGGCCTCAGGAAGCTCGGGCACCCAAGTGGCAGCAGCTGCTGACCCCCCCCCCCCCAAACCTGCAGCCAGGGATCATGAGGGCAAGAAAAAGAAATGGCAGTGAGCGGGAGAAGGGAGGAAGGCCACAGGAGGACAGGGCCAAGCTGTGGAGATTTTTACAAAGTAGCAAACTGAGTCCCAGAGAGGCAAAGGGTTCACAAGATCAAGGGTACATAGTGGGTTAGTAATGGCAGAACCATGAGAATTCAGGTCTCCTATTCCTCTGGGGCATGGAGGAGGGAGAAAGGAGAAGAGGAAGAGGCAAGAGAAGAGTCTTTCTGTGGTCTCCTCTGATCCCCAGGTGCTACTAGCGTAGAAACCGGCCTTCCGCTATCCCATAAGCCAAAACATGCCAAACAACCCTTGCCAATCTTAGGGCTGGCGCTCTCTACCTTCAGGTACGGGGGAGAGGGAGGCATGCTTGTTAAGAAGCAGCCTGGCCAAATCTCTCCAGCTGAGAAACAAAGATCATGGGATTCTAGAGGCTATCTAAGAGGAGGACACAGACCCAGAACAGGGAAGTGACTTGTTCCTGGTCCCAGAGGTGGGATTTGAATCTAGATCCCTCAGTCTCAAATCCAGCCACTCTCCTTCTGTTCTAGAGGAAAGTGGAGAGCAGCTGGGGTCCAGGCCCCCACTGTTCCAAGGCATCTCTCACCTGCGCACAAAGTGCATCTGGCTCCCACAGAAGACATCCAGGATAAGGCGCTCATAAGCATCAGGCAGCTTCACATCCTGCAGGATGAAAGAAGGCACTACAATGAGGAGGCCAGGCAGGGAACAGTCAAGGCTTTGGTTCCCTTGCTCCCTCCCTCCCTTCCTTCTATTCCTTCATCCATTCCATACACATTTATTTTTTGAATACTGTGGGGGCAAGATGCCAGGCTAGCTCATAAAGACTGCTGAGCCTCAGAAAAGTTGCCTTCCCTCCTTTCTCCCTCTCTCTCTGGCCCTCGGCATCACTGCCTGCATGCCCTGGGTTCCTCCCAACCCATGTGACACCCATCTACGTGGCTTTCCTGTCTGCCCGCTTGTGCTAGAGTTCCTTGGTCAGGTTCTCTGAATGCCACTCCCCATTCTCCACTTCTGAGCCTCAACTAGCTTCTGCCTTTCTGCCATGGTGCCCCTGCAGTCCTTTCCCCCTGGGTAACTCCTACCATCTGCCCTGACTTCCTTCCTCTGCTTTAGTTTCTGGATGATGCTGGAGCAGGGTCTAGAAGCATGCTGCTGGGGAGCCCCGCCACGTTTTGGCAGTTAATCTTAGCTCAGCTCTGTTCCTCCAGCTGCCTGGCCACCCCTCTGCTTGTTGGCTGCCTTTTGGAGTCACCGCCTCGTCCTCCAACTGCCCCAAGAGCTCTCCCAACATCACCTTCTTTCCCATCTTTGCCTTTCCCTTCCTCCTCAGTTCTACTAAGGGCATCAATAGCCCAGGCTGGTAACCTCAGAGTGAAAACTGGGAAAACCAAATGGATTCTATTTTGTATCACTGCCAACGTTTTTGTAACCGCCAAAGTCAGGTTTCATTTGTCTCAGAGTTAAGTTTGAAAATTCAGCTTCCTTAGAAATCACTCATTGTCTCTGCCCAAGTTTAGAAGTTTGGTTCCCTGGCTAATCACTGTTCTGTTATCATGTCAAGGAAATCTGCTATCCATGAATGATGAGGGTGAATGCCAGTGAGTTTGGGCCACTATTGCCCAACTGTTCTTGCAGGTGAACTCAAAGGATGAGTATTTCTTTGCGACAGGATGAAAGGAAGGGTTGTTGTTGGCCCCCTGCTACCAATTTCCAACCAATCCTACTGTTCCTCACGCCTATGATGCTGCAAGCTTTGGAACCAATCATACTGTTTTCCCATCGATGATGCTGCTTTCTAGTTTTCAGATGTTTTTCCTTTGGTGTGTAAAAATGATCTGTCTGCCCTCATTCTGGGTCTTCTGGCTTCTTGCTGAGGAGCTAACAACTGCTTTTATTGGTAACTGCTAGCCTTATCGAGAAACTGAAGGTGCTTAGAACTTCGTACCTCAGTTTCTTTTAATTCTGGCTGTAACAACAGCCATACCTCACTCCTCTCTCTCTCTTCCTCTCTTCCTCTCTCTCCCTCTCTCTCTCTCTCGCTACCAAGCTGCCATGTCCTATTTACTGCTCCTTCCCCCTGCCAAATCTCCTCAATTGTTATTATTTATCCTTTGTGTTCAAAGAGGACCAATGACACCACATTGGGTGATGTCTTGATTTGTGTCTGAATTGGATTTAAGTGAGGCAGAGCTGCCCAAAGTCACTGTCCTCACTCTCTTCTAGAGTCTTCAAAGTCAAATGGCAAGACAAAAGTCAAGATTACTGATGAAGGCCCAGGATGTAGTGGATGACCTTGGTGTCTTAGATATCTGACCAAGCTCTAAGCCCTCCATGGCGCCTGCTTCAGCCACCTTCATGGCCCTTGTGTCAAATTGTTCTCATCTGCCCATTCTGCCAGAGGAAATCTTTACATGCTTGGGTTAGACATCCCTCTAACTCACTGACAGTTTGAGCCCTGGCAGTTACCCTCAACCTGGCTTAGGGCATCTGCTGAGAGTTGAGTGGGGTGTGGCCACTCACATGCTCCAGCCTCTTGGAGCCACAGGTCAGATGGGCACCAAAGGTGAATGAGCAGCCCTGAATGGGCTCAGTAGCCCTCCCCCCAGAGGCGCCAGTCCTCCTGAACACCCCTTACCTCTCCTCTACATTCACACCATGACCACCTTAGTTCAGTTCTGTCAAGAGCCTCCTAACCACTACTCCTGCTAAGCTTCATGCTGAAACCCAAGTAAACTCCTTTGGATTAGGGTCCCATTATTTCTCTTAAAAATCAAACAAAATATGTCAGTGCATACTAAGTGCCCAACCTCCTGACTCTGGCACATTCCCAATCTGGTGACAGCCTGCCTTTAGCTTCTTCTCACTATTCCCCAGTAAAAACCAAACTGGAATACTCTCTGTTTCCTGGTCTCTTTCTCAGGTGCCTGGAATGGATTCTTTCTCTCCCTCTTGCTAGGAGCCTTTTCTTCAAGGCTCAATTCAGAGTCTCCATCATCCTCTCCCTCCTTAAACACTGCAGAGTGCTTGGCCCGATCCTCTCCTTGGCACTCGTACTGCACTCCCTTCCCCCGGAGTCATCCTTGCCCTGGGCACACATTTGGCCCACAGTCGTTGCTTGGCCAATGCTTGGGTTCTTGACCAGCTCCCCCCTACACCTGGGCCCAGGCTGGGCAGCTCCGGATCAGCTCACTTTGTATCTGTTGCCATAGGTCAGGTCCAGCTCAGACTCTTCAGGGTTGAAGAACATCCCTGGCTTCTTGGTCATCATCTTGGTGTAGACAGCCTCATTGGGCTGCACGCGAATCACCAGCTCATTCCGCTTACACTGGTGCTGGAAGATGTCACCAGCCACATCCCGGAACTGTAGCCGCACCTCTGCTTTGCGTTCATTCAGGGCCTTTCCACAGCGAAGGATAAAGGGGACTCCTGGGCCAGAGAGCAGAGACAGAGAAGAGACCATTGAAGCTGGCAGGCTCACCTGGCTTTTCACACTGGTTTCCACTTTCATACTGATCATCAGCTGTTCTCTCTGGCCTTCCCAGAGCTGTAGGTAGGCTTGGCAGGCTGGGTAACCCCCTAGATAGGAGGACCAGGACTCTCTGTATTCTCAGTGCCTAGCACCACAGGAATTAGATGAAGTTCAACAAGCATTAATTAAATGCCTACTGCATGCTAAGTGCTGGGTATGCAAACATAAAAAATGAACTAGTCCCTAGCCTCAGGGAGGTTCCATTCAACTGGGAGTTAAAATCCTGACTGATTATTTAATTCAACCTTGGTATGTGAGAGAGAAGGACCCCACAGCTAAGAAGCAGCAGATTTGGGGACCTCACCATCACTGCCCTCTAGGCAGGAACAGAGGTAGTTTTCTGGGGAGAAAGGGCAAGTTCATCAGGATATCGTGCACATGACTTCGCATCTATAATCCAGATCAAATTGCCTGCCTTCTCAAGGAAGGGGGAAGAGAATTTGGACGTCAAAATGTTTTTTAAATGATTCATTTTTTGTGGGCATATTAGGAAGTACTGATTCATGTGGGCACATGGGTCCAAGACTGAAAGGGGAATGGTGTGAGGAAAGGACCCCTGAGGAGAGGAACAGGAAGCGGGGCAGGTTATGATGCCATCTGTGGTCAGAGCTTAGTTACACAAGGAGATAAAACTCTGCAGGCTGTTTCTATCTTTAAAATGACATGCTCTTCAAGTTTTTCTGATAAAGGCCTCATATCTCAAATATGTAGAGAAATAAGTCACATTTATAAAAATAGGAGCCATTCCCCAATTGATAGATGATCAAGAGATATGAACAGTTTTCAGATGAAGTAATCAAATTATCTATAGCCATATGAAAAGGTGTTCTAAATTGCTATTGATTGGAGAATGCAAATTGAAACAATTCTACCTCATACCTATTAGACTGGCTAATAGGACAGAAAAGGAAAATGACCAATGTTGGAGGGGGTGTGAGAAAAATGAGAATTACTGCATTGTTGGTTGGAGTTGTAAACTAATTCAGTTATTCTGTGGAGGACTTTGGAACTATGCCCAGGGGCTATAAAACCATGCATACCCTTTGACCTAGCAATATCACTAGGTCTGTATCCCAAAAGAGATAAAAAACAAAAGGGAAAAGGACCTATATGTACAGGAATATTTGTAGCAGCTCTTTCCTGGTGCCAGGGAATTTGAAACTGGGAGGATGCCCATCATTTGGGGAATGGCTGAACAAACTGTGCTATTGTGACTGTGATAGTGGTAAGAAATGATGATCAGGATGCTCTCAGAAAAACCTGGAAAGACTTACATGAGCTGACACAAAGTGAAAGGTACTGTGTACAAAGTAACGGCAATACTGTTCAATGCTCAGCTGTGAATGACTTAGCTATTCTCAGCAATACAAGGATCCAAGCCAACTCTGAAGGACTTAGGATGAAAAATGCTCTCCATTCACAAAGAACTGAAGGTGTCTGAATACAGACTGAAGCATACTTTTAAAAACTCTCTTGAGGATGTTTTCTGGTTTGTGTTTTCTTTCACAACATGACTATTACGGAAATGTTTTGCACGTCTACCCATGTATAACCTATATCAAATTGCTTGCCTTCTCAATGAGGGGGTTGGGAGGGAGGAAGGGAAAGAATTTGGAACTCAAAGTTTAAAAAAAATGTTAAAAATTGTTTTTACATGTAATTGGGGAAAAACAAAATACTAAATACATTTTTAAAAAATGCTCAAAAAAAAAAAGACATGCTCTTTTCCTCCAGCTTCTTAAGGAAAACTTTTGGACACATTTCAATTTTGCTTCAATTCAGTCAAGGAGAAAAGGAGACTTGTTTGTATCTTGGGCAGGGCTCAGAGGGTCATGGTAAGGGAACCCACTGGCCCAACTTGGAATCCCAGAAAGACCAGGTGGAAGTGGGGCAGAGGGAAAAATGGAACCAAAAGCTCAGAGTTGGAGGTCACCATAACTTCTAATGTCAAAGGCACAGTAACCACTCAATAAGTGTTTGTGGTGGATCACTATGATCAGCAGAGACAGGATAGAGAACAGTACCTACCATCCCATCTTTCATTTTCCACATAGAGGACCACTGCAGCAAAGGTGGCAGTGGTGGAGCCCTGGGGCACTGTGGGATCATCCAGATAGCCTTTGGTGGCTTCCCCTTCTCCATCTGGGTTCCCCACATACTGGCCCAAGACCACATCAGCTGCTCTCACCTCTGAGATACACTTGAGGACCTTCACCTGGGAAAGCAGAGGGAAGGGGTGGTAAGCTGAGGTGGCCTTAACCAGGCCCAAGGCGGAAGGCAAGGGCGAAAGCATGAGAGCCGGGACAAGGGACACAGAGAGACACTAGGGCTCAAGGGGATGGAATGCTGGGTAATCTGGGCAAACCCAACTGGTCCCAGAAGCTTGGCTTTCCAGTCTGCAGGCCAGTTGAATCAATAGGCATGGTGGCCATGGGGGGCATAGAGGAGGATACCTCCACACACACCCCCTCCCCCTATATCACCCTGGCTCTGCAGGCCTCTGCTGTTAGACACATGATGCTTCCTTCCAACTCACTGTCATAAGAGGGAGTCAGCCCACTGCCTCACTAATTCAAATGCCGCAGGGCACTTTAGCCACAGGATCACAGAGAGATAGGATCTTGGAACTCAATTACTCCGAGCCCCTAATTTTACAGAGGAGTAAACTGATGCCAAGGGAGAAAGGGTGATGATGCTATCCATGCCCCACTCTTCTCAGACAGTAAACTGTCAGATCTTTTCTCCCTAATTGGGAAGGCATGAATTTCTTCCTGTGAGTAGTTTTCCTGGTATCCATCCCAAGTGTGGCCCATCTCTCTAACCTAACTCAGTCTGAGAGTTAGCACCCCAAGAACCCACTCAGGTGAGCCACCCTGGGAAGCTTCAAAGCAAGGGCAGACCTTTTCATCCCGGACATCATCAGAGTTGGTGGAGGCAGGTTTTTCCATGGCCACTAGGCAAAGCATCTGTAAGAGGTGGTTCTGCATGACGTCTCTGTGGGGGCAGAGAAGAGGTCAGGTATGAATCTCAGACCCAAACCTCCAGGACTGGAGACATGTAGAACAAGGAGACAAAGAATTCAAGGAGGATAGTCAGGGCAACCATACCACATAAAGGGAAGAAACTGGGCACATTTAGCCTAGAGAAGGCTCAGAGGAAATGGGAGAGCTGCTTTCAGGCTTTGAAGGGCTCTTTGGCGGAAGAGGGATTAGCCTCAGTCTGCTTCGCACCAGAAAACAGAGGAAGCAGGAATGGCCAATAGCAGGGGAAGGTACCAACGCAACTCACTGGAAGGAAAACCTTCCCACTCGTGAGAGCCACTCTTCAGGGGAATGGGCTGCTTTAGGAAGATAGATGCAGGGGGATGGGATGGGATGAAATAGGACTGGATGGCCAAGGCCTGAAGGTGGCCACTTGATGGAATACACTAGAATAGGCTTTCCTTTTTGAAAAGGGGTTCGACTAGATGGCCACTGAAGTCCCTGTGATTCATAAGGCCCACTTCCTTTCATGAATCTTGCCTGCTCCCCAACCCCCAAAGCCAGGGCAGTTTCCCCATAGACTCAACCAAGTTCCAAAGAGCTTCTGGACTACAGAAGCATGAATGGGACCGCACAAGCCAACCTCTGTCCTGTTCTTGTATTCATTCATTCCAAGTGCAATTTAGAGCCCTTTGCTCTCTGCTGGTCTTGGGAAAGGTATTCCTAGTCGGGCACAGGAAGCCTGTGTAGAATCTCACATACCTTGAGCCTCAGAAGTCTTTTACCAAGCTCCTCCTACCCTGGGCCTTCTTAAGGCCAGAAGATCCTCTTCCCATTTCTTGCTGCAGGCCCTGTTGGTGTCTCTACCATCTCTACTGCTCTTCCCTTAGGAAATCTCCCAAGATCTTTTCCTCCTGTCTCTGGGTTCAGACCTGCGATTTCAACTGTACAGGGAACTCCCTTTGCCAAATGAACCAACAACTATCTCTAACTTCTAGTCTGTGGGTGCCAGCTGTTTGGGGCATGTCTCACAGCCTGTATGTGTCAGAAGCAGGGCTTAAATCTAGGAGTCCAAGGCTAGCCCTATTCTCTTGCTTTAAGAATCCCAAAGTTGGTTAGAAGAGACCCTGGACGTTAGCTGGTCTCTAACTTTCTGCTGTGCACAAGAAGGAATCCCTTTTACAGCTCTCCCACCAGCTTCTGCAACAACACTTGCTGGTTTGGGGAGCAAACTAGCTAGCCATTCCAGGGTTTGTTGTTTGGCAGAAGTTCCCAGACACTCCAGTGGGGGTTGAGAGGGGCCTTAGGATCACCGACTTCAGGCTAGAGAGGTCCTGGGAGTCACTCCCTTATTTTACAGAGAAGAGTGTGTGGCTGAAGGGGCAGAGGCTTCTCCAACTCTGACACATCCCACTCCCTCCCCTTTCACGAATGAAAAGTGGCATCTTTGTAACTTGTGCTTGTGGCTCCTCTTTTGACCCCTGGGACCAAGCAGAACAAACTCAGATATTCTTGCAAAGGACAAAGAGCCCAGGGGAAGAAAGATGGGTGAGGTGCCCTCCTCTGCCCCTGGCTCTCACCGAATGATCCCAAACTCATCAAAATAACCCCCTCGGCCAAGAGTGCCAAAGGGCTCCTTGAAGGTCAGGATGACACAGGCAATGTTGTCTCGGTTCCAGATTGGTCCAAAGATCCTATTACCAAATCTGGGGAGAGAAGGAAGAGGAGAATGAGCCACTGGGATGAGTGCCAGGCAGCCAAGGCCATGACCATAAGGCTGACTCCAAGGCCAAGGCCCTGACCTCCTCCCTCAGTCACTGCTCAACCTTGATGCTTGGGGCCTCTTCACTACAGAGCCTGGCAGGGTTTCTCCTGGGCCTAGCCCTGCTGGGCGGGGCTGTCTGCTCACCTTAGCACCATGAGGTTCTGTACCATCTCCTTGCCCAGGTAGTGATCGATCCGGTAGATCTGGTCCTCTTGGAAGAGTGAGGAAATGTGGTTTGACAGCTTGTCAGAGCTCTGAAGATCCTTTCCGAAAGGCTTCTCCACGATAACCCGGTTCCAGCCTCTGGTCAGAAGGAAAGGGGGCCAGAGCCCAAGGCTCTCAACCCCTTATGGGCATGCACCCAGTAGTCCCCCCCTTTTTCTTCCCCCACAAGCATCTTTCTGGCTCAGAAATGGCTGAGGCTGAGGGACTCTGGCTTGTGAAATCCTGGACTCGAGAGCTGGAAGGGCCTTCAGTACTCATCTAGCTTGACTCCCATGTCACGGAGGAGAAAACTGAGGCCCAGAGATGGGGAAGAGATCTGTCCAAGGTCCCATGGCCAGTGAATAATTGGGAGAACAGGGCCTGGATTAAAATCCAGTGCTCTTTCTCAAAAATGGACTACCTCCCCAAAAGTAGGGGGGTATGGGATTCTTTCAGGCCAGGCTAGGTCTAGTAAAGAGGAGGTTAGAAGTTTAGAGGGGCAGCTAAATGGCGCCATAGTGGATAGAGCACCAGATCTGGAGTCAGGGAGACACATCTTATTGAGCTCAAATCTGGCCTCAAGACACTTGCTAGCTGTGTGACTCTGGACAAGTCACAGCCCTGTTGGCCTCAGTTTCCTCATCTGTAAAATGAGCTGGAGAAGGAAATGGCAAACCACTCCAGTATCTCTACCAAGAAAATCTCAAATAGACTCATGATTGAAATAATGGAACAACAATAGGAAGTTTAGGGGTTATTTCTCTTCAGGGAAACTGAGGAGACTCCTTTTTTTTATCCATGCTGAATTCCCTTCTCCACCTCCTTGTCCTTCTTGCTTGCCCATCAGTGCCTAATGTTAAGCTCTGCTGTGGGCAGACCCTTCCATATGGCAAAGGGACATGACCCTCTCTCAAAAGAGGGGAGACAAGGGGGACTTACACCTGACTCATGCAAGTCTCTCTGATGTTCTTAGTGACAGCTTCATAGACAGTAGGTGGCAAGGCTAGGTAGAAGAGGCGGTTGGCCTGTAGCCCATGATGCAGGGAGTTCATGTGGGCATTGAGACGCTGAAAGGAGGCTGGTTCATCATACTGGCCTGCCACGTAGGAATTTCGAGAGAAGAACTCCTCCAGCCTTGGCTTCTCTTCTGGAGTGGCCTGGGCAACACAAAGATAGGAAATCATGGCACTCACCTTTGTCAGAGACTCAGGGCTTCAAGTTCAGCTCAGAAAGGGGCACCCAGGAGGGTGAGAATGGAACTGGGGATTCAAAGGGAGAGCTCTTTCCACCATGCTTTATCATCTTACTATTGTAAAGTCATACCCCTCTGGAAGGAACTCACCCAAGACCCAGATGGTGCTGAGAGTACAAGAAGGAAAAGGGCAGATAAGGATGGGGGCAGTGGGCTAGAGGAGAACTAACAGGGGGGCCAAATTCCAGGTTAGAAGATCGCTGATGTGGGCAGCTAGGTGGCACAGTGAATAGAGCATTGGCCCTGGAGTCAGGAGAACCTGAGTTCAAATCCGGTCTCAGACACTTAACACAAAACTAGCTGAGGGACCTTAGGGAAGTCACTTAACCCCAATTGCCCTACTCTCCCCCCTCCAAAAAGCCAAAAAAAAAAATAGAAAAAAAACATCACTGATGGAACTGGAAGGTATTTCATGAGGTTATACCAAATCAAAGCTCCTCATTTTCCAAGGAAGGAAACAGACCTCAGAAGGGGAAGTGACTTGCCCAAGGTCACATGCGTGGACAGTGACTCCCAGGCCTAGGACCCCCACCTTAAAATAGGGTTCACTTTGCTTTCGGATGTCATCCACAGTGAGGTTTGAGCGGGCATAGCCCACAATGAAGGTATCTTCGGGGAGGAGCCCATCACGGAACAGCCACCTAGAAGAAGATTGCTCAGGCTGGGGATTGGCAGGGCTAGGCTGGCCTAGCCCTCCCCCACCTGCCCAGTTTTGCCCTCCTCTGCCCCAATTTGAGGGTTTTGGTCCAGAGAAAACTTACCAGATTGTAGGGTAGATTTTCTTCTTTGCTAAGTCACCCTGAAGAAAAGAGATGAGACTGGTCAGGGAGGGCTACAGTAAAATGGGAGTCTTTCCCTCTTTTCTAAGTGCTGCTGGCAGCTGGTGACTCAGTTGCTCATTCCCCAGAAGGGTGCTGGCTCCCTATGATCCAGTGTCCTGGCCTCATTTTCTGTTAGTCAAGGCAGTTGGCCATGCTGGAACCATACTCTGTCTACACTATCCATTGGGGGTACCTGGAGCTAGCAGAGACCTTGGAGAACCATGGGCTAGTTATTCCTTCATGTTACAGATGAGGAAGCCAAGGCCCAGAGGAATGAGGTAAAGGAACTTCTCACAAGTCATACAGGTGGTGGCTGCCAGGATCTGAATGCAGGGCCTCTGGCTCCAGAGCCAGCTACCCAAGAATGCAGTGTTATAGAAAGATATTTTTTGGGGGGGAGGGGCGGCGGCTAGGTGGCGCCGGCCCTGGAGTCAGGAGGACCTGGGTTCAAATCCGACCTCAGACACTTGACACGAAAAAACTAGCCGTGTGACCTTGGGCAAGTCATTTAACCCCAATTGCCCTCCAAAAAGCAAAAGCAAAAACAAAAATAAAAAACAAAAGAAAGATATTTAGGACAATCAACGAGCTTCTCTTGAGAAGCTATCTGATGTGCCAAGAACTGTGCTGGGGGGTGGGGGGTTTACCATGGGGAGGAATCCCAAAAGCCAGGAACTCAAGGATATAGTGCCAGATGTGGCAGGCCCAAAGTGGTGTAGGCACTTGCCCTTTCTCCTGAGAAAGCCAGCCTGAGCATGGTACCCAGTTGTATGTGGGAATGGGGAGGTGAAAGGGGTCCCAGGGTCCTAAAACCTCATAGGTGGGAACGAGTAGCTGCTGGTGCCCACAACCCTCTCCATCACGCTCCGTGATGGGGAAAAGCCTAGGCTTTCATGGCAGATGGGGAGGGTGGGTGGTGGCTGAGGGGGACTTGTTCTGCACAGGCCCAGAGGACACAGCTGGGGAGAGGGGCAGGCAAGGCGCAGTTGTTGAGGGGCTGATTGAGCTCAATGGAAAGAAGAGACTTCCTAGTTACCCAAGCTATTCAACAATGGCAGAGGTGGTGAGCTGTGTTTTGCTGGAGGGCTCCAAGCAGAGGCTAGAGAGCTGCTTGGTAAAGATGCTCTAGAGGGAGGAGCCTCTTGGCCAGTTCTGGATGGCCTTGACAGAGCTCTGTGCTTCTGGGAAATGACAGCATGTTATAGCCTCATGGTCACAGGCAGCACAGGGCAGAGCTAGGGACCTCCATTCAAGGCCTGCCCAGACACTCTGGTTGAGTCACCACAGGCCAGAAGTTGCAGAGAAGGGCTGATATGCACCGGGAGTAGGAGATTCTTACTCACAGTATGGGCAGCTCCAATAAAGACTCAAGTCAGAGTGAACATTGTCAAGGACAACCTTGAGCAACAGAAATTGCTATGTGCAAATCGAGGCCCCCGACGCCTCATTGTACAGTAAGCCCCAGAGAGGAAGTGGCATGGCAGGGCCTGGGGGGCCAAGTTTCTCTACTTGTGGCTCAGAGATCTCTATTCTCTTTGCTGAGAATGATGCATAAAGGTCCCCAGGAACGCAGAGGGCTTGTTGGTGCCAGGCATTCGGCCTTCATCCTGCCCCGAACCCGGTCACTTCCTCTTCCGCTTCCTTCCCTGAATTGGACCCCACAATGCCATTCCTCATGCTCTGGGAATGGTTCAACCCATAGACTTCAGAGTATTCCAGGCAGTCTTCTCTTGTCCATGGTCTTCATTCTTCATGCTCTGACAAGGAAGGGGCATGCCAAGGTTGGTCTTTAGAGTCCCTGCTTGTGACGATGCTCACTAAGGGATTAGCAAGACTTCTGAATACCCCTCTGAATCTCCTACTGAAAGCAAGTCTTACGTGGGGAGAACAAGGTCTCTGAAAGGTACATGAAAGCCTTCCCTTAGTTAGTAGATGGGTCCACATGGATAGGCAGCCCTTTCTGCACCAGTGTCCTATATCCAGCTTCATGGGGAAAGGCCTCCAAAGTGGGTAAGGGAAACTTCCCAAGCCCAGGAAGCATTCAATTACAGTCAAATTCTGTTGGGATCGTGGAGCTCCCTCCTTCTAGGAACTGCCCTAGCACAGATGCCTTCACACAGCATGGAAGGCAATGGGCTGGGTTTCTATCCTACCAGGCCCACTTCCAAGGGCTGCAGTTCCTCCTACTGGGATATGATGGCAGTAGTCTAAGCCTCCATTTTCCCCGTCTATCGAATGAGAGAGTTGGACTAGGTGACTGATCTCTAAAGGTCCCTTTCAGAAGAGGACTTGTGGGGTCCAGTTCTTGCTCTCCCACGCGCTATGGAACTGTGCTTACCATGGCCTCTCTCTAAGCTTGACTCCTTGCATGAGAAATTGCTGGGCAGGGGCCCTAGCCCATTGGAGTTCAGGAGCCTAGGGGGAGGTCAGCTTCAGACTTCTGTTCTCTATAGGGTATCCTTGACATGATAGCTAACTCTGGGGGGGATCCAACCTTAGGGTGAGGGGATGGGGGAAAGGGGCGGGCCTCTTCCAATGAGATGACCTCAGCCAACCTTCTTGAGGCCCAGTAGGAACTCGGCTTGGTGATTAGATGGGTGGGAATTCTGCTGAATTGTTTGCACAGAGCAGATTTGGCCCAGGTCCAGTTGGCCTCTCTCCTGAGCAGGCTGGCTTTGAATGCTGGGGGGGGGGGGGGGAAGGGGGGAGGGGGGAGGAGGGAGGAGGGAAAGAAGGCGGGATTTGCTAAAAGAGAACAGAGGTGCCTCCCTCAGCAGGCCCAGAGCTGAAGACTTAGGCATGGGGAAAGGTGAGTCACTGCAAGTCAGGAGTTACCTCAGTGTCACTATGACACAGCAGAAATGACTTCAGCAAGGGGGCCAGGGGTATAGGGGTGAGGTGGTGGGGCAAGATCTGAGCTTAGACTGAGAGCTGGAAGGATCCTCCAGAAGCTGCTCCAAAGCCTCCCATGGCCCAGAGAGGAAGAACATAGCCAAGAGGCCTTCTCCCTTTTGGCCTGAGCAGTCCCAACGTTATGTTCAGGCTTTGGCTCTCTCTCTCCCCCTGTCTGTGCCTCTCTCTGTCTCTCTTTCCCTGCCTCTCATACTTAAAAAGTCTCCCTTAAAAGACAGTGAAAGAGCAGTACAATGGATAGTCCCAGGTTTGGAAAGGTCCTGAGTCTGAATCCCAGCTCTCACTTGCTACCTCAGTGTCCTCAGCTACAAAATGAAGGGGCTGGACTCACCCTTTAAAGTCCCTCTGAACCATCAATCTGTAAACTTAAAAAAAATGAGCCCTTTCTGACTCCTGACCAAGGTTGGGGCACTGACCTGGAAACCCGGGCAAGGAAAAAGTGCAGCTTACTGCCCAAGGGCCAGAGTAGAGCATTTAGGATTGCCCATATTCTTAGGGGTCCTTGAAGGAAGGATGAGGTCTATCTGTATCAAGCAGAGATGCAGCCAAATGAACTGGGGCTAGGTAGAGTTAGCCTGGGACAGCTCCTTGGGGAAGGAGACAGACCAAAGGAGGGAGGGGGAAGGCTCAGGCTTGGCTCCTCTGGGGCTTGGTGACCACACCCTCCCCATCCACACCCTGGGGGTGGCCCATCTGTAACCCAACAGACCTGCTCCAAGGACCAGAAAGCAAGATGTTCCCCACCCCACCTTGGCCCAGAAATGACTGTCTGCCGGTTAGCAAACTCCATGGTGCCATCAGTTTGGTTTATCTTACTTACTAAGAGTATTAATATAGGTGGAAGAGCTGGTACACTTGGGGTCAGGGGGCCTGGGTCTGAAGGAGTCCGATTCCTGTCCGGGCCTGCCGATGACTTTAGGCTAGTCACTTAATCCTCCTCTGTCTAATGGGGTAATACTGCCCACACATGTGTCCAAATGTACCTCCCTCAGAGGGCTGAGATCAATGAGATGTGGGGCACTAGGGCAGACAGCATAAACATCATAGAAAGGAAAAAATAAACATAGGAGCGAAGGCGCTCTTCTTGCCTCCTGTGCCCCTTCCATCTTTAGAGTTTCCCTAGTTCTTTTCAGAGCACCACTGTCCTTCCAATCTCATCAAATGAGATCTTCCTTATGAAAAGGGCTTAGCACAGAGCCCAGCACACAGTAGGTGCTATAGAAATGCTTATTCCCCCTCCTTCCTTCTTTTGGGTCTCCCAGGTTCACAATCTCAAGGTCATCCTCATCTCCCTAACCCCCCATTTTTACCTCTGCTATCTCCTGAACATCTCTTCCCTCCCACTGGTTCTCTCCTGAGGGAGCCTGTCTGCCTACTTCTGCTTCTGCCTCTCTAGCTCATGTTCCACACTGCTGCCAAGGGCTGTCCCTTCCTGTCCTGCCCAGTGATCTGATCTGGGCACTTATCCTGATGACCCCCCTCCCCACCGTGCTACCTCGCCTCTGTCCTTGGACCCCCATCTTCCCTTTGCCAAGCAGTCAGAGCACCACCTTTGTGCATGGAGCTTTTCTGGATCCCCCCCAAATACTTGTATCCACCCTCCAGCCCCCTCCCCCACTTCCTAATATTTGACAACTATATATTTATCCCTTAAGCTGTAGTGTGTGCTTGTGGTAAATTCTTGTCTCCCCCATTAGGATGGAAGTGAGGATCATTTCATTCAATTCATCCTTGTCTCAAGGCCACACATACAACAGGAACTTCAACGCTAGCAGATTCTAGCAGATTCGCAGGGTGGTCAAATTTCCTCTTGGGAAGCCTCTAAATGTGATCTCCAGGAGGTCAAGAACAGGTTTTCTACCATGGAGCTCCCAAGGTGACCACATGCAGCAGATCTCCCCAGGTGAGGAGGTAATGAAGGCAAAATCTGTAAACCACTGAAAATCCTGGTGAGGAGGAAAGAGGAAGACATCCTTTTCTACCCAGCCCCCACTCAGCTTGGGTTTCAGCCAGTGCTTTAAAGAGCTGCCCCACCCTAACAGGAACTTCCGGAATCAGCTTAGTTGCAGAAATTCGGGGAGCACCCCAATCTGCTGATTGCTCCAAAGTATAGTTACCCCACTGCAGGACTGCAAGATGGAGCAGGCCTCAGGGGACCTGGGGCATCAACTAGCCCAAAATTTATGGAGGAGGAAACTAAAGGCCTGAGAGAGAAAGGGAGGGATTTGCATCACCTCCACAGCTAGTGAGAGTGAGAACTTTCCCTGGTCACCCTCTGCCTACCTCCTCCCCAGAGAAGTTTCAGGTACTATGCTCATTTCGCTTTAGGCTAGTGGTACTTCCTCACCTGGGGCCAGAAGGGAAGGCTCCCCATTAAGGTTTCATCTTAGCCCCTGGCCCCCTGCTTATTTCCTGACTACTCACCTCCCAAAGACCTGAATCCAGAGCTTCTGGGGGGCCAAGAATCTGGACTAAGGCAAGCACAAAACCTCATGGCTTCTTTTAGACGGAAATCTTTCTATAATGAATCCAGCACCCTTTCTTAAGACCTTGTTCAGTCGTGCCTGACTCTTCATGACCCTGATGGGGGTTGGAACCTGGACCCCTAAAAGTAAAAGACTATGTCTTTGCCCCTGAACATTCCCACACATTTCCACCTATGCTCTACTCAATGCTTTTAACAGTCCTTTCATTGTGGTCCACGCCACTTAACTCCTTTTATTGTCTACACCTGGCCCACCCCAGGCTACTTGCCACTCCTTAATCCCATCCAGATCTTAGTCTTTTTCTGTATAAAAGTACTAATCTTATCCCTATTAAATTGGGCAGATTCTTGGCATCTTGTCTGCTTCTATTGGCATCACAATAAACTCCCTACTTTGACTGGAAGGTTTGAGTGGTCAAATTCTTTCAAGGCAGACCTACCCTGTACCCCTTACATTTCGAGGTTTATAGCACCCCAAACCACAACAACCCTATTTAGGATTTTCTTGGCAAAGATACTGGAGTAGTTTGCTATTTCCTTCTCCAGTTCATTTCACAGATGAGGAAACTAAGGCAAACAGGGTCAAGTGATGTGCCCAGGGTCATACAACTAGTAAGTGTCAGAGGCTGGATTTGAACTCGGGTCTTCCTGACTCCAGGCATGGCATTCTATCCACTGTGTCACCTAGCTGCCCACATAGACTTCTTAAAAAGGATGCCAAATCTAAGCTAACTTCTCAGTGACAATAAATGGCAGCTGAATGTCCATGACCTTCCCAGTCAGGAATGCAGGCCACTACCCTCACCTACTGAGTCCCATGGAGCTCTGCTTTATCAAAGTATATCCATTTTCTGTTTTCTCCCTCTCTCTAGCAATGTCTTTCCCCACTTGTAATTTTCTGGGTCTAATCACTGATACAGACTGGGAAACCAGATCACCCAAATTACCAATCAAAGTGCTTTTAAAACAAAATTTAGTAAGGATGTCACCAATCCCTACCTCAGCTACCCTGAAGAATCAGGAACTCAATTTCTAGCTTTTGCTCAGGGATTGATAACCAGAGATGCAGGGTTTACAAAGACAATGAGGAAGGACAAGGCAACTGGAATTCTGAACCTGAGGCTTGTCAGGGCACTCTCAGCTCCTTCCCATCATCTATTTGAGTTCCATCCTTTCTATGTCTGTCTCTAGTCTTTTTCCTCCCCTTCCATGGTGTCCCCTGGAGCCTTCCTTCAATCATATTAGCCCTAGGCACACCTTCTCAATAATGAATGACTTGTAGATATTTTGTGTTGAATTCTCTATCTCCATGGTGTTCCCTTTGCCTACACAGAATTTTACCTTCTGGAATGCAAGGACTATCCAGCCAGTTCTCGCTTAAGGTAAGTGGACTGATCTGCAGACCACCCATGGCTCTGTGGGCCCTGCAGCTGGAGGATGCCTGGCCCAGCCCCTGCTGCCAGCCCAGGAGTTGAATTGGTGTAACTGATTTACTATAAAGTGAGAACTAACTTTTAGGGGCTCTTTATCCCAGTGCCTGGTGCATGGCACTTGATACTGAAAAAGCCTTTCCCAACCTACCTTGCCAGTCTCATTAGACACTCTTCTCCTTCCTGAACTCTGTAGTTTAGTCACAGTGACTGTCTTCCTGTTCCACCCTGCATCTTTGCCTTTGGACTCTCCAAGCTTTCTCTGCCTGTTAGAATCTCTCTACTTCCTTTAAGTCTCAGCCTAAATACCATCTTCTATGTGGAGCTGTTCCTGATCCCTGTAACTATTAGGGTCTCCCCTTCATCTCTATACTGCCTTGTATTTATTCAGTGTATACACACACTCACATACTCTCTCTCTCCCGAGACCTAAACTCCCTGGGAGCAGAGACTGGTTCTCTTTTGCCCTTGTATCCCCTATATCCCTGGCATCCTGTAGGCTCTTAATAATTGGTTTGCTTGCTTGAAGAACTGAAGCACTCCTGAGAGTAGAAAGTTGTGTGCATGGACTCAGAGATCTTCTGGGGTTGCTCAGAGGGCTTTTGGTGGATTCCTTTGGGACTACTGAGGTTCCCATCTACACAATTATTATTTTACTTATATGAAATGGGCCAGCAGATAGCAAGACACTGGACTGACAAAGGTTGGGAAACAGTGACCTAGATGAATGGACATGGAGAAGGGAGAGGGAGAGAGAAGAAAAGACTTCTCTTTGCTGTTGCCCTCTTCTGCTATCTCATTCCACTCTCTGCACCCTCCACAAGCTACTGAATTCCTCAGGTCACTGTCATTTCTGAATGTAAAGGATTGTAAGGTTGGGAAGAGCTGAGTTTGAATTCCACCTCAGGCCCTAACCAGAAATGCCAGCATTGTTAGGGGGCCAACAGAAGCACTGCCAAAGATAGAACATCACTTGGCAAACCTCGTAGCACTCTCGAAATGCCAACTGGCATTACCAAACTTGAAGAGCAAATGATACTAGAGCAGGTCTGGGCTGATAGGTGCAAGTTTACCCTGAATTCTAAATGAAACTTGGCCAAGCTGTACTTCATGAAGAGGGCACTAGGGGACAGGTGCCTCTAACCTCTGGAGCAGGGGTGAGATATATATATATATATATATATATATATAGTCTTTCCTTTGATGATATTCCATTGAAGGGTTTCAAACACCAACACCCCTGGGTCTACAGGGCTCAGTCAGAGGGAAATAGTGGGTTATTTGGTAACCCTAAGGGCCCCAAAGAAACCCTTTATCAGTCTATTCAAACCAGGCCAGAAGAAGACTGAGCCAGGTTATATGAAGAAATAACAAAGAAAGATAACCAATCAGCAGATAAGCAAGAACGACCCATGACCTTTCCTATACCATTTGCCCTCAAGAAATTCTCACCAGCCTTAGTGAGTGGCCCTCCCTTCTTCCCCTTTATCAGCCAACCCAAAGGTTGCTCTCTCTACCCTGATTTTGAGGGGGAAAAAAAAAGCTCTAGTCTAGGAAGCTAGAAACCTGACTACCGCTAACTTGTTCCTGACATTAGGGGGGAAAAGAGAATCACTTAAGCTCTGTGGGTTTTATTTTCATCATGTATAAAATGAGGGTGATAATCACTGCCATGACACCAGGACAAGAAATCAGGAGAAACAAGGTAGTGTGAAAATAACCTTGAGCAGAGGGCCTAAAGAACAGAAGGAACTAGGCCTTTGGAGCCACTGGGAGAGTGAAGACCTCTGCTAAGAAGAAGCTGTGAGGTGACTGGGAAAACTACATCATCTCTGGGCTTCTAAAAAACTTGGACTAGGATCACAGAACTTGGAGTGGGGGGAGGGTGTTAGTCCAAGCTCCTTCATATTACAGATGAGGAAACTGAGGCCCAGAGGGACTAAATGATCTGTCCAGATGATCTCTAGACTCCTTCCTGTTTTGAGAGGCCATATTTATGTTACATATACTATTTTGTGGCTGGGCAAGACGGGGGAAGATGGTGTGGGGACTCTGGACTCACCGAGGCTCCCATAATGATGAATATGTGTGTGTCTGATTGGTGGAAGGCATCACCCTGGTACAGTTCTTCCCGGAGAATCCCACACACCTGAGTACGGCTCAAGGCTACTTGCTCCGCCATGCTGTTATCTAGAGGAATCAAAGAAGGATGACAGGATTGAGAGGGAGCTCTGGGTAAGAGATAGTTGGAAGGTCATTGCCCCTCCCCCAACGAGGTACAAGTTAACTCCCCCTGAAGCCCAGGGTTCAAGTGGTATCTCCAAGTTCTGAATTTAGGAGAAGAGTTCCTTTAGATTTTGGGGGGGATAAAAAAATCTTAAGTTTCTGATGCCTTGAGAACATTTGAGGAGGTTTCCCAGCAGAAATATTTTGTACCCATTAATCCCATTTTAAATATCCTAGGTTTGGTCATGAAATTCAATGGCCAAGCCTGGGGATCAAACTGGTTTCCTACCTGTCTCTTCCTCTAAAGTGGATGTCTGGAGAATGAGTTCAAAGCTGGAGCCTGAAAACTGGGGATTCTAGTTCAAGGTCTTCCTAGATTGGGGGGCTGGAGGTGGGGGTTAATCTGGACTAGAAAATCAGGACCTAAGCAGGCACATTAATTAATTCCCTGGTTTCTGCTTTGAAGATAATGGGTCCCAGTCTCAGGGCAGAATGCTAATTAGCTCCTTTATCCTCTTACTTTGAAGATAATGGATCTTAGTTTCTGACTCCTCCCTGTGACCCTGGACAAGTTTATTTCTCCAGGAGTCTAAAGGTGCTTCCCTTCTAAAGTAGCTAGACTGGCTAACCTTGGATATTTCTTGTCATATGTTTATAACCAAGCACAAAATGTTATTTCTCCTTGGTCTTTTCTGATGTCTCTCCTGTTTCTAAAACTACTCTTTTCCAGTCCCCACAGTCACTATTTTGGAAAATTCTCCAGATGCAGCATTATCCTGCATCCACATCAGCATGGCACTGGCCTATGGAAGAAGACCATTCATTGTATGTGTGTGGCTGTTTTGTTTTTAAGAAGTCTCAAGGGAAAACCTTTCTCTGCAAGGGCACCACCAGGGTCTGAATCCAGCTAGCTGCACTTCAG
The DNA here is from genome assembly GCA_028627135.1 of Pseudochirops cupreus. Classification (NCBI taxonomy): domain Eukaryota; kingdom Metazoa; phylum Chordata; class Mammalia; order Diprotodontia; family Pseudocheiridae; genus Pseudochirops; species Pseudochirops cupreus. Next base: position 1,167,824 of record CM053582.1, read on the forward strand.
CCTGCCCCCTGCCACAGGTTCCATTGTTGCTACCTGTTGGGGCTCGCTTCAACTTAGAGAGCATCTTGGTGGAATCTGACCTACCTCAGAAGATGGCTCAGAAGGGTTAGTTTCTCCCTGGTAGGTAGGAGAAGCAGAAAGCAGGAAGAGAAGGCTAAGTATTTCCAGGAGTCAGGATGATCACATCACTAAGCTAAAGCCCCCTAGGGATATGCTTTCCTTTAGATCTCGGCCCCCAGAGACAAACTGCAGGGGGCAGAAAAGGCAGAACACGGTGGAGATGGGAAAGAGTACAGTACCTTATCTGAACAGGAAGGCAATCAATCAATGCAGATACAGCCCCCTGAACAGGGGCCCAGCAGAAAGAGACGAGCGAGGATGCTTGGGGGAAAAAGGATCAAAGAGCCTGGGGAGAGTAGGGCCCCGACTAAGGGGAAGGTGAGAACTGCAGAGAGGCCCAAGAAAAAGGTTATTGGGATGGAGAGCTGAGGACTGAGGCCAGGATGCAGGGCGGGGGCGGCTGAGGATGGAGGAGTTTGGGGTTGAGCGGCTGCCCCTCGGGGAAGGGAGGGGGGACGGCTTCCTCACCAGCGTTCGCCTCTGGATCCTGGGTCAGCGGCTGAGCCGGCAGAGGAAAGGCGACGACCGGGCCCGCGGCTGTACTCGGGTTAATGCCTCGTCTGCCCGAGCGCGGATCGGTTCCACTCGCCCGACTCCCCATCTCCGCCCCCTGGCTCGGCCTGGCTCGGCCTGGCCCGGCCCCGCCGGTCTGGGAGGGGCTCTCGCTCCGCCCCGCCCTCCCCGATCTGCCTTGACCCGAATTTGGCTCAGACCCAGCCCTCGGGTACCGCACCTCGGCGCTTCAGCCCAGGGGCGCACGCTACCACCCCCACGTGGCCTCGCCCGGCTCGTAGCTTCCGCCTGTAATGTGGCCACGCCCCCCGAGCCGCCGAGGGTCACGCCCCTCTCAGGCCACACTCTTAAATCACACCTCCCGGTTCTTCTGCCCGTGTCAAGGACCCCATCTCTAGCCGGAAGCTCCGCCCCTTTGGCTATTCCCCTCCTCCCCCCCCAGGAACTCCGCCTCTTTCCCGCTCACTCCTAGTCTCCTCTTGACTCCTCGTTTCTGGGTGTGGGATTGGGGGGAGGGGGGAGCTGGTAAAGTGCATAGTCAGGTGCACTTAAGGTGACAGAAGAGATCATTCCAAAAATAAGAGGAAGTAGATGCTCTAGAGGGTAGCTCAGTGCTTGGGATTTCTTCCTGCGACATATATGGCCCCTGGGACGGGAAACGCCGGGTAAATTCTCCCCGCCCCCCGCCAATGGCATTATTGGTTCAGTCCTCGTTGGGGGGGGGGGGGGGTTATTGGAGACATCCATAGGAGGGGCGGAGACAACCTGAGGGAATCCGAAACTGTTACTTTTGCGCTTCCGGCTTAACCCGGAAGTGGGTATTGGGTGGGGAGGAATCTGCGGAGTCGGGCCTTCGGAGCCGTCAGCTGCGAGCGCAGCTGGCGATTGGTGAGGCCCCCGTCGCTACCTTCGGTGTGGTTTTCGCCACTGCGCCCGTGGCTTGTGGACTTAGGCTCGGCCCGGCCGGGCCTGGCGCCCGGAGAGGCCGCGGGCTCCCTGGGCCCTGGTGGGGCCGAAGCTGAAGCCTGAAGGCCAGAGCCTCCGACCTACGGGGTGAGTCAGGACCCCTGGCCCCGCCCCTGAGTCGCCGGCGGGCCCGCCCTGCCCCTCCCCCTTCCAGCCCCCCTCCTCCTTCCCCCCCTCCCACCCGGCCTTTCGGGCGCCTACCCCTTCACGCTGCTCTGGCGTGTTCAGCCTCACCACGTCCGGGCCTCGGTTCTGGTCTGAGGTTTAGCGCATGTTCTCGGGATGGCTGACTCCACAGTGCCCAGTGCCTCCCCCCAACCCGTTCAATCATTCTTTGTAATTGTGGGGGAGGGGAGAATGTAGAGGAAAAGCATAGGTTTCTTTGGGCCTCCATCTCTCTAGACTTAAGGGTAGAATGGATAGAGCTGATTAGAGTTAGAAATACCTAAGGGCAAATCTTCCACAATTTCTTATTTGTGTGAATCCAGGCAAGTTTCTGAATCTTTTCTGCCTCGCCTCACTCATCTGTAAAATGGGTCTGACAATAATGGGCCCTACCTCCCAAGTTTGTTTTGTGGCTCGGATGCCACAACATGTGATAATGGGATGGGGCTTGTGGCACCAGACCTGGAGGGTCTGGAAAACCGAGTTCAAATTCTTCTCTAGACACTTGCTAGTGTCTGACTCGAGGCCAGTTACCCTCAGTTTGCCTTAGTTTCCTCATCTATAAAATGAGAATAATAAGAGCACCTACCTCCTGGGCTTGTTGTGAATATCAAACTGTTGAGGTTTAGGGGTGCTCGGGATCCCAAAATACGGGCCAGGTCCTGCCGAATGAATTCAACTCAACCCTTCTTTCTCAACCAAAGAAAAGCAAAGTTTATTAAAAATCTGTCATATGGGGTAGACTCTTAAGGAGCATTGGTACCGCTAAAGCAGGTTGGATTGATGGATATACAGAAAGACTGTGGGAGGGATCTGGGGGTGGGTTAGTAGTCTAGGGTAATGAGAGGGTCTTGACTAGGAGTCTAAGGAGGATCTTGATGGGACTGGGGTGACTAGAGGTCAGATTCCTAGGAACCAAGAAAATGGGATTTTGATGGGATCAAGGGTGGGAAGCTGTCAGAGGCAAGCCAGAGGTAGCAGTTTAAAATGGAGGGCTAGGCTAGGTTAAGGGTAACAGATTTGGGCTTGAAAAGCCAGATCTAGTGGGAAAATTCAGGGAGAATTCAAGGTGGGGGTTTCCCAGGACCTATGGACTCAAATTCTTTTGGGTAAAGGGAAAAGTTCTCTTACCTCATCAGAGCGAGATGGTAATTGTAAAGCTGTTACCACTGTGACTTATAGTAAGCGCTATTTAAATGTTGGTTGCTGTTATTGCTCTTGCCATTTCATCTTTTTCACAAGAATACTGGTTTAGAGCTGGAAAAGACCTTGCCCACTAGATTGTAAGGTCCTTGATGGCTGAGACTGTCTTTTGCCCCATTTTGTATCCTCTGAGGTTAGCATGGTGCCTGGCTCGTTGTAATTTATGTCCTATTCTCCATGGGGTCTGCTTGGCCAGGACACTGGAATGGTTGACCATATGGATTAAGACACACAGAGATGAAGTGACTTGTCTCCATTTCCTCTTCTGTAAAATGAGCTGGAGAAGGAAATGGCCAACCACTTTAGTATCTTTGCTCAGAAAACCCCAAAGGGGTCACGGAGTCAGACACGACTGAAAATTGCTGAACAACAACTTCTTGACTCTGGACCCGGCACTCTATGCACTGAGCCACCTAGCTGCTTCCACATACTATATGCTTGGCACATAGTAGGTGATTAATAAATGTTTACTGATTGATTAAAAATGACTGGCAGTATAATTTAGGGATGCTTTGGACTCAGTCTGTGTAAGTTTGCCCCACAGAATTTCACAATTGGAAGGGGCCTTCAGGAGCCATCTAGTTCTTCCCCTATTCAGTAGAAATCCTCAGTCTGATATAGTTGACAAGTGGTCATCCAGCCTCAGCTTGAAGATATCTAGTGAGGGAAAAGCCACCACTTTGAACACTTAACACAGGGCCAGGCACATAGGCATTTAATAAATACTCTTTGACTTCCTGTGGCAGCTCTAATTGTTAGAAAATTTTCCTTGACACTGAGCCTGCTTCTGCCTCCAGGGCTGAATAGGCTCTGTGGAATCTCTCTTACTAAACTCAGCTATCTTCTCTGCCCCTCAGGCTTTTTTTCCTTCAAGCTAAGCATACCTAGTTCTTTCAGACTGTCATTATATGCTGTGGGGAACTTTAGGCCTTTTACTAGCCTGGTTACCTTCCATCTTAATAATGCTCTTCTTAAAATAGGTGCCCCAAATGCAGTACTCCTTGGAGTGATTTGTACATTTCATACACGTACCATATTTTATCTAAATTTTTGATAATAATAATCATAGCTACCATTTTAAAAGTTTGCAGAACACTTTACACATATTATCTGATTTAGTCTTCACAATGATCCTTGGAGGCCATTTTACAGTTGAGGAAATTCTGAGGTTGGAAAGCTTAAGTGACGTGCCTGGGATCACACAGCTAGAGAATCTCCATAGAATTCCACCTTGGGTCTTCCTTGACTCCAAAGCTGGTTCTTTATACCCTGCGCCACCTAGCGGCCTAAAATTCAGTTTGACAGCACAGGCCAAACATGTTCTGGCCCACTCTACTGCTGAGAGCCTGCCAAGTTGGCATCAGCTTCACTAGACTGAGTTGTCATTGAACCAGTTCCAAATCTTTCCTCTTGTATTGTCATCTAATTCATGTAGCTCCGTCTTTTCCGTAAGAATAGCAGGAGATAGTTTTTCAAACTCTTTGTTAAACCTTAGGTAAACTATATAGTATCCTCCTGATCAATCCGTCTCATAATTGTCAAAAAAGGCCTTGATTGGGGGCAGCTAGGTGGCACAGTGAATAGAATACTGGCCCCAAAGTCAGGAGGACCTGAGTTCAAATCAGGCCTCAGACACTTGACACACTTACTAGCTGTGTCACCTTGGGCAAGTCACTTAACCCGAATTGCCTTGCCTTCCCTCCACACACACACACACACACACACACACACACACACACACACACAGCCTTGATGCTGGCTGGTTTTTTGTTACTCTCCCTCCCCCTCCCCCCCATTCCTGTGCCATGTGTAGATTTTCAGTAAGCCTCTCTTTAGAGACCTGTGGAGGAATTTTTCCCTGTAATGGGAGTCAAGGTTACTGGCATGTTTTTGGCATGTTTTATTCTCTTACCTTTTGAGAAGATTGGGATATTTGCCTTTCTTCAGTTATTCAGTGCTTCTCCTGTTTTCTGCACTCATTCAGACTTCATGGACAGTGTTTTAGCAACCACATCTGCCTGTTCTTAAGATTGATATGGCTCAGGTGATGACTTTATTGGGGGTACCTAGGTATGCTCCCTTTGACTCCCTAGTAGCATGTTTTGTCACTGTCATTTCCAGAGAAAAACAAATGGATTTGGCAGCTCTGCCTTCTCCCCCTCTTTGTGAGGGCAGCAGCAGCTCAAGGGAGAAAAATCACACATTCACATTATCTGTGTTTGGTTGCGTTTTTATTCATTTTGTTAAACACGTCCCAGTGACATGTAAATCTGTTTTCCTGCTGGAAGTGTTGTAGGACCTACTGGGTTTGATGCCCCTGCTATATAGTATCCAATGGGATACTATATCACAAGCAGCAGTCTTGATCTCCCTCTTTCTCCCTATAGAGCTAAAAAGGCCTTTTTGTTACCCCTTGTTTTCCTAGCCAACCTCAACTCATTATGAGCTGTAGCATTCTAGGTACTTTTTAGAGGATTCTGCCACACATATCCATTTTTTTCCTTCCCCCTGCTTCCATCTTCTGTACATATCTTTGGGAAAAAAATCTAACTGGGTTGATGGGTTCATTCACATTGGCCTCTTCAAACAACTCCCAGTTTTTCCTTGTTATTGGGATTGTTTCCTTATATGGTTAGAATTCCCCATCCCACTTCAGTGGAGTTCCCCTGTTGAAATTTCAGTTATGGGATCCTACATCTTCTTTCTCTGAACCCTTAGAAATCTTTCCCAAAATGTAGATTGCATGCTAGCCTATGTTGGACTTTCCTTCTCTAGCACAAACTCTAGGAGAGATTCTCTACTTATGGTCAAGATTCCTATCATTTCCACCCCAACAGCCAGTTTAGCTAGCTATTAAGTGCCTATTATGTACCTGACGTTGTACTAAGAGCTAGGGTTACAAAAAGAGGCAAAAGACCATCCCTGCCTTCAAGGAGCACACAGTCTAATGGGGAGACAACATATAAACAAATATGTACAATCAAAATTATATTTTTAGATAAATTATAAATTATAAATAAATTATATTTCTAGAGAAATAGAAAATAGTTAACAGAGGGAAAGTGTTGAGATTTGGGGTGCTCGAGACCCCAAAATACTGACATGCCGGGTACTGCCCACTGAATCGACTCAAGTCTTCTGTCAGCCAAAGAAAAGCCAAGTTATTAAAGATTTGCCATAATAGGTAGACTTTTAAGGAGCCTTACTTGTATTGACAAGTGGGCCAGAGCAATCTGACACAGACTGAGTCTGTGCTAGATTGGATCTGAACCACTTCATGGAAGCAATATGGATCTTATATACAGAAGGACTGTGGGAGGGATCTAGGGGTGGTCTTGGGGAGGGTCTTGAGAGGTCTGAGGAGCCAGTGGGGTTGGAGGGTGTGTGATGTATTCAAACCTGAGCTTAAAGAGAAATTGATTTAGTGGCTAGAGTGAAGTGGGGAGAGACATGAGGGCCTGCACTAGGGTAGCGATAGTGTCAGAGCATAGAAGGGGGCATATAGGAGAGATGCTGCAGAGGTGAAATTACCAGGCCTTAATTGTGAGCTTCTCGAGGACAGGGACTTTTTTTTTTTTTGCTTTTCTTTGTAACCCCAGAACTTAACACAGAGCCTGGTATGTGGTAGGGTGCTTAAAACATATTTATTGAAGTGAAGCCTTGGCAACAGCTTGGATGTGGAGGGTGAGAGAGAGTGAGGAATCCAGTTTTACTCTGAGGTTGGAAGTGTCAACCTGAAAGTTTGGTTAAAGGAGGCAAACAGGCTAGGTGATAGGTAAAGCCATATTATTTCTTCCCTTAAAGCTAGATGAAGCTAGCAAGCTTGTACGTACAAGGAGCCAAAACCTAAGTTCTGACTATCTGATACAAGATTGACAAAGTTTTTATATGTTTTAGGACAGTCCCAGGATGTATACCTCAGATTTATGGTCTCCATGTGCTTTTTTATCCATGCCATGAGAAAGGAAGTTTCTTAGTTATAAATCCAGATTGAAAAGACAAAGTAGAGTCAGTTGGAATTTAAGATCTCAGGATGTCTTTGTTTCCCCCTCCCCCCCAAAGCCCCCAAGATAAGAGAAATTCTACTGATTCTGAATTTCCTGGCATCCTGTCCCATTGTCAACCTTAGCTGGTCTTTCAAGTTACAAACACAGAAAGGGCATTTTTAGCGCAAAGAAAAGCAGTCTGATTGATTAGTTCAGGCTTTGGATCTTAGCGGGATTGTCATTTCCTCCTTTTGATCAAAGGCAAGCTGGAAGGCTTCACCTGTAGACCAAGAAAGGTATGAGAAAAAAAAAAAAACCTCTTCCTCTGGGGGAAGTTCTAAAAAAATCCTTATCTAGGTGGATTGAAGGTTTTTCCCAGCTACTTCCTGAAATAGGAGCCACTAAAGATAAGGTCGAATTCTTTGTCAGATGGAGTCTGCCTCCTGGGGTGAATGGGGAGATGGGAGAAGGGGTTGCTCTTTCCCTGTGTTTGGACATCCCCAGAGATGGGCAGCCAGCTCCGCAGGGCAATTGCAAACAAGAAAAAGAAGGAAGTTTCAAGGGGATCAAGGTAAAAATAACCTGAATCTACCAAAAGCACTTTTGGGTATGGAAAGGGCTCAGGTGAGGAGGGAGCTGTTCTTTGTGCAGGTCTGGTCCGGGCTCTTGGGAAAGCTGTCTGTGTCTGATGTCGTCTTTTTCAGATCCCTTGGAAGCTGGAGAGCAAGGTCTCTTATGGGCTCAGATGTCCACTCAGGAGCAGGAGCAATCTTTAGATGTGACAGATGCATCCAGCAGTCCATATCCACAAGCTATGGGAGTAGTCAGAACTGACAGGGACTCCCAGAGAACATATGATTTGATACTAAAGGCACATAGAAATGATTCAGTTTCCCTGTCAGTAGGACTAGGTTCAAACAATAAAGTTTTTCTCACAGTTTACAAAATTGCATAATTACATTAAGTCAGGTGCAGATTAAATTACTTAGATGGTTCACAATAGACTAGTTTTGAGAAGAGAGATTTACATGTCACCAAGATAACTGAGAAAACTTAAACATGAACCATACAAATCAGTGCGATCATTGTTATCATGTTAACTAACATCGAATTCCCTGTATTCCAGTGACCAGTCCCCAGTATCTGTTTAAACAGCACTTTTTGAATCCCAGATGCCTCGTGTAGTTATCTGATCCATAGATATCCTTTCTTTGACTTTTTTTTGGTGCAAAAATCCAAATTTGAGATCTTATTACCAAACATGCTTAAAGCTTGAATTTCCATGTTAGAAAAATTTTGGAAGCCAATCTTATACATCTGTATATAATTCTTAGGGGAATCAGTCGGATCCTGTTGCTTTTCTCAAAATTTGCTTAGTCATTTATCAAATTACGTCTTTGTCTTCTTATTTAGTCTAATTATTTCCTCCTTTGGAGGATGTTATCTTTATATTATATTTATTTGACCATGAATGTAGGTTATAATTGTTACCTATTCATTCTTGCATCCATCAGAGATGTTGCAGATTCCATATATTATTTAATAGATTTAGTATTGTACTTGCAGAACTTCTTGATTATAGAAATTTGCTATAAAAGAAAAAGAGGTACAATGTCATATATCTTAACAGAAGGAAAGAACTTCCCTAGCTCTGTTTGATTCCAGGTATGAGTCATACTGATAGGTAATCATGTAGCCACTAGGTCCTTGAAAGCAGGGCTTAGGAGTAATCAGGTGGAGAATTTTTTTCCTTTGTCAGAAAGGAAATAGAGAAATTGGGAAATAGAGTTAAGAAGATCCTACCTACACCGTGTCCAAGGTTGTCTTCAGAACTTTTCCCAGGCACAGACATCCACCATTAGCACTTTTCAGTCTGTAGCCCATTCTACTATTGACTTTATGACAACTGTCCTTGTAATAAAAGCTTAAAACGATAGTAAATTGCAGTCCCAAAAAAGTCTTAAATAGCAAATAAATATGGGCTAGTATCCTTCAGATAGGGCCATCTCAAATTTGATTGAGCTATTAACAATATATATTTTTAAGTTAATTTTTTTTATTATTTTATTTTTTAATTAACTTTTATTTTTAGTTTACATCATTCATTTCTGCAAGACTTTGAGTTACTAATTTTCTCCCTGTCTTTCCCCTACCAACCACCCCAAAACAGTGATCCCACTGAATACCCCCTCCCCCAATCTGCTCTATGTCCTCCCCCATCACCCCCTCTGACTTTCCAGTAGGGGAAGATAGATCTCCCTACCCCAGTGCCTGTATATCTTATTACCCAGGTGCATGTAAATAATATAATAACACATACACACACACACACACACACACACACACATACATTTTTAACATTTGATTTTAGAACTTTAAATTCTAGATTCTTTCCCTTCCTCCCTTATCACCCACCCCCACTGGTAAGACAAGCAATTCAGTACAGGCCGTACATGTGTACTTACACAGAACATCTCCACCATGGACATATTGAGTAACACTGATGATATTTCCCTCCGTCCTATCCTGCCCCCCCCACTTGTTCTATTCTCTACTTTGTCCCTGTCCCTTTACAGAAGTGTGTGCTTCTAACAACCCTCCCCCCCCAACCTGCCCTCCCCTCCATCCTCTCTCCCCTCATCCCCTTCCTCACTGTTCTCCTGTAGGGCAAGATACCCAGTTTAGAGTTTATGTCATTCCTTCCCTAAGGGATTCAATAAGAGTAAGGTTGACCCTTTCCTTTTTTGCCTTCCTGTTCTTCCCCTCCATTGTAACAGTTATCCTTTGCCTCTTC
>CM053582.1:1177670-1190649 GCA_028627135.1 Pseudochirops cupreus
TTCCTTGTGATTTCTTTTCCCTGTTTACCTTCTCATGCTTCTTGTATTTGAATGTCAAACTTTTTATTCAGCTCTGTTTTTTTCAGCAAGAATGCTTGAAAGTCCTCCACCTCATTGAATGACCATATATTCCCCTGGAACATTATACTCAGTTTTGCTGGGTAGGTGATTCTTGGTTTTTATCCTAGTTCCCTTGATCTCCAGAATATCATATTTCAGGCCCTTCAATCCCTTAATGTAGAAGCTGCTAGATCCTGGGTTATCCTGATTGTGTTTCCACAGTATTCAAATTGTTTCTTGGCAGCTTGTAATATTTTCTCCTTAATCTGGGGACTCCGGAACCTGGCTATAACATGCCTAGGAGTTTTCTTTTGGGGATCTTTTTCGAGAGGTGATCGGTGAATTCTTTCAATTTCTTTTTTGCCCTCTGATTCTAAAATATCAGGGCAATTTTCCTTGAGAATTTCTTGAAGGATGATTTCTAGGTTCTTTTTTTGATTATGGCTTTCAGGTAGTCCAATAATTTTTAAATTGTCTCTCCTGGATCTATTTTCCAGGTCAGTGGTTTTTTCAGTGAGATATTTCACATTGCCTTCTATTTTTTCATTTGTTTGGATCTGTTTAATAGTATCTTGATTTCTCATAAAGTTATTTGCTTCCATTTGCTCCACTCTAATTCTGGAGGAATTATTCTCTTCAGAGTGCTTTTGAGATTCTTTTTCCATTTGGCAAATTCAGCTTTTTAAGGCATTCTTCTCCTCATTGGCTTGGGCCTCTTTTGCCATTTGAGTTAATCTATTTTTTAAGGTGTTATTTTCTTCAGTCAGGTTGTTGACTCTCTTTTCATGATTTTCTTGGATCATTCTCATTTCTCTTCCCAATTTTTCCTCTACTTCTTTTATTTGCTTTTCAAAATCCTTCTTAAGCTCCTCTATGGCCTGTATTCAGTTTACATTTTTCTTGGAAGCTTTTGGTGTGGGAATTCTGACTGTGTTGTCTTCCTCCCATTCCATGCTTTGATCCTTTTTGTCCCCAAAAAAGGAATCTAAAGTTGGATGGCTGTGCTTGCTTTGCTTCCTTTGCCTGCTCCTGTTGCCAGTCAGTCACTTGACTTTTGGGCTCAGTAGAACTCTGCTTTCAGAGGGGAGAACTTTGTCCCAAATTGCTGGGGTTTTCGCAGCTGCCAGGACTATTAGGGGGCTGCCATCTCTGCAGCCCCCACCAGCTTTGGCTCACTGGTCATGAACCTCAGGACCACCACCCAAGACCATGATCCTGATCCAGGCAGGTTAAGGCAAGAGCACTTAGCCTCTGAATGATTGCTTGGTTCCCCTGCAATCTGCAGGCCTGGAGCTGTGAAGCAGCCACATGGAGACGGCTGCAGGGGCCACTTCCGCTGCTCTCTTGCTCTGGGAGTAGATGGCTGGACCCACTCCTTTCCCCCAAATTTAGCCGAGTTTTACTGACCTTTCACTTTGTCCTCTTTTCTTATGGGTTGATAATTCTGGAAACTGCCACAGCTGCCGGTGATCTGCTCTCCTGAAAGCTTCAGCCGCGGCTTGTCCTGGCCACCCTGGGGCTACAGCCCCAGGTTCATGTGGGGCTGATCTTGGCTCCTAGAGTGCTGCTATGGACTCTTCCCATCCGCCTGCAGGGCTGCCTTCAGCGGGAGCCTTGTTTCTCTGTCATTTTATGAGTTCTGGAGTTCTAAAATTTGTTTAGAGTCATATTTTATAGGTATTTGAGGGGGTTATGGGGGGAGCTCCTGGAGTTCTCCTGCTTCTTCACCACCATCTTGTGAGCTATTAATTATAAAACCAAGTTACATAACTTTTCTGTCTTCTAAAAATACTTCCTCACATCTTCTCAACATACTGAAACCATCTGAAACTGACACAAAGGTATCCAGAACAACTATCTAGAGATGGGAGCCCCTTTTGTCCCCAGATGTTCTTATCTTCCTTAAAAAAAGAGGTTCCTGACTTTGATCTCACAACCGAATAGATATACATCTTTGTTTTACAAGCTTGTTTGTCTTTCTCTACTTATACCCAGCCTGAGAGAATGTGATACTTCAGGAATTTAAATCTTTTACATATACATTCAAATACAAATTTTAACTCTTGCTTAGGTCATGGAATGACTACAAATTCAGCTCAAAACAGCAAGATCTCTTCTGCTTTACACCACCTTACGTTAATTTAGCAATAAATTATCTTGCAAATGAAAATTTAGTCGACCCTTTAAAAACTCACCCAAGATTTTTCAGAACATTTCTTCTAAAGATATTTTCCTTTTTTTCAAAACAGTTTAAAATTTATCCTGATGTTAAGAGGAATATAGTGAGTCACTAAGCTTTTATGAAGAAAATTGATTGGAAAGTTTTAAATAATATTTCTTTCTTCTTTCTTAAAGGAAAAATAAACCTTTAAAACTGGAGTTCATTAAGCCACGTTAGTGTAAAATGTCCTTAAGTAACATAAATTTCTACGGTATTATGCAGAATTCCTAGATCACAAAGTTCCTTACTCAAAAAGGTGTTGTAATGGAGAGGGACTGTTATTTTTTTTTAAAGCCAAGAACATACCTCATTAAATTAAGCCTTATCACAATAGCAAGGTTTACTAGACCTTTAAAATTTACTCAGTTTCTTTTCTTTCCTTTGTCTTTTTTGTACAATCTTAATCTAACATCTAGATCAGTGGTTCTCAACCTTCTTGCTGCTGTGACCCTTTAATATGGTTCCTCGTGGTGACCCCCAAACATAAAATTATTTTTGTTGCTACTTCAGAACTGTAATTTTGCTGCTGTTATGAATCGTAATGTAAACGTCTGATGTGCAGGATGTGTTTTCATTGTTACAAATTGAACATAACCCACAGGTTGAGAACCGCTGCTCTAGATTATAAGAGAAATTGCTTTTTTAGCAACGTAGCTGAACAGTGCCCTAAACATTATTATGTGTTTAACACTTGAAACAATCCATTATCAATTTAGGTGAATACATTTCTGTATTACTTTGCACAGAGAATCATTCATCTCATCCTTAGTAATGTGGAAACTAGAACTTTGAACCACCATATTTTTTCATAATAGCTCAGATTTTAAATGGACGATCTGTTATCATAGTAAACATCAACAGTATTATTACTACTTGTTTATAACCAAACGTAAGTTTCAAAATATCAGATTTTTGTCACACTCAAAAAACTTCCCAATTCACATGTAGCACAATCCAGATTTTAAAAACTGCTGTAACTCAGTGGTTCTCAACCTTCCTAGTGCCGCAACCCTTTAATACTTGTATGTGGGTGTATCTGCATGTAGGTGGACCCACCTGGAGACGGGTTGTCTTGGTTCCTAAGACCATTGGAAATATGTGTTTTCCAATGGTCTTAGGCGACCCCTTGTGACCCCTGTGAAAGGTTCATTCAGCCCCCAAAGGGCTCACGACCCACAGGTTGAGAACCACTGCTGTGACACCATTTCTACTTCACAATGGTTTTCAGATTTCACAAGCTAAGCGAACTTTTAGAAATACAGTACAGTCATAGAAATACAGCAACAACACAAACAATAAATGACATCAAGTGCGTTTCCAAACTATCATTCCCGGCATTTAAAAACTCCTTCAGAGTTAGAGATAATGTTGTATCTAACATATGCCTGTCATTGTAGTAAATCTTTTACAGTTGTTATATCGTTTTGACAACAATTATTTTTTTTTCCTTTTAGAAATCAGGAAATGGGTGAAGCAGAGATAAAATAGCTTTGCCAAAAGGTGATACACTTTGTAGCTGGAACAGAGAAGTGTGAGGTCATCTGGAGCAGAGGCAGGGTTTAGGGAATGCCCGCTGCAGGCCCGATCCACCCACCTCTCCCTTCCCTCACAACTGCAGAATTTACTAAGCCTAGTGTGGTTTGCAGCTGCTCGGCCAGGGAGGGCAGAATATACCGGACCTGGGTGACATTTCCAAGCTTTGCCTACAGTGGGGGGCTGCAAGACATCTAGGGACACAGGGCAGTTAGGGGTACTGCCAGTCTATGAGTGTTAATCCCTCCCCTCCTTTTGCCAGGTGGGGAAGGGTGATTTAAGTTTTCTTTACAATTCTCCTGCATTCTCTTCTCATAATCTGATCTGGGATGAGAAGGGTTAACAAGAACTTCTGGGTGTTAAAAATCCTCATACTGAGATACCCTCTTAGCTTTTGGAGGGAGTGGGGAATGCTGAATGATCAGGATTGGGAGGAGGTGGCTCAGCACTGGTGAGCTCCTATCTACTTATAGTCTCAGGAGTTTTCTCCAGTCATTCCAATATGATCAATTTCCAACTTCTTAATGATTAACCCCAGAATCTGCTAAGATGTTTTTAGCTATATCTAATGTTTCATTGTAGTTCCAAGTTGGCCAGACCAGAAACCACAAGGAAAAGAGTCTTACAGATTTGTTGGTTTGTTTCCTTAGCTACAGCCCTTAGAAATCTCTGGCTGCCTAAATTTTCAGTCTTACAAGATAACAGACTCATTTACTTCACACATGATACAGACACAGATACACACATTGACAGACAAATTGACAGGACAAATATACAGAAAGAGGGGGAATTAGAGGCGTGTTAGAAATCCCCATCACGAATTGGCTCTTCTAGACGTTTTGTTGGCCTTTAAACTTAATTTGGTTTTAAGATAAAGTAACTTTGGACTGGTCCAAAGAGCCCTATTATGGCCAGTATAATTTGGGCTAGTTACACACTAGTGGTACTGGCAATAATTTTCCTAACACATCCTCAAAAGGGACCTAATTAAATGCAAAGCGATTTAAGGCGAAATGATCCTGTTCTCAAAACTAGTTTAAGGGAAATGCGGACTCAACCAAACTAGCAGGAGTCCTTTGGAAGCTGGGAATAGAGGAATTTATCTGACCCCATCCAGGAAAAATGGATCCTGAGGCGCCTTGACTCTGTAGCATTGAAGGGGTGGGCTGTTCTGCCATTCCAACAGTTCATCCAGCGTCGCTGGCATCATAACTGTCCACCTGAAGGTTTGGTTAAAGGAGGCAAACAGGCTAGGTGATGTGTAAATCTGTATTGTTTCTTCCCTTAAAGCTAGATGCAGCTAGCAAGCTTGTACACACAAGGAGCCAAAGCCTAAGTTCTGACTGCCTGATACAAGATTGACGTAGTTTTTTATATGTTTCTGGACAATCCCAGGACTTCCGTGTCCCTCAGATTTATGGTCTCCATATGTTTTTTTTATGCATACCATGAAAAAGGAAGTTTTTTAGTTGTAAATACAGATTGAAAAGACAAAGTAGGGTCAGTTGAAATTTAAGATATCAGGATGTCTTTGTTCTGCCCCCCCCCCCCCATCCCCATCTGGAGATAAGAGAAATCCCACAGATTCTGAATTTCCAGGCATCCTGTCCCACTGTCTACCTTATCTGGTCTTTCAAGTTATAGACACAAGAAAGGACATTTTTAGAGCAAAGCAAAGCAGTCTGTTTAGTTCAGGCTTTGGATCTTATTGGGATTGTCAGAAGCCAGCAGGATGGGGAGAAGGGTGATGCCCACATTGTGAGGAGTGGCTGAGGGAAAGATAATGAGTTCAGTCTAATAATGAGGTCTACTAGAGACTTTCTTCTTGTTGGTTCCTCTACCTTTTGAAATTATTAAATGAAGTCAAGAAGTTATCTGCTGCTCTGCTTTTGGCAGAGAGGGTTCCATCAGATGTTTGGGTGATTGGAGTATCCCATTACTGTTATACTGTGTCCCTTAACCACCATGTACTCTGTTTCCCAAACCCCTTCTCTGGCTCCTTTCTGTCCAGGTGGTCTTGGATTACAAAATTGCTTCTGTTTCTTTGGTCTTCACCTAGATATCGTCTACTCTGTTTCCTCTGTTTCTCTCCCTGGTCTCTGTATTTCCTCACAAGTATATCTTCTTGGAAGGATGTCTGTAGTGCTGCCCCCCCTCTACCTTCTTCTGTACCCTTGACCTTTTCCTGAGGCTTCTTGCAGAATGCTGCCCAACCAAGAAGAACAATCCAAACCCCAGTGCATTGCATCAAGGCCAAGGTGAACTAACATGTTGGATGAGAGAATTAGGGTCTGCAAAGATCTTAGGACTCTGGAGCAATGGGTCGCATCTGCTGAATAAGAAAAATGATAAGCTATACAGGCACTGGGGTATGGAAATCCATCTTGCCCTACTAGAAAGTTGTGGGGGAAAGGGGGAAGATAGAAGAACAGATGGGGGGAAGGGGTATTCAGTAGGCTCGCTATTTTGGGGTTGGGGTAGGGGAAAGATAGGGAGAAAAACTTGTAACTCAAAATCTTGTGGAAATGAATGTTGTAAACGAAAAATAAATGAGTAAATTGGAAAAAAAAAGAAAAATGATAGAGTAGTTTTTTAATGAGGGCTTCCAACATTTTAAGTTTGAGTTAGTTAAAATCCAGCTTGCAGTGTGGGATTGGAGCTCCAGAGAGTGATTAGGCCTAGTTATTGAGATCTCGGAGTCATTTGCATAGAGATAATTCAAGCTTTTGGGGCTATTGAGGTCACCATGTAGAGAGAAGAACAAAAGGCCTCGGCATAGCCTTGGGGAGCATGGTATAGGTGAAGACCTAGTAAAGGAGATTGAGAAGGAATGATCAGACAGGTAGGAGAAGAACCCAGTGAGAGCAGTGGCATAAAAGTCCAGAGGGGGCAGAAAGAATCCAGGAGGAGTGGGTGATCTACAGTGGCTAAGGCCATGAAGAGTGAGGAATGCCAACTGACAATGGGATTTGACTATTGAGAGATCTTTGGAACTTTGGAAAGAGCGGTATGAAGTCACAAACAGATGATAAAGGGTTGAGCAGTAAGAGCAAAGGAAGTGGAGGCCATTGTTGAAGCAGAGACAGGAAAGGATGATGTAGTAGAGGTAGGATCTTGGACTGCATGTCTAGGAGGTAGCCTACTGGTTCTGTAGTCAGTGCCAGGTTAAATATGTCCTCTCCAAGCCTGTCATTTTACTTTCTGGGTCTGGTTTTTTTTTTCTTTTTCTTTTTCTTTTGCTTTTTGGAGGGGGCAAGGCAGGGAAACTGAAGTTAAGTGACTTGCCCAAGGTCGCACAGTAGTAAGTGTCTGAGGCTGGATTTGAACTCAGGTCCTCCAGGACTGATTTGAACTCCAGGGCCAATGCTCTATTCACTGAGCCACCTAGCTGCCCCTGGGTCTGTTTTCTTGCCTGTGAAATGAGAGGGACTTAGACTTGGTGACTTCTGAGGTCACTTCCTGCTCTAGATGGAGGATCCTTTGATTCTCTGGGGTCGCAGGATTCTGTTTTTGTACTATCTCATAGTCTCCAAACAGTCTTTTTGAGCTCTGGCTTGCTCATTTGCAGAGAATTTAATAAACAAATACATATTCTTATGAAACACATAAAGTTTGGGGATGATGATTCATCACCAGAGGATTTTCTCCTTTAGGAAAGGGTTTTTCACAGAGATCTTTTTAATCACTAGCTCCTTAAGTGCATTTAAAATTTGATTTGTGCCCAGTTTTTTTTTTCTAGGAATGTGGATTTTTTAAAATTTATTTATTTATCTTTAGTTTTCACCATTCAGTCTCATAAGTTTTGAGTTCCAAATTTTCTCCCCATCGCTCCCCTTCCCCCACCCCAGGACAGCATGCAGTCTGATATAGGTTCTACATATATACTCATATTAAGCATATTTTTACATTGGTCATGTTGTAAAGAAGAATTAGAACTAATAAGAGAAACCACAAGAAAGAAGAAACAAACAAACAAAAGAGAGCAAATAGTCTGCTTTAATCGGCATTTAGACTCCATAGTTCATTCTCTGGATGTGGACATCATTTTCCATTATGAGTCATTTGGAGTTGTCTTAGATCCTTGCATTGCTAAGCAAACATAAATCTATCAAAGTTGATCATCACACAATATTGCTGTTACTGAGTACAGTGTTCTTCTGGTTCTGCTACCTTCACTCAGCATCAGTTCATGTAAATCTTCAGGAACCTGTCTTATAAAACGTCAGGTATACATATAATTATAGAGTTACAGGATCTCTGTGTTGGAAGGAACCTTAGAAGTGATCTGATCCAAGCTCCCATCTTGAAATAACTCATACTTATATAGGGCTTTAAGGTTTGCAAAGGGCTTTTTTGGTAAGAATCCTATAATGCAGGTACTCTAGGTATTATTATCCTCATTTTCCAGATAAGGAGACCCAGACTCTAGAGTTAAGGTGTCTTGCCCAGGGGTGTCACACAGCTCTTCTTTATGGTGAGGTTCAAAACCAGACTTTTGACTTCAGGCTTACTCTTTTTCAGTAGGTTATAGTCCCTTTCAAAAATGTCCATGCGGGATAGCCTAGAGAAGTGGCTTGAGAGCTCAATGTGTTAGGTAATAGCCTGGTCCACCGCTGGACAGCTCTGATTAGAAAGGTTTTGTTTCGTATGAGTGCAGTATTGGAGGAGGCATTCAGAGTCTGATGCCTTGTAAAGTTCTTTCCAACCATGAAGAGCCTCTGACCTCCTCCTGTAAGTCCTACCTAATGGACCAGGTTCTGCCCTGTCAAGCAACAGAAAACAAATATCCTGCATATCCTTCAGGAGACTGCCCTCTCAAGTCTTTTCTTTTTTTTTTTAAATACATTTTTACCAGTGTCTTTTGTGGCTATCCTCACCATACTTTCCACTGGTATCCCTCTCCCTCTCAGAGAGCCATCCCATGTAACATAGTATTTCCAGGTCTCTTTTTACTTAGCTCTCCTCACTTCTCTTCATATAACAGGGTTTGGGAGTTTTTTTTTAACCCTTCGTCATCGTGATGATTGGGGCAGCTAGGAATGGATAGAACGAGGAAGCCTTGTGTTCAGACGTAGCGTCAGATGCTTACTGGCTGGGTGGCTCTGGCTCGCCTCAGTGTCCTCATCTGGAAAATGGGGATAATAATAGTGCCCCTCTCCCAAGGTTATTGTGAGGATCACTTTGTGCCTGACATGTTGTAAGTGCTATGTAAATGTCATTGTCATTCGTTTTACTACTGATCTTCCTTCTATAACCCAAGCCAATCCAGTAAACACCAATTGAGCACCTTTGGTGTACTGGGCACTGTGTGAGGCACTGAGGATATAAAGACAAAATGGAGGCCAATAGCCACTCAAGGAGTGTGTGGGAATTTGTCTTGAGACATAGCCTGATTTGTTCTTATTCCTTTTAAAACAAACCTGGGATTAGGTATGGCAAGAAATTTATTTTTCAGCTACGTAAGATAATACCTGTCAGGTTTCCCATGAGTTGTGATATAGATCTTATGCCCTGGGTTTTTTCTTCTAGGCACTGAACTAATTGAATGAACGGGCCTCATTGCAAGAGTCAGCCTTGTGAGATGGTACAGCCCAACGGGGGGCCATCAGGAGATTACGAAACCCTTGGTGAAGGGTCTTCCCTGGGGAAATCAGCAATGCTGCATCTCCCTTCCACCCAAGTCTCTCCGGAGACCCTGCAGCGTGTCTTAGAGGAGAACCAAGAGCTCCGAGGTGAGTGCCCCTCTCCTAGCTGGCTTAGTAGAAGAGAATGATCGAGGGAACCTGCTGGCTTAGGGTCGAGGTCCTCAGTGTTTTTGCATTGAGGAGCTACTCTGTGCATGTTGGGAGCCTTGGGAGCTGTGAGAGGATGCCAGAGGAAAGTCCAGGATGGGGCCTGGCCATATCTCTCTTCCCTTTCCAGTAGGGATTAGGAACCTGTGGTCTGTAAACTTGTTTTTTTTTTAATTTGATAAATGAGTTTTGGTATAGTTGGTTTCTTTTATAATCCTTTGCCTTTTATGCATTTATTTTTTGAGGGTCTGTAGGCTTTAACAGAGTGCTAACAGAGTCTGTGATAGAAAAGAAAGGAGTCACTTTCTAGCTAGAACTTCTGTGACCAACCACATTGAAATATAATTGACTAGTAGAAGACCTCTGATTCAGTAGGTGGAATTACCTTCTTGAAAAAGCTTTATTGGTGGTTTTTTTACCAGTCATTTCTTGATTTACATTTTCCTTCTGTCCTTCCAAATACCCCCATTGAATGTTCCCTTGTTAAAAACCTGATGGATCCTTCCACTCTTGGCACCATTTTGCCCCTCTAGTCCTTCTCTCCCCATGGGAAGGAAGGAGGCGCATTTCACCTCCTCTTCTCTCGTATTTCAGCTTCAAGTTCAGCAGCCTCTTTGTGTTACCTTTTAGTTACGTGATTTTCGTCATGATGTCTGTTCTCATGGCTCTGTTTACTTTGCTGTTTGCTCATGAATTCAGTCATGCAAATCTTCCCCTGTTTTTCAGATTCCTCCCATTTGTAATTTCTTATGGTTTAGTAGTACTCCACTACATTGGAATCCATCATATTCACATTTAATTGACCTGAATTCAACTCTACATGCCAGGCAAAAAATGAAAGAAAATTCCAGCTGACATGATATAGGTAGAAGCTCTTTCATTGAACCTGTGGAGTGTATCCTCTAGAATGGACCTGAGATGGTAGACTGAATCTATAACTTCCTCTCCATCATAGCCATAGATAGTTTCTTCAGTTAGTCACTGAGCATTAACTAACCACCCACTGTGTGCCTAGGCATTGTGTGAATCAAATGGGGTGGGGTGGGGGGCAGGAGCTAGTATTCCAAGAGTAGAAATAGCATTCATATTCATAGACACATATATGTATGTATGTATATGTATCTATATATATCATATATTCATATGATAAGAGAGGTGTTGGAGAGAGGGGATGTGGGAAGGGGAAGACAGTACTGGCTAAGGGGTCTGGGAAAGGTCTGCTGCAGAAAGGGGAACTTGAACTGAGCATTGAAAGAAACAAGGGCCTCCACAGGTGGAGATGGAGAAAGGAGTGCATTCCAGGTACTACAGAGAGGGGAGATGGAGTATCTTGTGTGAGGAGCAAGAAGAAGATGGCTTGGGCTAGATTGCAGAGCACTGATCCTGAAGGAGCTCTGGGGAGCCAGCTGGGCTTTGAATATGTACTTTAGGAAAATCATTTGGATGCTTTAGGCTTGGTAGGGTTAAAGAGAGGGATGGCCTTCATCCTGGTCAACTAGAAGTCCCCTGCTAAGTTCCAAGAACACCTTGTGTTCTCTCTTGGCCCCTTGGTGACTTTGGGGGTTAGGGTGATCCTTCTTGAACAGCCCTTATGACTCCTTCTGAAGTCCTTGCAGAAGAAATATTGTTACTCTTGTTCGTTTTCTTGCCAACTACTATGTCTTGACCTGTTCGGGTTATCCATTTGAAAGTAAGTTTTGGTTCCAACCTTTCAGTTTAGTTGAGTATAGGGAAAAATCATGTTTTCATTCGGTTGTTGTCATAGCAGCCATCTCAGATGGATTTGCTCTCTTGATTTATGGTGCCTTCTTTTAAAGTTTGAAGTTTAAAGAGACCCTGGGCCCTTTTCAACTACAATTGTTTAAAGAAACTGTATTGTACCTGATGGACAATTTAAGGAATTTTCTAGGATAGTTTTGACAAGCTTGACTATACCAGCTTGGAATCCATCCTCTCCCCTCCCTATCTAAGATGCCACTGTTTTATATCCCTGTTCTACAGGTTTTTTGGTCATCCTCTAATCCACTTTGTTTTCAGTTTTTTACTATCAGAAACAGTTGCATTACAGATATTTAGTGTATATAGAAACTTCCTTTCTGTCTTTGACATCCTTGGGATATAGATGGCCCACAGTGGGATCACTGAGTCACAGAGGGTGATCCATTTAGTGACTTTGCTGTCATAATTCCATATTGCTTTCTGGAATGGTTCAACCAGTTCATGCTCCCATTAACAGTGCATTATTGTGCCTGTCTTCCCATGAACTCACCCACATTATGAACTTTTCCTGTTTTGTCAGTTTGATGAGTGGGAGGTAAAACTTCAGGGTTACTTTCATGTGCATTTCTCTTATTGATGATTAGGAACATTTTCAGATTCACTATTGATAGTTTGCCTTTCTTCTTTTTGAAAACTCTTCCTTCTCTTTTGGGTAATGGCTCTATGTCTAGAATTTCTTTAAAAGGTAGTTTAAAAAGACAAACTTTCTCCTGGGATGATGAATACCGAGAGCTGATAGGAGTTCATAAAGACAAGGTTTTGTGGGAAGAATGCAAAGGGTAAAAGAACTATGGGCTTCTTTGCCCAGTCCTGGAATATTGAAATTGAGGGGAGGGACCCTCTTGAAATTTTTGGAAACTAAGAAAGAGTAGTAATATGGTGTGGAGGCAAGAGAGACTTGGGTCCTAGTACAGACTCTGCTGACATTGTGTAATGGTGAGATCTTGGGCAAATTCCTTCCCTGATCTGGAACTGAACCTGTGATCTCTGAAACAAAGGAGTTGTGTCAAACAGCTAGTGAAACCTTGCTCCTGGAGGTGGAGTCAAGATGTTTAGGTGACATATGTACAAAAATATTTATTGCAGCTCTCTTTGTGGTTGCAAAAAACTGGAAATATAGGGGATGCCCATCCATTGGGGAATGGCTGAACAAGCTATGGTATATGAATGTAATGGAATACCATTGTGCTATAAGAAATGGGAAGGAGATGGACTTCATAATTACCTGGAGAGGCTCGGACTGATGCTAAGTGAGAAGAGGAGAACCAGGAAAAACCCGTACACACTCACAGACACATCGTACATGTGATGACCAACCTTGATAAACTGGACTCTCCTCAACAACGCACAGCTAAAAGACAGCTCTACAAGCCTCAGGATGGAAGGAGATATCTACATTCAGAGAAAGATCCAGAAAGAAGAGAGTTTAAATGGAGACTGAAGCAAAACACGCTATTGTTCTCTTTCATGTCTGGTTTTGCTTTTTTTCCCCAGTGATCACTCATTGGTTACAACCCTTCTGTACAACCAGACTCATGTACAATGTGAAAGTATTTGCAGATCCTATACATGATTGCACGCCACCATGGGGGGG
>CM053582.1:1191149-1216936 GCA_028627135.1 Pseudochirops cupreus
GTAATGGAATACTATTGTGCTATAAGAAATGGGAAGGAGATGGACTTCATAATTACCTGGAGAGGCTTATACGGACTGATGCTAAGTGAGAAGAGCAGAACCAGGCAAAACCTGTACACAATCACAGACACATTGTACACATGATGACCAACCTTGATAAACTGGACTCTCCTCAACAACACACAGCTAAAGACAACTCTACAAGCCTCAGGATGGAAGGAGATATCTAAACTCAGAGAAAGATATAGAAAGACTATAGTTTAAATAGAGACTGAAGCAGAACAGGTATTGTTCTCTTTCATGTCTGTTTTTTTTTTTTCTTTTCCCAGTGACCACTCATTGGTTACAACCCTTCTATATGACCAAACTATTGTACAATGTGAAAGTATTTGCAGATCCTATACATGATTGCACGCCACCATGGGGGGGGGAGGGAGGGGAGAAAATCTGAAACTCAAGTGATTGTGGAACTGAATCTTGTAAATTAAAAGTAAATGAGTAAATAAAAAAAATAAAAAAAAAGAAATTTTTTTCTTCAGTGAGCTTTTGGACCTCTTTTTCCATTTGGCCAAATCTGCTTTTTAAGGCATTCTTCTCCTCATTGACTTTTTGGACCTTTTTTACCATTGGACCTAGTCTGTTTTTTAAGGAGTTATTTTCTTCAGTACTTTTTGTGTCTCCTTTACCAAGCTGTTGACTTATTTTTTATGATTTTCTTGGATCATTCTCATTTCTCTTCTCAGTTTTTCCTCTTCTTCTCTTACCTGATTTTCAAAATACTTTTTGAGTTCTTCCATGGACTGAGATCAATTCATATTTTCTTAGGGGCTTTGGATGTAGAAGCTTTAACTTTGTTGTCTTCTTTTTTTTTATTTTTGGAGGGGGGAAGGCAAGGAAGGCAATTGGGTTTAAGTGACTTGTCCAAAGTAACACTGCTAGTAAGTGTGATCAAGTGTCTGAGGCTGGATTTGAACTCAGGTCCTTCTGACTCCAGGACCAGTGCTCTATTTACTGTGCCACCTAACTGCCCCTGTTGTCTTCTTCTGAGTATGTGTTTTGATCTTCCTTGTCACTATAGTAATTTTCTTTTTTCTTTTTCCCATAATCCAAGATTTTTTTTATTGTTCTTTTTTTATGGTCACTTATGCCATGAATTCATAGGGGATTGGTTCCAACAGCTCAGGTTCCTTGCCATTGGTTCTCACAAAGTGTGCTTCTCTGGGTGGAGCAGGCTGGCATTTCAGCTGAACCCAAGTGCCTTTCTCTTTGGCTTCCTTCTTCTTCTGATCATTTTCCCTTACCCTCTTCAGGAAGCTATCTCTGCTCTTGGAATGCTTAATATGCTCAATACGCACATTAATTCTCTTGGCTAGAATCTTGCACTTAACCTGTTTGTTTACAACAAAGCCTACAGCATGCTGAGTAACATGATAGACCTGTCCAGTCTTGCCATGGTAACATTTGTGGGGCTTTCCTTGCTGAACTGTGCCCATGCCCTTGATATCTGCTATATCACCTTTCTTATATATTCACGTATATGTAGCCAAAGGGACAACACCATGTTTTCAAAAGGGCCTAGAAAACATGTGTTGTGTCCCTCTCCTTTTTCCTTTTGTGTTCATCATTTTGGCAACTCACTGGAATATGGCAGAGCCGGTGGAAAACCATAGTAATTTTCAATAGAGTTTTTTTTCCCCTGTTGTTTGCTCCTTTTCCTAGCCTATTAGTTGACTTTAAACTCTTTGTTAAAGTAAAGCTCTGCTTTCAGGGTGGAGGATGTATTGTCCCAAGCTTCAGGGATTTTGTGCAACTATTTTCAGAGATACTTCTAGAGACCTGTAAGTTTTTAGTTCTTCCAAGGTGATATGATCTAAGGAGAGGTGTTTACTATTTTCCTGACATGTGCTCTGGTCTGTGAGCAACCACAAGCAATCTGTTCTGCCTTGGAACTGTGAGGAGGGTCCCCCCTCCACTGCTCTGCTATGCTAGTGCTACTCCTTGCCCTGGAAATGCCACACAGGTGTGCAACCTAGATCTGAGTATTGGCAAAGCAGCAGAGTCCTGCCTCAGTCCTAGAAAAAGACCCTTGGAATCTCCTGATCAATTGTTTGACCCCTTTACCATCTGTGGGCTGAGAGTTCCAGAAGCAGCTACTGCCGCTGCTGATTCAGTCACTCCCAAGGCCTGCTCCTGGTTTGCCGGGGCTGGAGCTGCGCTGGCATGGCATGAGCTGGACTGCACTATAGTCTCACCCAGGTATGATAGACCTTTCCTGCTGACCTCCTAAGTTGTCTTTGGTGTCTGTGAACTGAGAGGTCTGGAAACCTCCATTGCTGCCAGTGATTCAGTTGCCCCAAATACTGCTCCAGTTTGCTGGGCCTGGTCTGTGCTGGCAGGACCTGCACTGGACTGTGCTCTCTCACCCTGGTGCAACAGACCTTTCCTGCTCACCTTCCAAGTTGTCTTGGACTGGAGAATTGTTTCACTCTGTCTTTTTGTGGGTTCTGCTAATCTAGAATTTGTTTAGAGTCATTTTTCAAAGGTATTTATTTGGAGGGGTTTGGGGGAGGACTCAGGCAAGTCCCTGTATTCACTACACCATCTTGGCTGCACCTCCCTGCTTTACTATTTCTTGATGTCTCACGGAGTCACCAGTTTCTATTTGGTCAATTCTAATTTTCAGAGTTATGTTCTTGGGTAAGATATTGTACCTCTCATGCCAAGCTACTAATTCCCTTTCCAGTTCTTGCTTCCATGGCTCTAATTACTTTTTATTTTTTCCCTCAAGTGCTCTCATTCTATTTGTTAAAATATTTTTATCTCTTTTTATTTTAAAGTCTTGCTTCTTCTCTTCTAGGAATTCAAGTTGAGTTTGTGCCTAAGCTATTCTCCTCTGAACCTTTGCTTGTAGATATTTTGGTGTCGTTATCTTTTTTCTAGTTTTGGCTTTTTGAACTTCCCTGTCACCATAATACTTCATTAGGGTGGGATTCTTTTTTTGTTGGTCCATTCTTCCAGCCAACTTCCTGACTTTGGACTTCATGTTTTATGACTGGGCTCTGGGAACCTATGAAGAGATTTGTCTGGTCTGAGTTTCTGTCCTCTTAAGTCCTTTTGCTGCTTTCACAGCTCTGGCTGGAGACCTGCAGGCTTACAGTGCTCCCAAAGTGATATGATGGTTGGTTGTAGGGTGGGGAGTCTGTTTACTGCTCTCTTGATCTGAACTCTGCAAGTACCTGACCCAAATTTGTGTCACTTGCTTTGTCCATGCTTGGGAATCTTTATAGATTGCTTGTGGACTCAGCCACTATTTAGCCCTCTGGGAGCCTCTGCAGACTCCCTTTTGGTCTGGGACTCCACTCCTGGTTATTCCACTGTAGGCTTTAACATAGGCTAGATGCTAGGACTGATTCCCCTCTCCTCTCCTGGGGTTAGAACAGACAGCTACTGTTTGCTTTGTTCCTCACTCAGAACGAAGTTTGGGTTTCCTAGCAACTGCTCCTTTCTGCCAGTTCTAGATACAGACTGTGCCCTGCCCCCCCTTCCCTTCTGACTAGGAATTGGGTAGTGGGCTATATAGAACTGTCAAATAGTGCTCGTTCCTGTACCCTATGGGTTCCCTGAGATCAGGGATTCCCTGTGATCTCTTCCTGCCCCATGCTTTCTGTCCTAGTGTACAGTCCTGGCTCTCTTTGACTAAGTCCTTAGCCAGACACCAACCCCAGTGTCAGCAGACCTCTCTGTCTCCCTAAGCTTATCTGAGCTGGAAAAAAATGATGTGATTTTTTTCTTGGATTTTCTGATCAGAATTCTAGATCTTTGGGGAAGAGGTGTATGGGGGGAGTGAGTTCATACTTCTTCCTCCTACTCTGCCATCTTGACATGGCCTCCTGGAAATCTACTTTGCTTCCATTTCTTTGCTGCTACAAAAACTGCTGCTAAGAATAATTTAGTATACATACATAATACATATATCATTTCTTTTTGGGGGCATATGCCTAACAGTAGGATCCCTGGGTCAAAGTGTATGGATATTTTAATCACTTTCTTAGCATAATAACATATTGTTTCCTGATGGTTATTCTGATTATTCTTGGAGAGGCTTGAGGGGTGGGTTATATCATGATAAGGAGGTGTTTTGGGAGGAGCCCACTACCTTGAGTGTCTTACCACTTAGTCATCTTTCCAGAAGAGGACTCTCGAGTCTTTAAGGTCACCTCTGCCTCAAGATCTTTGAGTGGGCACCATCATCTTTTAAGATTTGTGGCCAAGGCCTTTTTACCTAATATGGAAGGAATATTTTTGATATACTAACCAGCAAGCCTAGACACCCAGCCATCATACCCAGTCTTTTATATAACAGGTGTCTACCTCTCATAGTTATTTTAACAAGCATCAGACTGGCTGACCTGTGGGCAAGGTAAGAGTCTGAACTCTTGTTGAAGAATCCTGGGATTTGTAGTTTTTCCAGCCTGAGAAGAGACTAAGCTAGCCTGGACTCTGGGCTGGGTGGTGAAGTTTCTGCAAGAGACAGAAGGAAAGGAGCCAAGAATGACAGAACCGTGGCAGCATTCTCCACCCCTACCCAGGACTTAACATGTTGAGCTGCTACAGAGTGAGATGATGAGACAACTGATGGCACCATCATGGTAGCCCCATCTTGATGGCTCGTCAAGGGGAAGATCTGAACTGTGGTAAAGGGGGGAGCAGATGGCAGCTGAGGGGCCCATCACAGGGCATCTTGGAACAAAGAACTTACACCGAAACTGCTGCTTTTAATCTCTACTTGTCAACTTCCAGAGTTTATTCTGAGAAAGACAAACAGAATTAAGTTGTATACGTGTTTATTTTCTCTCAAAGTGGTGGGCATGCATGCATGGGAGCTGCAGTCAGAACTGTGTTTGCTTTGGGGTTAGGCTGAACAGATCATAAAGACAAAAATAAACTGCAAAGCTGGGTGGGAAAGTTTGTGTCATAGCCCAATCAGATGCTGCCACAATGGGTTTGATTTTCCCTGTTGTGTTGTAGGCCAGTGTAGCGCTAATGCAATGTTCACAGCACCAACAGTGACTATGAATATGCCATCACAGTTCTGAATCACAAAATGTAGCAGACTCTCAATACAGAAGACAGAAGCAAAACATTTATTCAAATACCAGAAAACCAAATCCATCATAGCAACAAAGAAGTCAATAAACCATAACACAGCAGGGAGCCACACTATCCTTTAGCCTTCTCACAAACAAACGCTCACAAGCCTAGCTGTCTCCTTGGCTGCATCTTCCCTTCTCTCCAGCTCTAACTGCTCTTACTCCTCTTCCTGTGGGTTCTGCTCCACCCTTCAGCAAAGTCTTCCCACCACAGGTTCCATATGATTATATTCAACCTATTAGCGGGCAGGGGCCATCTTCAAAGCAGGGAAGATGTTCAAATTCCCTTAGGCCTATTAAGGGGTAGGGAAGATCTTCATAGTACCATTATCATTACACCCAGTCAGGTACTGCCACAGTTCTTTGGGTTTCAGTTTCCGTTTACCAGGGAGGGGCCGTTTCACAGAGATCATGAAACGCCTACACAGAACAAGGAAGAGGGTCAGGTTGAAAAGTCCGCAGGGTCCTGGAACTAGGATGCTTGTACTAGTTCTGTCCATTAGAGCTGGTATGAACTGGCTTAAGTCAGTTCCATGGACACCAGCACAGCAATAGGGTTTCTGGGTTCAGCAAATGAACACTGCATAAGATCTTTGATATGTCAAACTTAAGTGATACTCAGTCTGCCTCCTGATTAGCTGATTCTGATTCCTAGGTCAGTCCAGGCTCCTTTGGAAAGTAAAGGAAGCCCAAGCAAATCAAGGTGGTTAGTCAAGTCATTTTCACACACTTTTAGGACAAAGGAAATCTCCTTGAAACAAATGTGTATATTTAAGCAAAAAAAAAAAAATCTTACATTGGCCATGTACAAAAAATATATGTCTTAATCTGTACCCTGAGTCCATCACCTTTCTGTCAGCAACAGGGTAGCATGAATCCTCATGCGCTGACCAGAGTTCTTAAGTCTTTCAAAGTTATTTGTCTTTATAATACTGTATGAATTGTTCTCTGGTTTTGCTCATTTCACTCTTCATCAATTCATGCAAATCTTCCCAAGTTTTTCCGAAACCATCCCTTTCATCATTCCCGACATCACAATAATATTCCATTATGTTTATAGAGAAAGCTCTGAAAGTAAATTTTGGTTTACTGCATGTCTCCCCTGCTAGATAGGGAAGAAGGGTTTAAAATCCAGAAGGTGTACCAAGGTAGGCATGTGTGGATACTGTGATTATAAGCTCTGATCCTAGGTCAGAGGCTGTTTGCTGCATGTCCTACTTTTAAGCTCATTCATATGTATGGCCACAGGCTTGCTGGTTTGTGGCCAGTGAAAGAGGCAGAGAAATAAGCCTGCTTTCCATTGCCCTAAGAAGAGAGCTTGAGAATATAAACAGGAAAGACAATTAAGACCATTTTGGAGACCCTAGCTCAGAAACTTAAATGGAAGGGGAGAAAAAGGAAATGGGATTTAAAAAATCCATAGCTACAGAATAGCCCAAAAGTTTATGGAAATGGTTTCAAAATCTCCTGAAAAGAAGTGGAGAGTGTGCTGGTGGGGACTTACCTCTCCCAGAACACCGACCCCTTCCCCCATCCCCTGACTTTTCTGTATTTGTGAGTTTTTTCCTCTTAATACATGATCTTTTGTTCTTTTTGTTATTAATATGGTCAATTATGCTTATAGTTTTCCTAATATTGAACCAGCCATGTATTCTTCATATAAATCCAGTCTGATCAAAGTGCATGAATTTTGTTGATATATTGTAATCTCCTGGATAATATTTTCTTTAAAATTTTTAAAAATCATTAAAGAAATTTTTTATAGTCTTCTATTTCTATTTTGACTTCCTCTAGTTTAGGTTATCACTACAATATTTGTGTTAGGCAAGTAAATGAGCAGAACCAGAACGATCTACACAGGAACAGCAAGACTGTAACAATAATCAACTGTGAAAGACTTGGTAACTCTATTCAATACAATGGACCACCACCACTTCAAAGGACTCATGATGAAAAATGAGAGACATTGGATGGACTCAGAGGGCAGATTGAAGCATATTTTTTCACCTTTGTTTTCTTGCTTTCCCTCCTGCCCCCCACAATCTGGCTAATGCAGAAACGTGTTTTACATGATGTCATATGTATGATGCATATTATATTTCTGGCCTTCTCAATGGCTGGGTGAGAGGATGGAGGGAGGGAGAGAATTTGGAACTGAATATAAAAATAAAATGAAAAAAGTATGTTTCTCGTAAACAAATATTGGTGGATTCTGCTTTCTAATCCATTCTGCTACCTTCTGTTTTATCCTCTCAGTGCATTCCATGGCTGTAATTGTTAATGTTACATTTCTCTCAACATTACCATCTCATACTTCTTCCTCTCTTGGCTCTGTTTCCCCTGAGAAGCAGGTGGTGAGAGACAAGTGCCCTCAGCAGTAGTAATCTACGCGTGATGAAATCTGCATCTGCTCTGGTCTTTTCTTTCCCTCTGATCACAAGTTCTTATTCTTTTCTTTCCTTTTTTGTTTTCCCCTTCCAAAGTTGGGGTTTGTTTTGCTTATGATTAATCATGCCCTGAATCTATCCTTCTTCCCTTCTTGCTGTTTCTACTACTTTGCCTGTTCAGTTTAATTTACCTTTGTCGCGGTTTCAACTCTTCCCACCCAGGGATGCCCCAAACTGTTGCAGTTCAGGTTCTGCCCACCCAAAAACGGTTGAGGTTTTACAATGTGTTGTGGTGGAGCTGTCTCAAAGACCAGAGTCAGACCACCTGTAATCCAGGTATAGGCGTTTATCGAAATTGACACCTCTCCTGAAGCCGGCTAAGTTCCAAGAGGACCAGAAACTTCAGAGAAAGCAAGATAGATTTTTGTAGGGAAAAGATGCAATTACATTACAGAAATTATGAATATTAAAAAGGCAGGAGGAGTTTGTTAAGGGATTAGATAACAGGAGAGGGGTCCCAACCTCAGTGAAACTGTGTATGCGTTTACCCACAACACATACAGAAAAAAATATTTGGGGGGTATGTATGTATGATAATAATATTATAATAAGTTCCCTCTAGGTCAGTTCTTTACTATTACTGTGCAGATGCCTACTTAGGGAAAGTCCCTTCTATTGTTTTGGGGCCCACATCCCGCTTGGGCATCCTGGTGGTGCTGCTTTTTCATTGGCTGAGTATTGTGGTCCTGTCTAAGGCTTGATGGATGTGGTTGTGGTTGAGTGCATGGACACGCCTGCTGTTTCTGTGGGAAGTATGAGTTCATGGATACACTTATTGTTCTAGTGAACAGAAAGGCATAGATGAGCAAGTTAGGATATTCAGTGTGGCGGTGGGAGGGTGAGTGGCTAGGTAGGGGCAGTGGGCCTGCTATTCAATGGGGCCTATAATCGAGTTAAAATATTGGGGCTGGGGGCAGCTTTATTAGGATTCCATCATCCCTACACCAAACTCTTTGTGTTTAATCCCTCTTTTGTCTGGTTCTATTAAAAATGAAATTTTTGTCTTGCCTTCTCCCCTGCCACTTCCTCTATGTTTGTATGTCTGTGTAAGATAGGAAATTCTATCCCTTTCTCCCTCTTTCTTCCCTACTATTCCTTTTACCTTCCCCTTCCTTCTCTTAAGATCATCAAAACATAATAAAACCACTCACAGGTCCTCTGTCTTATTGTCTCTCTCTATGACCTTTGAAGATATTAGGATTCTGTGGGGATACTTAGAATGTAAAAGCTTCACCTTGTATAGTCCCTACCAGCTGCAGCCCACACAGCTTACCTTGCCTATGCCTGCCATCCTGAGCAGCCCTTCCATTACACTCCAGGTGCTCCAGGAGCTCTCCAAACTCTAGAGGAGAGAGTGAGGCTTAATTTGCACAGTTTTGTCCCACTCTTATCCAAATCAAAGCAAGCCAAGATATCACCCTGTGATAACATTTGTCCCCTCTGAGAATGAAGGATGAACAACAGCAAAAACCTCTGATTTCTCATACATAGTAACTTGTTGGTACATGGTCATTTGCATAGTTTCCCCTATTAGACGGTGAGCTCTTTGAGAACAAGCATTATTTTTTGTTCCTAGGTGCAAACAAGCCAAGGACTGTTTCTCGTTTTTTGTTTTTACTTTGTTTTGTATTCCCACTGCTTATCAAAGTACCTAGTACATAATAGGCACTTAATAAATGCTAATTGGCTGACCAGCCCAATTTTTACCAATGGTTCATATGCATTGACTTTTTTTGTGTCAATGTCTTTTTAAATTTTTTAAAAATATATTTTATTCCCCCCAATTACATGTTAAACCAATTTTAAACATTTTTTGGAAAGTTTTGAGCTCCAAAGTCTATTTCTTATTTCTTCCCTCCTCCCTAAGATGATAAGCAATCTGATATAAGTTATACATGTGCAAGCATGAAAAACATTTCAAAATTAATCATTTTGTACAAGAAGACTCAAATAAAATAAAAAGAATGAAAGAAAGAAAGTGGAAAACAGCAGGCTTTGGACTGTATGCAACCAATATCCATTCTTTCTCTGAAGGCAGAGAGTATGTTTCATCATTTGGCCATTGCTGAGAATGTCTACGTCATTCACAATTCATCCAACAATATTGCTGTTACTGTGTACAACATTCTGCTTCTATTTACTTTTCTGCACTTCCTTTTGACTCCTGTGTTTGCATTTCAAAATTTCTCTTCAGTCCTGGTTTCTTCTGGATCCATTTTTTCTTTTTATGCTTAGTTTTTCCAGGTAAGTTTTTTTTGGTTGTAAACTTTTATCTTTTCCCTTCTGAAACAGCACACTCCAAGTTTTCTTCTAGTGGTAGGTGCCAGGTATTGTATGATCCTGGCTGCGGCTTTTTGGTACTTGAACTCTTTCTGGCTACTTTCAGTGAGAACTTGGAACCTCTGGATTTGGGCTGTGATATCCCCGGGAGTTTTCCTTTTGGGGTTTCTTTCAGGAGATGACTGGTTTGTTTTTTCACTTTGCCCTCTGCTTCTAATAGGTCTGGGCAGTTTTTATTCATGATTTCTTCAAATGTGGTATCTAGTCTTTTTTTTAGTCACGCTTTATAGTTAGTCTGAGAATTTTTAAATGATTTCTCTTTTCCTGGTTAATTGTTTCTTTTTACATTTTCTTCTTCTTCTTTTTTCAGTCGTTTCATTTGGTTGTAGCATTTCTTGCTGTCTCATGGAATCATTCATTTCTTTTTATCCAATCGAATTTTTAGAGTCTGGTACTTGAGTCAAATTTTGTATTTCTTGTACTAAGCTGTTTATTCTTCTCTTTCATTCCTCTAGAGCTCTCCTTCCATTCATATCATTTAAAAACTATTGCTTCCTATCTTTTATTCTTATAGTACTTGTGGGGAAGTCATTTTTTTCTCTGAGGCTTTGCTTGGAGGTCCTATGGAGTCAATCTCTTTTTTCTGGGTTTGTGTCTTGAGTACCCATGATTATTTCTTTTTTTTTTAGGGTGTTTTCTTTTGTTAAATTAAATTTTCCTTTTTCTTTTTCAAAATTTATTTATTTTTAGTTTTCAACATTCATTTCCACAAAATTTTGAGTTACAATTTATTTCTCCCTGTCTTTCCCCAACTCCCCACCCTAAAATATCAAGGCTACTGAATACCCTTTCTCCCAATCTGCTCTCTCTTATATCCTCCACCATCACACCTCCCACAACTTTCTAGTAGGGCAAGATGGCTTTCTATACCCCAGTGCCTGTATATCTTATTTCCCAGTTGCATGTAGAAAACAAAATTTTTTTTAAAAAAACATTTGTTTTTAAAACTTTGAGTTCCAGATTTTTTCCCTTCTTCCTTCCTCACCTGCCCCCACTGGGAAGATAAGCAATTCAATATAGATTGTACATGTGTAGTTACCCAAATCGTTTCCACAATGGTTATATTGTGAAAGACCAACTATACTTCCCTCCATTTTATCCTGCCCCCCACTTATTCTATTTTCTCCTTTGAACCTATCCCTTTTCAAAAATATTTGTTTCTAACTACCCTCTCCCCAAATCTGGCCCCCTTCTATCCTCCCTCTTCTTATCCCCTTCCCCCCTATTTTCCTGTAGGGTAAGATACCCAATTGAGTGTGTATGTTATTCCTTACTTAAGCCAAATTCAATGAGAATAAGGTTGTCCCATTCCCTTTCACCTTCCTGCTCTTCCCCTCCATTGTAACAGTTTTCTCTTGCCTCTTTTATATGAGATAATTTACCCTAATCTATCTTTCCCCTTCTCCTTCTCCCAATAAATTCCTCTCTTACCTCTTCATTTTTTATTTTTTAGATATCATCCTTTCATATTCAACTCATCCTGGGCCCTCTGTCTATGTGTACATGAACATACATATGCCTGCACTCACATATATATTTATATACACATATACCCTCCTATATATACATATATATGTATGTATACATATATACATATATATTCTTTTCAACTATCCTCATACTGAGAAAAGTCTTATGAGTTACAATGATCATTTTTCCATGTAGGAATGTAAATAGTTCAACTTTAATAAGTTCCTTATGCTTCCTTTTTCCTGTTTACCTTCTCATGCTTCTCCTGCTTCTTGTATTTGAGAGTCAAATTTTCTGTTCAGCTCTGTTTTTTCATCAAGAATGCTTGAAAATCCTCTATTTCATTGAATGACCATATTTTCCCCTGAAGCATTATACTCAGTTTTGCTGGGTAGGTGATTCTTGGTTTTAGTCCTAGCTCCTTTGACCTCCAGAATATCATATTCCAAGCCCTTTGATCCTGTAATGTAGAAGTGGCTAGGTCTTGTGTTATCCTGATTGTGTTTCCATAATACTCAAATTGTTTCTTCCTGATTGCTTGCAGTATTTTCTCCTTGACCTGGGAACTCTGGAATTTGGCTATAATATTCCTAGGAGTTTTCTTTTTGGGATATTTTTCAAGATGCGATTGGTGAATTCTTTGAATTTCTATTTTTCCCTCTGGTTCTAGAATATCAGGGCAATTTTGCTTGATAATTTCTTGAAAGATGGTGTCTAAGTTCTTTTTTTGATCATGGCTTTCAGGTAGTCCAATAATTTTTAAATTATCTCTATTGGATCTATTTTCCAGGTCAGTGGTTTTTTTCCAGTGAGATATTTCACATTGCCTTCTATTTTTTCATTTGTTTGGATCCATTTTATAGTATCTTGATTTCTCATAAAGTTATTAGCTTCCAATTGTTCCAATCTAATTTTGAAGGAGTTATTCTCTCCAGTGAATTTTTGAAATTCCTTTTCCGTCTGGCAAATTTGGCTTTTTAAGGCATTCTTCTCCTAAGAATGGCTTTTTGGGCCTCTTTTGCCATTTGAGTTAGTCTATTTTTCAAGGTGTTATTTTCTTCAGTGTATTTTTGGGTCTCCTTTAGCAGGCTGTTGACTCACTTTTCATGATTTTCTTGCATCATTCTCATTTCTCTTCTCAATTTTTCCTCCATTTCTCTTACTTGATTTTCAAAATCCTTCTTGAGCTCCTCCAGGGACTGTAACAGCAGTTCATATTTTTCTTGGAGGCTTTTGATACAGGAGTTCTGACTTTGCTATCTTCCTCCCACTCATTGCCTTGATCCTTTTTTGTCCCCAAAAAAGGATTCTATGGTCTGATTGTGCTTCCTCTGCTTGCTCATATTGGCAGCCAATTACTTGACTTTTGAGCTCTTTGCCACAGTAGAACTCTGCTTCCACAATGGAGAGAGCTTTGCCCCAAATCACTGGGGTTTTCACAGCTGCCAGAGCTATTAGGAGGGCACAGTCTCTACAGTCCCCACAAACTCTGGCTCACTGGTCACACACCCCAGGACCACCACCCAAGACCATGATCCAGATCCAAGCAGGTTAAAGCAAGAATGATTACCTTCTGAATGGTCGCTTGATCCCCCTACAATCTGTAGGCCAGGAGCTCCTGAGGCAGCCACATGGCGCAGCCACCACACTTCCACTGCTTCTTGGCCCCTGGGGTAGGAGCCAGACTGCGCTCTTCTGTCCATCCCTGTTCCAACAGAGTTTACACTGACCTTTTATTTTGGCGTTTATGGTTTAAGAAGTCTGGAAGCCACCACAGCTGCTGGTTATTCACTCTCCTGAAGTGTGCTCTAACAACCGCTGTTTGGGGCCACCCTTGGGCTGGAAGCACGTGGCTCCTGCACTCGGCTCCCAGCGTGCTTTGATAGACCATTCCTGTTGGTCTGCCGGGCTGTCTTCAGCAGGAGATTTGTTTCTGTTACTTTGTGAGTTCTGTAGCTTTAGAATTTGTTTAGAGTAATTTTTTAACAGGTATTGGAATTGTTTGGAGCTGGAACCCATGCCAAGTTTGTGCTTCTACTCTGCCATCTTGGCTCTGGCCCCTCTTACATTGTTTTTCAGCCTTACTTCTTGAATTGGGACTTTGTGTCAGGACCCGTGTCAGGTTCTACATTTCTGGAAGAAAAAGTGGCTCCTTTGGTGGTTCTGATCTGTTTGATCTGGGGTCTTATCACTGCTTCTTCTGGATTTTGAGTTGCTGTATTCTTCAAAGACTCCAGAGATAGCTTAGGTCAATGAGCTCTGCCTGCATGGTCTGATGCAGGGTGTAGCATGATTTTGCCTCTTTCTCCCCTGTTTGAGCCCTATAGGCTCCTGACCCTCAGTCTGAGATCAGAATGACCTGTCTGCAAGCTCCATGTATCCAACCTCTCATTTCCTTACCTTCACTTATCTGGCTGAAGTTTGAGGTTTTCCTGGGTTGTTCCCTTGTGCTGAAAAGTTTCTCTAAGCTGAGCTCTTTGAGACGGACTTTTCAGACTGGACCCTTTCCTTAGCACCCTTGTATAGACCTGGACTAGAAAATGCATTTGCTGTAGTTCTGTAAGGGTTGGCAGTCACAAGCAGGAGGGGATGCACGTGATCGCCTGTGGGCAGAGTTGAGAGAAGTCTCCTCGCTCATGGGGCGGGACACGATTGGTCCGCCTTGGCAGTGATGCCCTTACCTATATGGCAACCTATCACATTGCCAGAACTCGGGTGACGCCTGTACTTGGGAGACGCTGTGAGAGGATATAAATGCTAGCTTTTTCCAGTAGCTCTTTCTCTCTCCCATGGTGTGCTCGTGGCGTGTGGTGTGTCCCTGTATGAGATAGGTTTAGGGATGTAGTCAAACAATAAAGTCAGCCCTTGCTATAATCCGTGTCCTGGGTGTTCTGTGGTGGTTGTAGTCCTCCAGTATCATACTGGAGCCTGAGCAGTTCCAGAGACGTCTGAAGTACCGGGTGAAGGTAAGGAACGCCAGTGAGTGAACATAGTTGAGAGAAAGGGAACGTAACATAGTTCACCTTTGATTTCTTCATCATTACTCATTCTGGTGCTTTTTTTCCTCCTTGCTGGGGAGTTGTATGAGAGAGTTGGGCTGTTTTGCTCTGCCATCTTGAAGATGCTCTTCCCCTTTGGCCATCAGGACTGGGAAAAAGTGTTTCCAAAGGCCACCAGACACTGAGATTGTTGGTGCATGTATGCCACACATTCTCCCCCAGCTCCTCTGCCAGTTACTGCCTCTGGGGGAAGAGACACAGGCACATGTCTATGTCAAGGAACATAGGTCAGGAAACCCAGACAATGCAGCCCTTCTCAAGTCCCTGAAACTCACTCAGAATTTATTCTTCTTTGAATAGTCTCAAACTTCCTAAAGTCATTAAAGTAAGCCAGCCTAATTTTATCTGCTGGAATGAAGCCCACCAGGTTGCCACAACAGAGAGACAATGCAGCTCAGCTGGGTCAGCCAACCTTTATGTTGAGCATATCAGTTGCTATCACTAACCATTGTTCTGTTTCCCTAGTAACAATTCTAATGAATATTTTTTCCTTTAATCAATGAATATTTAAAAGAATATAAATATACAAGTATTGCACTCATAGGATTCATCTTTGGACTTTCTGAATAAATACATAGGTGGCAGAAACAAAACATGACAACACAAATTTTAAATCCATATACATACATTATCAGTGTCTGTTTCTATGTAACAACAACAACAAACAAAACAACTTATACAGCAGCCTTATACTATAAGGAAAACTATCACCTGCTTCTTGAATTAAAACAGGATAAAATTGTTTATGCCCATTAAAATCATAAAAAAAGACACTGTTGTTGTTGAGTTGTGTCCAATTCTCTGTGACTCCATTTTGGGTTTTTCTTAATAAGGATACTGGAGAGGTTTTCCATTTCCTTCTCCAGCTCATTTTACAGATGAGGAAACTGAGGCAAACAGGATTTGCCCAGGATCACATAGCTAATATGTGTCAGAGGTCATATTTGAATTCAGGAAAATGAGTCTTCCTTACTTCAGGCCTGGCACTCTATCCACTATACCACCTAGCTGGGATTGAACCCGGAATGGAATGAAAAGTACTCTTCTTTTTTGGCCACCAATCAATAAAGACGCATGTTTTGTCCCGTAAAAATGTAACCCTGCCCATCTGAAGTATTAGTTACTATGGCTAGATCTTTCAAATACTCCAGGTCATTAGTTCTCCTGTCATACAGCTCACAGCCTTTCCCTGTCCTCATTAGAGTATGGATTATCACTTCCATAAATTAAATATAAAATTAGGAAATTAAAGAGACAATTTTGCCTTATCCCTGCATAAATGTCAGTGCTCAGAGCTGTAAGATCTATGAGTAGTTCTGTTTGAAGAATATCCAGATTCCATAGTGTGATGTTAACACTCTGTGGTTGGGGTTGGTAGAGGGTTCAAAATCCTGGGGAAGTAGGTGCCCTTTGTAGAACTACTAGAGGATGCTCCAGTGGTATAAGCCTTGCTTCTGCCCATGGTGCTGAGGGAACTGATCATTGATTTGCCATGGGACATTCCAGGCACAGAAGCTGACATGTGAAATATATCCCTCTGTATCAATTTTTTCCATATCCACCTGGTCCAGCAACTTTGTTATTGCAATGCCTCAGGTGAGCCCCTACTTCAGGAGGAGTAAAATTGTTCTAGGGATAGATTTCCTACATCAGATAGCATGTCATGGTTTGGTATCAGTGGATCTGAAATTGATGAGTCCAAATACTTATTTAAAATATTCACATAAGGGACTTCCAAGAGCCAAGATGATGGAGTAAGCAGTAGTAAATCACTGTCCCTTTCTCATATTCACCTTGGAACAACCATAAAATAGCACCCCAGAACAAATCTTGGAACAGCAGAGCTAGAGGAAAGATGGGGGTGGAGCAGTATTTTAGTCCAGGAGACTTGGATGACCAGCAAAAAAAGTCCATCTCACTAGGGTAA
Source organism: Pseudochirops cupreus (assembly GCA_028627135.1). NCBI lineage: Eukaryota > Metazoa > Chordata > Mammalia > Diprotodontia > Pseudocheiridae > Pseudochirops > Pseudochirops cupreus. The sequence goes on from CM053582.1 coordinate 1,207,543, forward strand.
AAAGAGAACATATTTCAGGACAGGAAGTGTCCCAACAAGCCAGCAGCAAGCCTCCTCAGCAAACTAGTGGGAGATCCTGAGTCCCAGGGTGGTGGAGCAGGTAAATGCCAACACTAGGGCCACCCACATACCTTAGCACATCCAGAGGAGCTGGCAGACACCAGCTTGGAGAACCACCACATGCTTTAGTGCAGACCTGGGCCGGCAGGCATCTTCCAGAGGCTGGACCTCCATGTGCTTTGGGGCAGCCCCAGGAAAGCAAGCATCCTTCAGTGGCAGGACCTCTACATGCTTCAGTGCAACCCTGGTCAGGCAGGTGTCCTTCAGCGTCAGGACCTCCATGTGCTACAGCACAACCCCAGGCTAGTAGGGTGACCCGACCTCCCCGTTCTTCAGTGTAGCCCTGGGGAAACACAGAAAACCCCCACCTGGACTCAGCACATGCCAGACACCACCACTGGGACCCCAGCTCAGCAGCAGATAAGCTGCCAGACCCTACAGTCTCCAGCTTCTAGCACCTGAGGCCCCGGTGCACAAAGCCAATGATCAGGCTCCTGGCTCTCAGCACAAGAAGCTTGGGTAAGAGTCCCCTGTGCTCCAGCAAGAGAGCTCAACTTTAAAAGCCAGGAAATAGGCAAACAAGATGAGCAAGAAGCATAAGCACACATTGATCATAGAGAGCTTCTATGGTCACAGGGAAGAAGAAAATCCAAACTCAGAAGAGGACAACACTGTCAATATACCTACATCCAAAACCTCAAAGGGGAATATGAATTGATCTCAAGCCCCAAAAGCCTTCTTGGAAGAGCTCAAGAAGGGTTTTAAAAGTCAAATAAGAGAGATGGAAGAAAAACTGGGAAAATAAATGAGAGTTATGCAAGACAGAGTCAACAGCTTGGAAAAGGAAGGACAAAAATGGAAGAAAACAACTCCTTATAAAGTAGAATTGGCCAAATGGAAAAGGAAGTACAAAAGCTAACCAAAGAAAATAATTCCTCAAAAATTAGAAATGGGCATGTGGAAGATAATGACTCTATGAGACATCAAGAATCAGTCAAATAAAGTCAAAAGAATGAAAAAATAGAAGAAAATGTAAAATAATCTCATTGAAAAAACATCCGACCTAGAAAATAGTGTCAGGAGAGATCATTTAAGAATTATTGGACTGCCTGAAAGTCATGATCAAAAAAAGAACCTGGACAGCATTTTTCAAGAAATTATTGAGGAAAATTTCCCTGACATCCTAGAACCAAAGGGCAAAATAGAAATTGAAAGAATTCACCAATCACCTCCTGAAAGAGATCCCAAAATGAAAATTCCAAGGAATGTTGTAGCCAAATCCCAGAATTATCAGGTCAAGGAGAAATACTGCAAGTGGTCAGAAAGAGACAATTTAAATATCATGGAACCACAGTTAGGATTGCATAGGATTTAGCAGCTTCTGCATTAGAGGATCAGAGGGCTTGGAATATGATATTCTGGAAGGCAAAGGAGCTTGGATTACAATCAATAATCAACTACCCAGCAAAACTAAGCATAGTCCGTCAGGGGAAAAGATGGATTTTCAATGAAATAGGGGACTTTCAATCATTTCTGATGAAAAAAACTAGAGCTGAACAGAAAATTCAATCTTCGGATACAAGACTCAAGAGAAGCATAAAAAGGTAAACAGGAAAAAACCATGTTATTCAATAAGGTTAAACTGTTTACATCTCTATATGGGAAGATGATGCTTGTAACTCTTGAGAAGTGTGTCTTTCTTACGGCATTTGGAAGGGGGTATACATGGACGGAGTATGTGGGTGTGAGTTGACTTTGATGTCAGCTCACTATAGGGAAGTAGGAGGAGAAAAGGTGTAGAAAAAGGAGGGGGTGGATAGAAGGGAAGTCAGATAAAGGGAGGTGATGATTAGAAGTAAAACACTGGTGAGGAGGAAAGGGTGAAAGAGAGAAAAATAGAAATGAGAGCAAAGTAGAATCATAACTGTGAATGTGAATGGGATGAATAGAAACATAAAATAAAATAGAAGCAGAGAGCAGAGTGGATTAAAAACTATAATCCTACAATATGTTGTTTACAAGAAACACATTTAAAATAGAGAGATAGACACAGAGTAAGGGTAAAAGGCTGGAGAAGAGTATATTATGCTTTAGCTGAAGGAAAAAAAAAGCAGGGTAGCGATTCTGATCTCAAACAAAGCAAAAGCAAAAATAAATAAAAGAGATAAGGAAGAAAACAACTTCTTGCTAAAACCTACTATAGGCAATGAAGTAATATAAATAATAAACATATATGCACACACTGGTGTAGCATCCAGATTCTTAGAGGAAAAGCTAAGTGAGTTGCAGGAAGAAATAGACTACAAAACTATACTAGTGGGGATCTTCAACCTCCCCTTTTCAGAACTACATAAATCTAATCACAAAATAAACAAGAAGTTAAGGAGATGAATAGAATTTTAGAAAAGTTAGGTATGGTAGACCTCTGGGGAAAATTGACTGGGGATACAAACGATTATATCTTTTTCTCAGTGGTACGTGGCACCTACACAAAAATTGACCATGTACTAGGGCATTAAAAATCTCACAACCCAGTGCAGAAAGGCGGAAATATTAAATGCATCTTCCCCAGATCATGATGCAATAAAAATTACATGTAATAAGGGGCCATGGAAAGATAGACCAAAAATTAATTGGAAATTAAATAATCTAATCCCAAAGAATGAGTGGGTCAAATAACAAGTCATAGAAACAATCAATAACTTCATCCAAGAGAATGACAATAATGAGACAACATACCAAAACTTATGGGACATAGCCAAAACATTTCTTAGGGGAAATTTTATATCTCTCAATGCTTACATGAATAAAATAAAAAAAGAGGAGGTCAATGAATTGGGCATGTAACTAAAAAAACTAGAAAAAGAACAAATTAAAAATCCCTAATTAAATACCAAATTAGAAATTCTGGAAATCAAAGGAGAGATTAATAAAATTGAAATTAAGGAAATTATTGAACTAATCAATAAAACTAAGAGCTGGCTTTACAAAAAAATAAAATAGATAAGCCTTTGGTTAATTTGATTAAAAAGAAGAAGAAAACCAAATGACAAATATAAAAAAAGAAAAAGGTGAATTCACCACCAATGAAGAGGAAATTAAAACTAACAAGGAGCTATTTTGCCCAGCTGTATGTTAATAAATCTGACAATCAAAATGAAATCGACGAATATTTACAAAAATACAAATTGTGCAGATTAGCAGAAGAGGAAATTAAATGCTTAAATGACCCCATTTCAGAAATGGAAATTGAACTAGCCATCAGTGAACTCCCTAAGAAAAAAATCTCCAGAGTTAGATGGATTTACAAGTGAATTCTACCAAACATTTAAAGAGTAATTAGTTCCAATACTATATAAACTATTAGGAAAAATAGGTGAAGAAGGAATCTGACCAAATTCTTTTTGTGATGCAGATATGGTGCTAATATCTAAACCAGGAAAAGCCAAAACAGAGAAAGAAAATTATAGACCAATTTCCCTAATGAATATAGATGTAAAAATTTTAAATAAAACATTAGCAAAGAGATTACAGCAACTTATCACCAGGATAATATACTATGACCAGGTGGGATTTATACCAGGAATGCAGAGTTGGTTCAATATTAGGAAAATTATCAGCGTAGTTGACCATATCAATAACAAAATTAACAGAAATCATATAATTATATCAGTAGATGCAGAAAAAACTTTTGACAAAATACAGCACCCATTCCCATTAAGCATTTTGTTATTCTTTTTCCTAGCTCTATAAAACAATTCTTTGGGCTGGGAAACTGGATCATCTCCATGTGCCTTTAACCAAGGGCCTATGTTATGCTATTTCCTCTCAGTTATCAACCCACATGTCTTCTAAGAGCCCTTACTGAGTCCTTCTGACCCATAGCTGCCAATTTGTGGGTGTGGACTCTTGGATTATCCAAAGATGCCTGCTCTGAGTGGACATCTGAGCCCATAGGAGACTTTGCCCTCCAGTTCCATAGGGGCCTGAAGGATGACATCTGATGTAGAAAGCTTTCCCAAGAATCTGGACTAGGCCTGCAAGAACTTGTTTTGAGTGGCATTGCAAAAGGCTGCTGAAGCTCGCCTTCCCACTCGCTGAGGAAGAGTGAGGTTTTTCTTATGCCTTCTTTGGTCTGCAGGGGCACCTTTGGTGTACTTTTGACCAAAAGGAGGGGAACAGAAAGCAGTTTGCCCCTCTGCCTCAAACCAGCTTGAGCCCCCATCACCTGAAAAAACCCCAAACCTGAACTAACCAATCAGAAGAAGAGCCCTGGTTGACATAACAGATATGCTTTGCTTTGCTCTCTGATTGAACCCAAGCTCTCCTGAGGGATTTTGCTGACTGAGAACAGTGTTCTGCCAAGGACCTGGTCCACCTGGCATTTCTCTTATCTTAAGTTTTATGACTCTCCTTTTTTGGCCATTATCTTGAGTAATGGCATCCCTCTTTCCTGTGTTTATGAGCACTGTTATACTATGTTATGTTATGCTTATGATAGAAGAAAACGCAGACATCCTGGAACTATAATTTCAATTGGCACTTCGGTACCCCTCTTATTGTTTTATGAACCTGTCCTATTAAGAAATTCCTTTCTCATATTATGGTTAACACATGTGGAGACTATAATTTTGGCTGACACAGGCATCCTGAGTCAGGAATGGAAAGGGGATTACTCTAAGGAGATAAAAGTCTCCTTCAGTTGGCTTTTCCTTGCATTCAGAATTAGTCTAACCTCTCATGCATGAATGTTTAGAGAATAAATAACATGTATAACATGTGTACAACTTGATTCTGTTTGTTTCTTTAGACCAATTCTCTGGTTAAGGTCAACAATAATCACTTCTCTCATAATATTTCTTTAACTATTTAGGTCTGTATTTCTGTAAAGAGTATTTGGTAGCTGCATTCATATAGTCCCATGAGTCTTGGTAGAAGGACTTCCACATTCTATAACTCTTTTGAATGTAATTTCTGTGTCTGCTGGTTAGGTTGGTAATATATAGGAATGCTGATCATTTGTGTGGATTTATTTTACATCCTACACCTTTGCTGACTTTATTGTTTCAATTAATTTTTTAGCTTACTCTTTAGTGAAACCACATGTTTAAAGGAGTTATCACTGAGGGACATAAGCTGGTTATGACATACAACAAATAATCAACTTTGAATAAGAGTAATAAATGTTGTTTGTCATCAAGGAAAAACATGATAGAAACATCTGGCCTAGTTACATGGCCTGCCCAAGCATGATGACAGGTGGACAGCCTGAATGATGTGCAGCCATCATGGCATGAGATGTCAGGAAAAATCAAGGAAGTCCTTTAGCGTTTTGAAGAGATTCCCTGTGGTGAGTAGAGAAAAGCCAGAGAGGAAGTACCAGTTAAACAGTGATTACAACACTGTAAAATAAAACAGCTTTGAAATTCTGATCAATGCAAGGTCTAGGTACAACTTCAAAAGACTGGTGATGAATCACATTGCCCCCTTCTGGGAAGGGAGGTGATGCTGGCCCATTCAGCCTCTGACTGGTGCCAAATGAGACATACCACAGGCAATAGGTGGGTCTGTTCTCAATGCCTAGATGCAAACTTGTTACAAGTTAAAGTTGTTTTTTTGGGACTTGGGGGGAGAGGGAGACTAGCCTTTAGAAAAATGCCCAGAAAGAACAGAAGGAAGCTCAGAATGAAACAAAGACAAGCTGGATAGATTTGAAACAAACATGCTGAATTGAGTAGATGAGTTTTTTAAAACCTCAATCCAAAAACAAGCTATGGATAATGCAATTTCACATGTAACAACCCTTGGCAAAGGGCTGGCTGGCCACCAAACCCTTTGATAGTTCTTCCCAGTTTGGTAAGAGAATAAACTAACTTGGGACCAGCCCTTGGATTGGGGTGGGGGTGGCGGAAGGGGGATATGGGGCAGAGTTTTTTTCACACATGGTGATGGTGAGAGTTTGGAGCACTCTTGAGAACAGATTAAGAGAGAATGATGGTCTTTGCATAGGGAAGGGAAGGGAATAATCATTTATGAAGTATCTTCTGTGTGCCAAGGGCTATGCTAAGCACTTTACAATTATTATCTCACTTGATCCTCACAATCGTGGGAGGTGGGTACTATATTATCCCCATTTTACAGATGAAGAAATTGAGGCAGTCAGAGGTTAAGTCACTTGCTAATGGCCACCCAGCTAGAGCAGGAGTGCAAAGCGAAACAGGCCCTGGGAGAGAGGAACAATGGGCAGGCTGTACCCTGCCCCAGCCTTACTTTCATCTATGCTTTTTATTATTTTTATTCTTTTTCTTAAAGGTATTCTGTTAAAGAATACATTTTCTGGATTTTGTATTATTTCTCATAAGTTCCTGTGGTCAACCCTGTCCTTATGTTTCTGGGTGTCCCTTTGTCTGTGGCAGAGGGGCACAGTGGGAGTTGCACAAGGGAGAGGGACCTTTCCTAGCACAGGTCTGGGAACTCAAATCCCAGGCTGTGGTTAGCTGAAAGCATAAGCAGAAGCCATTTTAGAATTAAGTGCACTGTGTATTTAGGCCTTAGTGTATAAATCTACCTCTTATTCACAAGTGGAGGTTGCACTTACACTCTTTCTCTTCTTTGTATATGGAGATGCTCATCTTTGTTTTTTTCCAAATTCATCATAACAAAAGGTGAAAAACAATTAAAAAAAGAAATATGGATCTGATGTTTGGGGGAAAGGTTAAGGCTGAAGGTTGAGGATGCATTCAGTTCCATGGGAATGGTGAAGTTATGGCTATTGATCTGATCACCAAAGGAGAGAAGGGAGAGAAATTGAGACCATAACTGAGAAAAGGACCTTGGTTTCTGGGGGCAAAGACCAGATTAAAGGGATTAAGGAAAGAGTAAGGCCTGAGGATGGTAGAGACAATGAGTACGAGACTATGCTTTGGAGAAATCTGGCAGTAAAAGGAAGATGATTTGGGAAGGCATTCACAAGGGGAGCATGAGTGTTGTGGAAATGGAAGCCATTTGCTAATACCAAAGCAAGAATCATATTCCTTTCTGGTGGTTTCTGAATATTTAGGTGACTTTGACTTCCTGGCTAATGTAGCTGACTGGTTCTCTGCCTCCCAGCATAAAGCTGAGCCTCTCCCAGAAGGAGAAGGCTAGAAGTAGGGGTGGGGAACATGACTTCTATCATGTCATTTACTTCCAAATCACCCCCAGACCTTGGGGAAAATCTAGACAAAGGATCTATATCCCCCAACCAAAGCCTGAATAGAATATGGTGGGAGGAGTTTCACCTTAGATTAAATTCCTCATAAAGTTGGTTGGGGTAGCAATACCTAAATTGAAGAGAATATTAATCCTATCTGCTGTCATCAGTCCTGTCCTTCAGAGGCTGAGCCTTGAAATTAGGACTTTAAAAAAGGGGGGAAACTCTAGATCTCCCCAAATCATTGGTTATTAATAATCATTTCTCTCAGGTCCAAGGTTCCTGCTTATTTACTCCAGTGAGGAAAATCTCCCATTAGAGCCTCCTCCTGGTTAGTTAGCCTTTGAGTTACAGATTTCCTTGCAAACACCATTAGAAATGGAGTATGTATGTGTCATGGCATAAGAATAACTAGAAAGTATCCATAACAAGTATGTGCAGAGGGATAAGAACTCACTATTTGACAAACAGTGCTGGGAAAACTGGAAAACAGTATGGCAGAAACGAGACATAGACCAACATCTTACACTGTGTACTAAGAGAAGGTCAGACTGGGTACATGATTTAGACATAAAGGGTGATACAATAAGCAAATTAGGAGAACAAGGAATAGTTTGCTTGTCAGATGTTGGGAGCCAAGAAGGCCTGATCCAGGACTCAGATAAAAATCTTGACAGTGTGCCCTAATTAGGACCCCTTGCAATGTGTTTGGCAACTTCTTGCTAGGCTGGCTCCCTGGGACCTCCCAGGGCTACACTTCAAAGGACTTTTGTTTGGGATCCTGACATCAAAGCCTTTACCCTCAGACTTCAGGCACCTAAAAAGACATGTCCCTTATCAAATTATCTATTCTGTGTTAGTTCCAGGATATAACAGACTAAAGACAATGATAACACCTAGATAACATATTCCTTATCAAATTCTGTTACTTCCAGGATCTAACAGGCTAAAGACAATGATAGTAAAACTTGAGTCCTTGCATCTTTCTGTATCATTTTGCTCTATAAAAACCTTGCTCAAAGAATCATTAAATGGAGTTCTTTCCTATGAACTACCTGCCTGGTTAATTCTTTGTCATGTCCTTGCTCACACTTGGGGCTGGTACCCATTATTCTGTTTCCTTTTAGTATAATTAAGTTGTTTTCTTTTTAATTTGGAGTTGGGAGTAAATAGTATAGGACTGTTTATGATCCCAGGAAGCATTTGGTGTCACCAGACTTAACTCTCTGTGGCCCTGAGAGCTCCATATAATGATTTTGGATATATGGGTCAAGACAAAGATCTAGTGCTAGCAAGGAACAGATTTTATTCCGATATATTCTCAAATTAATACCAAGGAATGAGAGATGTGCCCATGTGTCCAAAGAAAATCATCAAAAGTTCTTGCTGCTTACTTGGAGAATATGAATACTAGAAAAACTTTGGAACCTGACTTTAGAGAATCGCTAGCTTTCAGATGGAGATAGGAAGAACAGACTTGTAATATTCAACTTGATTTGTATTTCCTGAGTTTTCCTTTGGTAATGGAGAGAAGGCAGATATCTAAGTACTAGAAAGTAATATGGGTAAAGCCACACAATTTCACCAGGTCATCAGGAGACTTTTATTCCATCCCTGAGAGTGAACAATGAAGCTGTGAGAATGAATGTTCAACTTTAATCCAAAAATACAGAATAGAAAGGCAACTTAAGACAATCCACTAATGAAATGGGCTAAAATTCAGCTAAAAGAAAAACAAAAAATGATTTAAAAAAACACTCTCACCCAGGTCTAACAGATTTTCCCTGCTGACCTTTTAAGCTGTCTTTGGCATCTGTGGGTTAAGAAGTCTGGAAACTGTCACTGCTGCAGGAGATTCAGTCACTCCCAAGGCCTGTTCCTGGTTTTCTGTGACCAGAGCTGTGCTGCCACTGCCTGCACTTAATTACACTTCTCTGTCGCTCTGATTCAACAGACCTTTCCTGTCAACCTTCCAGGTTGTCTTGGGCTGGAAATTTTTTTCACTCTGTCTTTTTGTCTGTTCTGCTGCTCTAGAATTTGTTTAGAGTCATTTTTTTAAATTTTATTTTAGTTTGCATCATTCATTTCCACAAGATTTTGAGTTACATATTTTCTCCCCCTCTTTCCCCCACCCACCGCCCC